>CM034463.1:28559118-28950619 GCA_019925255.1 Litchi chinensis | reverse complement strand
AAGTCTGGTACAGCTCTTACCCTGCTTCTTGTTGTGGCGTGTTGTCGCATTGTGATAATGTCCATCAATCCTTCGTATACCAGTCTGCAGTCATGCGTGCATCTGTCCTATAGTGATCAGTCTTCTGAAGAAGCAGTGGCAATAGTGTTTGTATGGGTTGCAAAAACTGTTTGTAATTGCGTACGTATGAGCCCAGTGAGTCAAATAGGGTAATAGTTCGCTCATTGAAGTGTACTTTGACGAGGACCCAATGTACACCCCTATAATTCAATGGCATGTACAGCTACCAACAGGACAAGCAGAACAAAACCATGGTTAACAGTTTGCGTATGTAACATAACATTAAAAGTGACAACTGCATTGCAAGAAATTCAGTATGCTACCGTCGACAGTCTAGTCCATGGACAACAGGCTACCTCCCCCGATGCATTTTTACTGCCAGACACCTCCCCCATTGCGTATCTGATGCATATGTCGTCGTCTTACCATTTAAGTTTTTTCTTGGTATAACACTCTCATTTACTTAGCAAATATTGCTACATATATTAAAGCCAAAAATTCAATTAGTAAGGGAAAAATGTATTATGTTATTTGACCACGCAGCTTACTGTAAGCGAAAAAATATTTTTACCCCAAACAAAATATCTGTTGTTGTGAAAGCTTCCATCTTGCTAGTAGGCCACCTCATCGACTTCCATTGAATAAAGCAGAAAGTCGTATCCATATACTGAAACATAGGGAAAATGGGAATGTTTGAACTGACTTATATATGTATGACATACCTACTTGTTCTATTCATTTTACACACTGAATAAGCCAATCAAACATCTGGTTTTGGCAAGGCTTGAAACCACTGCCGATTGCAATTCCCTGTTGACAAGCAAACCATAGGTCTACAGTGACAATCAAGTGATTGACAACTTGTTATCAATGAAGCATATACCATTGTAAAAGGTAGTAAGAATAAAGTAAGAAGGACATAAACATACAACTCATTCAGTACATCTTCATCCCGCCATGCTTTAAATGCTTGAAGTTATGAATCAGACAGTTTAGGAAATGGTTCGAATTTGGTGCGCTTTCTTGGAACAACTTCAATTTCCTGAAATAGAGACGAAATTTGTGGACCCTTTTTCCTCTTTCTCTTAATAAATTTGGATTGTGGTATGATCTTCATACTTATGTCCGAACCGACCGAAGGTGACCCTACTATTGGTTGCTATGGCAGGATAGGGTCCAAATTCATTTTCCCTCTCAACCTCTAGACTGTCTCATATGTCACTTCTACACTGCCGTCTACCCGATTACGCACCGATGTTTTTGGCCATTTCTCTGGGCCACCTTCAAAATGTTTGGTTTGTGGTATGATCTTCACACTTGCATTCGAACCAATCGAAGGCAACGCCTGCTATGTTGTACGTGCCACAATAGGGTTCACTGTCATTTTCTCACCAAAACTGTCCACTTCCCCACGGTAAAGACCGTCTATACTTCTATTGACTGGAACTGGCAGTTCTCCTTCCACCCCAGTAATGTCTCCATTGGTTTCACTTGTTAGCTTATCGTTCTCCTATAAAACAAAATTCCAACAAGATGCTTAAATGTTAATACACATTACTTACTACGATTGTTGCTGTGATCTTATTTTTAAGTGTACCTTCGCTGCAGGTGGGTTATGTTTTTTAAGAAGAGTTGTGTTTCTAAATAAAAAGTCCAGAATCTTCTCAACCTTCTTATTTGTTTCTTGTACCACCAGCATTGTCTCTTCTAGGTTCTTGTTTATGTGTTGTAGTGATTTCCTTGTTTCTTGTTGAAACTGCTGTAGTTGTTTATGAATGGTTTGTAGTTGGTCGTCCTTCGCATTACTGCTATCCTTGCCAGCCTGTAGCCAAATCAGTTGATGTGACGCTAACGGGTTTTAGTCAAACTACATGCTATAAAACCAAAATAAAAGCTAACAACTATTGTACCTGATTAGACAGTCCTCTTCCACAAGGCTGCGCCTTAAGAAATCCACCAACACTGGCCTTGTCAGTGTTGTCATGCTTCCCATTGCCATCACTATCAGAGGCGATGTTGTCAGAACACCTCTCAACTGGACCCTTCTCCTTCGTCACAAAATATTGGTAGTAATCCTTCTTTTCCTCTGCAGTCGTCGCCTCCAACGTAGGGTGCGCTTACAGCTGCCATGACATGGAAACACAAATGATTGAAAACATCAACTACAATGGACGACGTGTATTCAAATCAGTAATATCTTTACATACATCAAAGTGATGCAACAATATAACTATTTCCCTTGATTTTGGGATAGCAATAGAACTCCAACTCAAGATTCGGGGAAGCAAATTGGTGGATTTAAGTGTTATTTGTTGCCCAATTGTCGAAATTGCTTCACATGCCCATACTTACGAGTGCACAAAAAAACATCAAACGTCATTGTCAAAGGCACCAAACTTTACAAAGTAAAATAAACCCAAAAACAGATGAGATGTACCTGAAATGCATATAGGAAACTAGACAAAGAATAGAATGCACCGTTTGCCTTATACTTGTGCCCTTTATTACGTTTTCCCACGTTGGCAGCCATTTTCTTAAAATCTTTTTTCATCCCACTCAATGTCATCTCATAGTAGCAACAACCCCATGGGTATTTGTTGAATGCATTCATATCATCCAACAGGTGGATATGCTCCATTTGAATATGGTTCTTTGGATCCTTCCTTAGTAACACAATTTCTAAAAAGTACAGTAACGCAAGTTTGATGATGTCCTCGTCATTGTCCGAAGATGCACCCTTAAAAGTGGCGTCCAGACTTTTGTTCAAAACTTTGCTGCTACAACTAAACATTCTGCGGCTAAACAGCTCACCGGATGTACATTCCTTACCTGGCCCACAATCAATCACTGTGACAATTCCAAATTCTTGCATGGAGAACCGAATCACACTGTCATTTGGAAGTGCAAACCACAACTCCTCTTAATCATCACATTCCACTTGTCGGAGAAGCAAGTTATGCACTAATTGACCGGAAAACTTAAGCTCCTTCATGTGAAATAGTTTACCGAAGAAAGATCTATTCAACATTTCCAATTGCACGTCACTTAACTTGTCAGCTATAACTTTGATGGCTCCCAGCTTAGAGAAGCATGTAACTTTGGAACTAAAATGTTGTACGTCTGTGATCTTGTACGTAATAGCAGAATACATCTTTACGGTAACCTGCAACTATAAAAGAGCCCATTGAAAATTGATAACCACATTTAATGATTCAACTGTAACATATAACATATATTATACCGGTCCAATGTAAATGTATATTGCATAAGTAATAAAAGTCATACAATTTTCCTACAACATCAACAATGTCACACCTCAAAACAACACTAAACAAGCCCAAAATTCGCCTAATGTATGCATATATAAAGGAACCGATTGTGATAGCCATATCCATAACCAAAACCACAACAAAAATAAACACCAACCAAAAACCCCTACGTTGAGATTCTCTACTGCAAAGACCGGATTCTCAACATACATAATGGGAATAGCTTCCCAACCAAAACGTTGGGGATTAGGAAGGGATTCCCAATCTGTAGGTGGAGATCCCAACCTATCCACACATCCAAGTTGGGATTGTCCCAATCTGCAAATTGGAACTGACAACCTGCAGGTTGAGAATCCCAAAATCAAGTACAAGCATCCGTACTACCATGTTGCAAAAACCGGATTCAACTTATATAATGGGAACAGAATAACAAACAAACCATTGGGATTTAGGAACGGACTCCAAACCTGGAGGTTGGGATCCCTACCTTCGGGTTGTGATCCCAACCTGGAGGTTAGGATCCCTGCCTCCAGGTTCAATCCCAACCTGGAGGTTGAGCTCTCTACCTCCAGGTTATGATCTTAACCTGGAGGTTGGGATCCTTGCCTCCAGGTTTGATCCCAACCTTGGGGTTGGGATCCCTACCCCCAGGTTGTGATCCCAACTTGGAGATTTGGATCCTTACCTCAAGGTTGGGATCATTCCAAGGTGAGGTTGGAAATCCCTACCTGTATATTTGAAATCCCAAATTGAAGATTAAGCATCCCTACTATCATGTTTCAAATCCCAACCTATAGGTTGTGAGTCCCAACCTATAGGTTGTGAGTCCCAACCTATAGGTTGTGAGTCCCAACCTTCTTATTGGAATCACAATATTGTAGGTTACGATCCGAACTTCCACGCCCGGATTCCCAACATGAGAGTTGGGACTCCAAACCTTCAGGTTGGGTTTCAACCTCAATTCAAAAATTATGTTCAACCTAAATCCAACCTTGAAGTTTGGATTCCCAACTTGGTGGTTGAGAATTCCCAACCAATATATAATTTCCAACTACCACGTTGAGATTCACAACCTCCAGGTTGGGAATTCCTACCTCCTGTGTAAGTCCTTAGTCTCGATTTAGAGCTCCTTAGTGTTAGAAGCTAGGTTATAGAATTAATGTAAGCCCCTACTCTTAACTCCTGAACTTCATATTACTAGGAGTTAAGTAATGGGCTAATGATGACGAAATTCGTCCATAATATAATTACAAGTGGTATTGCAATAATATTACAAACTTCAGAAAATGTGTGTGACCATTATGAGAAGAAAAATTTAAGAAGGGTAAAATAGTCTTTAATAAATAAGAGCTAAATCATCAAGTAGTGTTGACGTTCGGAAATGGTCAACCAGAGATTCTGGGGCCCAGACGGCGAACTTGGTAATTAAAGGTTCTGGTCGCGATGATGAAAGGATAATAAATAGGTAATTAATAAAGTTCAAGGTTGGTGGTGATTAATTCAGGTGAAGGAATGTCGGTCTCAGTTATTGGTCGGATTTAATAAGGTGATCAGTAAGAAATTAAAGAGAAAGAGAGAGAGAAGACACATGGATTTTTACGTGGTTCGGTGACTGCACCTACACCACGGCCACTCTGAGGTTATTCCGGCAGAGTGACAATTCTCTAGTATATTATGCTTGTTGGTACAGTAAAAATGTCTCCCACCTTTATAGAGGAGGGGGGATGACAATATAAAAATACAAAGAAAGTTACACACGTTACAGTCAATGGCTAGTTTTAACTAATCCTGACATTGTCATGCTGCATTAATTGTAAAGGTAATTATGGTTTCCTCCCTGCACAGATATGCATTTAATATACCTGAAGAGGCCTTTACTTCATTAAATGCTTCTGGGTAATTGTGTAAGCGGTTTCCGGCGGGAAATCATGAGGGTTGGTAATTCTGACAACTTGCTATACACGGTATCCCCTAGGTAAGCCTTCTGGTCAGCCAGGTGATACACACTGGAGGAGAGCTGACATGGCCAAGAGGAAAGGTAAGGCGATCTGGGGGTCCATGCGAGCTCGTGACCTCGCGACCTCGCGAGCTCCCCGAGCTGAAGGTACGAGCAGGGGGCATCCTGGGAACTATTGCTGGCTTGAGACCTGGGCGACCTCGTGAGCTGGGCTGGCAACCACCGGTTCCAGCTTTGGGCCTCCTGGGCCCTTGCTTCTATTTAAGTAAATAAGGCCTGAGTTGGGCCATTTGGGCCGATCCAGAAAATGGGTATAACATCAAGCCCCCCAGCTCTCTGTGCGTTCTGCGGACTAGGAGCTGATTTAAACATATAACTGGCGCCCATTTTCAAACATTCTGATGTCGTTTCGATCTCCATACTGTAACCGTTGACACGTGGCGCTCACACAGGCGTTGGAGCCGAAAAAACGTGTCTCGGGATCGTATGCATTAAATGGGCACGTCTTGTAACTGACAGGCATGATGGCACATGACCGAGAATGGTGCCCAGTCGTTGGATCTTTGGCGGTTATTCCTTTGTGCTGGATCGGATGGCTGGGGACGGACGTCTTGGCCTATATAATCCGAAGGTCTCTTCAAATTTCTCTTTTTGCTTTCCTGATACAACTCCAGCACCTTTCTTTCCACCATTTCTTTTTCTCTGCTTCTTCTGATTTGTTATCCGCCCTCGGACAAGCTTTTCAGACTCCGCCACCTCAGGAATCAGCCATCGCTCTCAGCAAGCCGTACACAGTTCAAACAAGGTAGCTCTTCTCCTGCTTTGCTTTTTGTGTTATTTTAGGATTTGCTCCTGGGTTGTGTTGTTATTTTCTGCTTATGTATCACATCCGTTGGTCCCTGTAAGCCTGTTAGGCCTTTAAAGATTTGTTGTGTTGGTTGCTTGAGTATCTGCGTACGCTAGGGGCGACCTGGCTGTTAATCTAGGTGTCCCATCTCTTAGCCATGTGTTGTTGTTTAGGATTTTCGATGACAGTGTCCCCTTACTGCCTGGTAGGGTACCTGTAAACATAGGGTTAGCAACACACATATTTAGAGTGATAGAGTACCTGACGGGCCCGTGTCCCTGGGCCTTCTCTGGCCCTTTGGAGGCCAAGTGTGCGACCTGACGAATAGGACAGTAGCTCTAGGAATTCTTTTTCTGTGTCTTGCTAGACTCAGTGTGCTGGAGGCGTTCTGATATCATTCCTTCTGTGCTGTAGATGTCAGGTCGCTCACGCACTGGTCGAGGCAGGGCTTCTGCTTCCAGGAGGCAGGCAGGACGCCAGACTAGTGAGGCCGAGGCTACGACCTCGCGAGCTAGCGCGTCTACCGAGGAGGTCGCAGGAGGGGACGAGGTCGCCGAGGAAACGGACCCCCATCCATTTAAACACACGCCCTCGCTCGTTACTCTTCCAAAGCTGGAGGCTTGGGCCCAAAAATTCAGCTTCCCCTTGGGGTGCAGAGCTAACGTCCCCGAGGCCACTGATCGAGCCGCTTATCCTCCTGAGGGCTTTGTGGCGATCAACCGTGAACATATAGAGCTCGGCTTTAGGTTCCCTGTTCCCGGCTACCTCAAAAATCTCTTGAATGACCTGAAGCTCGCACCATTTCAATTGACCCCGAACTCGTATGCCTACTTGACCACCCTGCTGCGGCGTTCGTTAAGTACAAACTAGGGTTCCCTTCACCCCGCATCCTCCGTAGTGTTTTCAGCTTTAAGGCGATCTCTGGGAAGGACGGACTCTACTACGCCACGCCTCGCCAACACTCTACTTACAGGACGTATTTACCCCAGAGCTGCACTAAGTCTAATGTGGGGGAATACAAGTCAAATTGGGCCCTGTTCACGTGCCCTTCGCTTGCCGGGCTGAATAATAGGAGTTTCGTGATGACACCTAGTAGGCACACAAGCACTTACATAATATTAGAAATATTTTTTTTTTTTTTTTTTTAATTACGAGCTGGCTTTTGCTTTGCAGGTGTCGCAGCTCCTGGTTACAAGCTTAGACGGGACGAGCTCTCTATTCTGAATGCTTATGCAGCAGCCAAGGAACCAACCGAGGACTTCTTTCCCTCCGGTAGCGAGCTGGTAGAGCGGGGTCTCGCGCCATCTGCCACAAGTCCTCTCTTGAACATAGTCCAGCACTTGGGAATAAGGGGGCAAACGTCCGAGGTCCCTTCCGCTCTTGCTGCTCCTGCACAGTCAGAGTCAGAACCACAACCCCTACAACAAAGGTCTCCGAGCACGAGCTTCTCCACCAGCTCTTCTTCAGACAACATGGGAAAGCTCACGATGTCCGTTCCTCCTCTCAGGTCGGTTCCACCTGCCGGGCCGACTGAGGTCGTCGACGTGGATGACACTTCCTCAGACCGTTCACAAAGAGCGCCCTCTCAGCCCGCTGCAGCTGCTCCTTCTCCAATCAGGTCAGCTGCGACCCCTCAAAAATGGGCTGCCCCATCTGAAGGACAAAGTCCTCCTCCAGCCAAGAGGGCCGAGGTCTCCGTCGAGGGGGCTTACCTACGGAGTCGGAGTCTGAGGCCTTGACTAGAAAGAGAAAAGGGAAGGCCATAGCCGCACCCCCAGCTCCGAAGAAGAAGAAAGGCGTCGTCGAGGTTCGTAAGCCCGGGGCAGTTTTAATCGGCAGAGAGCCAGGTCTCGAGGCACCTGTGCGATCTGCGGGGCTCGCAGGGGAGTCGCGGGAAGACTCCGAGCTGCATCCTGATGCAGCAAAGGAGATGGAATATCTTAACAGCTTCGTGGAACTCGTGCCCGGAGTAATGGGGAGGCGCAGCCCGAAGCTGCAGAGAGCTAAGCTTACAAGCAGACACCTCGTAGGCTATGTAGCTCGTCATGCTGCGTTGGTAAGGTTCACACCCCTCTATACTTTGATTTTCTTCTTTTCAAAAGACCTTTTACCATCTCTTCTGCCCCCTTTTTTTAGCTCGGTATGGCGTCTGCGAAGCTGATGAGGGAGGCAGAAAGTCAGCTCGGCGAGAGGAAGGCCTTTAGGGTGTCCCAGGTACAGTTCGAGGAAGAGAGGAGACTATTGCAGGACGAAGTCAACCTCCTCCAAAAGGAACATGGAGAGCTTTCTGCCAAGCTTAAAGATGCTGATGCGGCCCTGTCACAAGAGACTGCTCGCAGGGAGGCCGCTACCTCTGAAGTCACCAAGGCCCAAAACGAACTGAAGCAGCTGAAAGGCGAGCTAAGTATTGCAAAGGTAAAGGTGCAGGTTGCTGAGGATAAAGTAAGTCAGCATCAGTGGGACTTGGGAGCAGCCAAAGGGAAGCTCGCGAGGTCCGAGGAGAAGCAGGCTGAAGTAGAAGGGAAACTGGCTCACACAGAGGGGAAGCTGGCTCAGACCGAGGGAAAGCTGGCTCAGGCCGAGGCAGGCGTTGAGGCCAAGTTGGCGCAGGAGCGGAAGAGGGTTGAGGAAGAGGTCGAGAGGGCATTCCTGTTCAGTATGTGGGAGCGCTACCCGGACTTGGACTACTCCTTCTTTGGGTCAGAAGGGGTCCAAATGATTCGGGAGTTCGCGGAGCTCGTTGCAGGTGCTCAGGGTGCGCAACATGCGGATACTTCCTCTGCTCCCCCAGTTGATCCATCTGCTGCCCCAATCCCTTTGCTGGAACAGGTCCCTGAGGTACCTCCAGCCTTAGAGGGTCCTTCAATGCCTGAGCCCCCAGTAGAAGCCCCTCCTGGTTTACTAGCTCCTGAACCCGTCCCTGAAGCAGAGCCCCCAGTAGAAGCCTTGGTTGATCCTGCTCCTTCAGACGAACCGGCTGGTGCCTAGGGCATTTTCATTTCATTTGTTTCTTTGACTTCTTGTAAATTTATATTTGTTTGAACTCAAGCAACGAGCTCAAAGCTATAATATTGGATTTCCTGCAAAATTTCAATATTTTGTCCAAGTGTAGATATGCATACTTTATTTATAAGATGGGCAACCAGCAGATAATAAACAATCCATGGTAAGTATTAAAATTTGTTAAGCAAATCACAATCGTGACAATCATGCTAACTTACGAGCCCGCTAACTGCAGTCAGCAATTATAATAATACATAAGCTCATAAGAATTTGAGTTCGGCCAATAGCTCGATTGGGCAAAGTATTTGATCCCGTCTGTAACATAATTGCACAAGTCCTAGAGGACTGGCAGGAACTTACCGTTGGTGAGGGGTTCGGAATTTCCTTAACCAATATATTCCAACGACGTTGAGTGTGCTTGATGGTAGCATTTTCCCGAACTTTGAGGTTCCAACCTGGGGCAGCACTCGTAGTTCAAGGGTGAGACCTTTTCGTGAGGTCGCGGGCATCTTTATATTTGAGAGGCGTAGCCTTACCCCCTCCCGCGAGGTCGCGGGGCAATGATTCGCGAGGTTCCGCGGGCAGCTTTATATTTGAGAGGCGTAGCCTTACCCCCTCCCGCGAGGTAGCGGGGCAATGATTCGCGTGGTTCCGCGGGCAGCTTTATATTTGAGAGGCGTAGCCTTACCCCTTCCCGCGAGGTCGCGGGGCAATGATTCGCGTGGTTCCGCGGGCAGCTTTATATTTGAGAGGCGTAGCCTTACCCCCTCCCGCGAGGTAGCGGGGCAATGATTCGCGAGGTTCCGCGGGCAGCTTTATATTTGAGAGGAGTAGCCTTACCCCTTCCCGCGAGGTCGCGGGGCAATGATTCGCGTGGTTCCGCGGACAGCTTTATATTTGAGAGGCGTAGCCTTACCCCCTCCCGCGAGGTCGCGGGGCAATGATTCGCGTGGTTCCGCGGGCAGCTTTATATTTGAGAGGCGTAGCCTTACCCCCTCCCACGAGATCGCGGGGCAATGCGGCTGCGAACTAAGAAATGGACTTGGCACTTGCCGACGTAAACCTCCGTTAGTGAGGATGATATGGATACTTTTTGTCGGAACTCGCTCCTGGCTTTGGCTAGCGATTCTATGCGAGCATTTTAGTTATGAATGATTCCTTGGATTTTTTGCACAGATATCTTCAAGGAATGATATATATATATATATATATATATATACAGGCATATATGATTGATAGATCGCAGCTTGATTTGTTGAGAAAGAGATTTCATTAGCTTTGCTCTTTTTGGCAAGTACATTTGCTGGTTCAACCAGTTTGCTTTCTGCATCAAACATGACATATGCAATAGAAACGGGTGAAAGCATATTTACAGACAATTGTCAAAGAGAATCATGTACAAAGTTAGAGCGGGCTGACAGTTCTCAAGTGTAGTATGGCCGCAGGTGTTCAGCATTCCAGGCTCGGGGTAACTCTGATCCATCCATGCTGGCCAGGTGATAGGCTCCATTCTTCAGGTTCTGTTTGATGAGGTATGGCCCCTCCCAGTTGGGCCTGAGTACCCCATCGCTTGCCTTGCGAGCCCCGGGGAGGACTAACCTGAGAACGAGGTCCCCGGCTTTGTAGCTTCGAGCTCGGACCTTCTTGTTGTAATACCTGGCAACTCTCTGCTGGTACACTGCCATCCTCAGGCGAGCTGTCTCCCTTGCTTCCTCGGCTAAGTCTAAACTGGCCGCGAGCAGCTGGTCATTGTCTTCAGGTCGAAACGAGGCTCGTCACTCGCTGGTGACTTCGAATTCAGCTGGTATCATGGCCTCGGTTCCATAGACCATGGAAAATGGGGTCTCACCTGTCGGGTTGCGGGTTGTGGTCCTGTATGCCCAGAGGACTTTCTGTAGCTCGTCAGCCCAAGCCCCCTTTCTTCCCTCTAGCCTGGTCTTCAAAGTCTGCTTGATGATCTTGTTCACAGCCTCGACTTGACCGTTGGCCTGAGGATGGTCCACAGCCGAGAAGCTCTTCACAATTCCGAGCTCGTTGCAGAAGTCTACGAATTGCTCGCTGGTGAACTGAGTCCCATTATCCGTGACGAGCTGTTGAGGGATTCCGAACCTGCAGATGATGTTTTCCCACACAAACTTTTTTATCTTCGTGGTGGAGATCTCTGCTAGCTCCTTAGCCTCGGCCCATTTGGTGAAGTAATCCATAGCAACTACAGCATGCCTGCAACTTCCTCGAGCTGTGGGCAAAGGTCCGATGAGGTCCATCCCCCAGATCGCGAATGGCCATGGGCTTACCATCTGCTGGAGGTAGGCTGGTGGAGCTCGCGGGACCTTGGCAAATCTCTTGCACTTGTCACACTTCTTCACCAGATTCAATGCGTCCTGCTTCATAGTTGGCCAGTAGAACCCCTGCCTGAGGGCTTTCTGAGCCAAGGATAATGCTCCTGCGTGGTTCCCACAGTGACCTGCATGAATATCATTCAGCACCGCCTCACAGTCCTCATCATCTATGCATCGCAGTAGCGGGGTTGAGAACCCCTTTTTGTACAGTCTGTCGTCATAGATGCAATATCGGGCCGCTCTAGCTCGTATGCGGCGAGCTTCCAGCTTGTTCTCTGGCAGCTTCCCTTCCTGCAAGTAACCCAATAACGGACTCATCCAGGAGTTAGGCCGAACCTGTATGGTCATCATTGCATCTTCGTCCTCGATGCTGGGAGTTGGCAGGAATTCCACAGGGATAGATTCAAGGAGATCTGCATCTTGGGAGGTCGCTAGGCGGGCCAGGGCGTCGGCGTTAAAGTTCTGTGCCCAGGGGATCTGGTTCACTTCAAACCCTTTGAAAGCCCCCAATAACTCCTTGACCTTTAGGAAGTATTTTGACATCCTCCTTCCCTTGGTCTGATATTCTCCCCTGACATGGCAAACAATAAGTTGAGAATCACTGAAGACCTTTACCTGCTCAGCTCGTACCTCCTTTGCCAGGCGGAGTCCGGCAAGCAACGCCTCGTACTCGGCCTTATTATTGGTAGCTCGGAATCCAAACCTTAAGGCGCTCAGGATCTTATGGCCTTCTGAACTGACCAGCATTATTCCAGCTCTTGAACTTTGCTCGTTAGAGGATCCATCCACATAAAGCTCCCAAGTTTGATCACCGGCTAGTTCCTCCTGCTCCGGTACTGGCCCTGTGAATTCCACAATAAAATCTGCAAGTGCCTGGGCTTTGAATGCCGTTTTGGGTCGAAACTCTATGTCGAACTGAGCGAGCTTGATGGCCCACTTGAGGAGCCTGCCTGAGGTGTCTGCCTTCTGGAGGACTTGCCTGAGAGGGTACTGCGTGAGGACCTCTATCTGATGAGCTTGGAAGTAGGGACGTAGCTTCCTGGAGGCGGTTACCAGGCAGTATGCGAGCTTCTCCATTTGTGAATATCGGGTGTCCGCATCAACCAACCTTTTATTGATGTAGTACACGGGCAGCTGCATCTTCTCCTCTTCTCTCACCAAGGCCGCGCTCAGGGCATGCTCAGAGACACCTAAGTACAGGAATAGCTTCTCCCCATCCTTCGGCTTGGACAGAAGGGGAGCACGACCTAT
Organism: Litchi chinensis; assembly: GCA_019925255.1. NCBI lineage: Eukaryota > Viridiplantae > Streptophyta > Magnoliopsida > Sapindales > Sapindaceae > Litchi > Litchi chinensis. The sequence continues at coordinate 28,937,893 of CM034463.1, read as the reverse complement.
GTACTCCTTCAACCTCTGAAATGCTTCTTCACAATGCTCATTCCATTCAAAGTTCTTGGACTTCTTTATAGCTTCGAAGAACGGCACGCATTTGTCAGTAGCTTTCGAGATGAACTGGCTAAGAGTCGCGACCTGCCCGTTGAGACTTTGCACGTCCTTGATTTTAGAGGGCGACCTCATTTCCGCAAGCGCCCTGATCTTCTCTGGGTTGGCCTCTATCCCTCTGCTGTTTACCATAAACCTAAGGAACTTACCAGATGCTACCCCAAAGGCACACTTCAGGGGGTTCAACTTCATCCGATAACTTCTGAGGATTTTGAATGTCTCATCCAGGTCGCGAACATGATCTACTGCTTTCTGGGACTTGACCAGCATGTCATCTATGTATACCTCCATGGTTTTCCCAATCTAGTCTTGGAACATGGCGTTGACTAGTCGCTGGTAGGTGGCTCCCGCGTTCTTCAGACCAAAAGGCATCACCCTGTAACAGTATAACCCCCTATCAGTGACAAAAGAGGTGTGCTCTTTATCCCGCGGGCTCATGGGGATTTGGTTGTATCCCGAGTAGGCGTCCATGAAACTCAGGAGTTGGTGTCCGGCTGTCGCATCTACTAGCTGATCAATCTTGGGTAATGGGAAGCTGTCTTTCGGGCAAGCCTTGTTTAGGTCGGTGAAGTCAATGCAGGTTCTCCACTTCCCGTTCTTCTTCTTCACGAGGACCGGGTTTGCGACCCAGACAGGATAACGGGCCTCCCTGATGAACCTGTTAGCCAGCAGCTTCTCAACCTCCTCCTTTAGAGCTGCATAACGTTCCGGAGTCATCGGCCTCCTCTTCTGGCAGACTGGCTTGTGCTGGGGATCTATGTTCAGTCTGTGGCACATAACATCAGGATCTATCCCCACCATGTCTTCGTGGTTCCAGGCGAAGACGTCGAGGTTCATCTTCAGAAATTCTATGAGCTCGGTCTTCACTTCTGGTAGCAGGTCTCTTCCCACCTTCACACATCTTTCTGGGTCTACTTCGCTGACCCGCACATCTTCTAACTCTTCAATAGGTCCGGTGGCCCTGTCTGCATCCACCTCGCGAGGATCGAGGTCATCGCTCACCCCGGCTTCAGAGATAGCTCGTGGTTGGCCACCCGAGACCACGTTTACTTTCTTCCCTCGAACTCCCATCTTCACTGCATCTTCATAGCATCGCCTAACCAATTGCTGTTCTCCCTTGACATAGCCTACTCCGTTGGGGGTCGGGAACTTGACTGTGAGCGTTCTGGTGGAGGTGACCATGTCTAGCTCGTTCATCGAAGGTCGCCCCAAGACCACGTTGTATGCTGAGGGACTATTGATGATCAGGAAGTCTGTAAGAATAGTAGCTTACCGGCCTGGTTCTCCGAGGGTGAGAGGTAATTTGACCTGGCCTATCGGTATCACTGCATCTCCCGTGAATCCGTAAAGGGGATCTGGTGAGGGTATTAATTGCTCAGCTCCTAACCCCATCTGGTCATAGCAGTCCTTATACATGACGTTGACTGAGCTGCCAGTGTCTATCATTACCCTTCGTACTTCGACATTACTGATCTGGGCTCTAATTACGATCACATCGTTGTGGGGCCAGCGTACTCCCTTTTCGTCCTCTTCCGTGAATACAATACTGTCTGAGGACGCTTTTGCCCTTTTGGAGGATCCCTCGAGTCCCCCATACTCTGCCAGTAGGGTATGGTTGGCTTCTCGCACGTACCTCTGGTGCGACCTGTTTGATGAACCTGCCATATGAGGCCCACCATAAATGGTAAAGATTGTTCTTACAGTGGGCTCGTGCTCGCGTTCGGGCTCTTGAGCTCGCTGAGGCTGCTGTTGCTCGGGCTGCTGGTCTTGTCCCTGAGGTCGTTGGTGCTGAGGTCGCCTGCCAGCGGGCTGTATTACATATTCTCCTAGGCGGCCCCGTCTTATGAGTTCTTCAATAACATCCTTCAACTGCCAGCAGTCCGATGTATTGTGCCCATTCTCATTATGGTAGGCACAATATTTTCTTGGGTCCCGACGACGGTTAGGGGGTCCAGTCGGGGGTGGCTTCCCGAAGTTCTCCCTGCTTCTTTCTGCGACGAAGATCCTATCTTGCTTGTCCGACAACACACTATAGCTTTCATATCTGCTCGGACGCCGGGGTCGCTCCACCCTCGGCCCTGGTCTAGCCCGCTTTGCCATAACATCGGCAGTCTGATGTCTCGGTTCCCCCTGCTTGTCACCGCCATGGTTCTTTCTCTTCTTGCGGTGGGAACTGCTCGCTTCACCCCGCTGACTGCCGGGTTTCTTAGCCCCGAAGGCTTCTTCCCATCTGATCTCTTTAGCAGCCCTTTCGTAGAACTCCTCCAGATCCTTCACTGGGGATTTGTAAATGCTTTCGTACAGCTTCCCGTCCTTCCTGAGCCCTGCAGAAATAGCTGTTAAAATACTCTCGTCAGAGGGCGTTTCCACATTACTCACCTCCTCTCTGAACCGAGTGATATAGTCCTTCAGGGATTCGTTCTGCCTCTGGAAAATGGTAGCGAGGTGGCAGGCGGGCGCGAGCTGCTTTCTCAAGGCCTTATATTGGTCTAGGAACCTCTTCTGACATTCTCTCCAGCTCCCGATGCTGCAGGCTGGAAGGCCTTTGAACCAAGCTCGCGGAGCATCCCCGAGGGTAGTTGGGAATACTCGGCACTTTACCAGCGGGTCATCTGTCTGAAGATCCATCTGTACGTTGAAAGCGTCCAGATGGTCGTAAGGATTTGTCCTGCCGCCGTATAGAGGGATATTGGGGAGTTTAAACTTCGCTGGTAAGGGTACTGTCTCTATCTCCCGGGTAAATGGTGCCCTGCGATTCTCCCGCTCTTCCCCGATCTGGCCTCCAGGTCGAGCTTCTAATTGTTGGACCCTTTGTAATAACTCCTTTACCATTGGATCCTGGGTCAGAGATCGCCGACTGGGGTTCCATCTACTGGTACTTTCCTGCTCCCCAAAGTGACGGTTCTGCGATCTGCCCTCTTCGCCGAAAGCTTCTGCACGTCTGGGGGCCCTTTGCGGCTCGGGCTCATAACCTGCACGGTATCCGCGGACTCGCTCTGGCCCACGACTACCCTCTTCGCGCCTAGCGTCCTCGATGCTTGCCCTCGCCCTTATCTCATTCTGGCGAGGTGGGATCTCCCGCTCTTGGTTCCGTTCTCTGGCTCTCCTTGGGTGCAAGTTCGAGGAGCGGGCTGATCCTTCGGTCAGCGACCTTTCCCTGGCGGCTACCCCTTCTGGAGTTGGGATTTCTTCTGAAGGTCGACGGCGAGCTCTGCCTGGAGGTGCGATCTCCACCTGTCTTTGTGCCGCACGGGCTTGGACTTCCACCAACGCCCTGACTGTCGTCGTCAACTCCCTTACCGTATCTTCCAGAGCTCGCTGGCGCTGCTGCCATTCCTGAGCGACCTCGTTTCCTGAAGGTGAGGCGCTTTGTTCTTCTTGAATCTCGCGTCGTTCCTCTGCCACTCCGACACTCCTTGTTGCCTTGATCCTAGCCATGACAAACAAGTATAAGTGAATGTGAAATAGTGATTAGATAGAGATTACCAGGGTCGCTGTTGGGCCCTCTTTCTAGCGCCAAAAGATGTTGACGTTCGGAAACGGTCAACCAGAGATTCTGGGGCCCAGACGGCGAACTTGGTAATTAAAGGTTCTGGTCGCGATGATGAAAGAATAATAAATAGGTAATTAATAAAGTTCAAGGTTGGTGGTGATTAATTCAGGTGAAAGAATGTCGGTCTTGGTTGTTGGTCGGATTTAATAAGGTGATCAGCAAGAAATTAAAGAGAAAGAGAGAGAGAAGACACACGGATTTTTACGTGGTTCGGTGACTGCACCTACATCCACGGCCACTCTTGGGTTATTCCGGCAAAGTGACAATTCTCTAGTGTATTATGCTTGTTGGTACAGTAAAAATGTCTCTCACCTTTATAGAAGAGGGGGGATGACAATATAAAAATACAAAGAAAGTTACACACGTTACAGTCAACGGCTAGTTTTAACTAATCTTGACATTGTCATGCTGCATTAATTGTAAAGTTAATGATGGTTTCCTCCCTGCACATATCTGCATTTAATATACTTGAAGAGGTCTTTACTTCATTAAATGCTTTTGGGTAATTGTGTAAGCGGTTTCCAGCGGGAAATCATGAGGGTTGGTAATTCTGACAACTTGCTATACACGGTATCCCCTGGGTAAGCCTTCTGGTCAGCCAGGTGATACACACTGGAGGAGAGCTGACATGGCCAAGAGGAAAGGTAAGGCGATCTGGGGGTCCATGCGAGCTCGCGACCTCGCGACCTCGCGAGCTCCCCGAGCTGAAGGTACGAGCAGGGGGCATCCTGGGAACTGTTGCTGGCTTGCGACCTGGGCGACCTCGTGAGCTGGGCTGGCAGCCACCGGTTCCAGCTTTGGGTCTCCTGGGCCCTTGCTTCTATTTAAGTAAATAAGGCCTGAGTTGGGCCATTTGGACCGATCCAGAAAATGGGTATAACAAGTAGCAAGAAAGTTAATGTTGAAATAAGAGTATATATATTAGGATGTAAGTAATTAACATTTAACACTTAATTAAGATATAAGTTGAGTTGAGATAACTAAAAGAGGGGTATTATAGTAAATTGAATAATTAAATACCAATATAAATAGAAATGGAGAGGTGTTGGTCGGCCAACACTTAGAAAAGGACAGAAGAAAACGTGAGAGTGAGAGAAGGTGAGGGTGACATACACGGCCAAGCAAGAGAAGAAGAGGAAAGCTTTCCCACTCATTTTTCAAACTTCAACTCATCATTCTAGAGTGTTTTCAAGCTAAACTAACAACTCAAAGCAAGAAATCAGGTAAGATATCATTCTCACTCTCTCTACTTTGATGATAGTTGGAATGGTATTGGTATGGAATAGTTGTGTTGTTGTAGTAGTTTGTGATGGGTGTTTTGCACTTAAAACTAGTGTAGAACCTAAGTGTGTGATATGGAAGCTTAGATGAAATGTTTTAGTGTATGGTTGTTAGACTAGGGTTTGTAAATGGAAAATTTTAAATGATGATTTGAGGAAGTGAAATGTTAAAAAAGTTGCACATATGTTATTTGTTGAAATGTCTAAGAGAGTAACTTAGTGAAAATAGTGAAAATAAAATGAAATGAAGAGTTGGAGGAGAATGTGTGGGTGTCATGGCATATGTTGAATGTATAATATCATTGTGTTTTGATCCAAATAAGCTTAGATTCACACATAAAAAAAGTTAGAAAAGTATATAAAAGTGATAGAATTGTCAAAGGAATAGTTTTGAGCTAAGTTGAGAATCTCGAGCTCAATGAAGGGATTGTGATGACCTGCACTCTTCGAACTTATTCAGGGTTGTTCTAGACCTCTAAACATGCCTAGGGGTCATAGCAAACCATAGAAATTGGAATGGAACGATTCCGATAAAAATTGAGCAAGTTATGACTAAAATAGTGCATTTAAAGAGTCGTAAGGTAAATTGTGGATGCAAATGCATTCCTCGATGCATGAAATGAATATGTTTGATTATAATTAGATAAAAGAACCCTAGATATGAAAGAATTGAAGTTGTCGCATGTAGAATGCCACAAATGTGCATAAAAAAGTGTCGAAAAATAGGCGTTTTTCCTAGGTTTCACTCCTTAATACTTAGAATTTTTCGAAACCGTTTTACGGGTGACCTAAGTGCAAGTTAGGGAGATGATTAGAGTGAAAATGGAGTGAAGAAAATTGCTAGAATGGTCCCTAGCATAGCCTCGGGTTTGGGGGGTCCAAAAACGGTGATTTTGCGTTCCGGGCCTTCGGCGACCATTTTAAGCATTCCAAGTGTCCTTAGGTGATAATAAATAAGGCCCATGCAAAGAAATCGGAATTAGAGAGTCTCGGTTGAGTTAAAATAGAGTTAGGAAGGTTATAGTGTAAAGGGTTTTTAATAGAGTAACTTGTATTGGAAACTCTACTTTTAAGTTTTGAGTTATATATTTGAGTAGGTTATAATAAGACGTTGATATATAGGTGACGCGCAAACGAGCGAGGCACGAGAGGCTCGTTGAGGCGATTGGGCATATTCGGATCGAGGTAAGTGTTACATTGCCTACATTGTCTAAAATTTTAAATTAAATTATAACTTGTTGTTGATTTCAAGTTTTATAAAATGATTTTTAAAACATGAGTTCAATTCGAGTAAAAGATCCTCTACGAGATCAAGAAATGAGGATTTAAAAGTAGAAGTTATTCTTATAAAGTTTGGCATGAGTTTGAATTAAAAACGATGTAAGTTAAGAAATTTTGAGCTTCATGCATTTAGAATGAAAAAGCGTTTTAAAAGCCATGTGTAATCCCTAAGAGTTCAGAGTATCTAGCACTACGTTGTGATGTAGAAAATTCCGCATGTAGCTGTCTAGCTCTAGAGTTGTCGGCGCTATGTAACGACGTAGAAAAACTCCGTACGTAGCCGCTCAGATTTATAGCTACTTGCAATATGCTGCGATGTAGAAAATTCTGTACGTAGTTGCAAGGGCTGTCGAGTAGTCCACTACAATATGCGATGTAAAAAATTCCGCATGTAGTTGCAAAAGGTTTTAGATTGTTAGCACTATGATTGCGATGTAGGAAATTCTGCATTATAGTTGCTCAGAGTTATGACCGTTTCACCCTACGCTGCGATATAGTAAAATTCTGCACATAGAGGTTGAAACATTTTAGTCGCACCACGGGGGTATTAGTTGAAAATCATCACGTGATAGTTGGAGTACTCTAGGGGTACACATGGTGAATTTAGAAAGAAAGGTTTTCAAAATCAAAATTTTGATATGTAAGAGGTTCATAAATAGCTATGTATTTATATAATTAGAATGCTTATTCATGTCGAACTAATACTTTAAATTTTTGTGTAGTGTGTATATAGCACGAAGTGCTTTTGCAGGTGATTTTGTGTATCAAGGAAACCGTCACTAAAATTCTAGGTGGGAAACTCGAAGACTTCATCACAAAAATGAACATAATTATTTGTGAAATCAAATACTTGGCAAATGTATAACATGTTGTTGATATATGTTGGTAAATATTGAGTTGTATCATATCTGTCATGCATCATGAATAAATTCTTAGATTCCATATGACATATATATATCGATGCCTATGATCGACATTTGAAATGTTATGAAAATGTATGATCATGGAAAAATATGTTGTGAAAATATATATTTGAGATATCTAAGAAGTTGGGTGGTGAGTTAATATAGTACGAAGTGTATTTTCTTTGCAGGTTAAATTTTGGAAACCTTAAAAATGCAGCCGTTATGCTGCTGAAATTTCTGTAAAATTGTTTTAAACGGAATAGCGAAAAATTTACACAAACCCAACTATTTTATAAAGAAAAGAAACCTTTAAGTTTAAGCAAGTAAACGGGCTGAGAAAGTTAGGGGTTCGCTTCTCGGATTTCTTCAATCAGACAAGTCGGGTTCAAGAAGTTCGCTGAGGTGCCCGGCGGGACCCTCCAAATAAAAACTTAAAGAAGGTCTAGGATGGGTTCTGTCAAGTTGGTATCAGAGCCCGGTTTTCGAGAGATTTGAGATTAAGTTTTAAAAGAAAGATTTGAGCTACTTTATGCATTGAGTTTTAAAGAAAGTTTAAAGAAAGTTTAATGCAATTATATGCATTAAGATGAGTTGTTATGCATAGGCTTATGCGTAAGGCATGCATGAGATTATTGTATACACTGAGTCTTCTTGAGTTTACATAAGTGATGCTTTCTTAAAATGCATAAGCTAAGCATAATATCATGAGATTTAAGTTTAAGTATTGCATTAGGTTATTAAGCTAGTTCATACTGAGTTATTATTATTTTAACACCTCTATTTTGATTTTTCGTGCCTATTTGGTACAATTAGAGTTATGTAGCGACGTACTCGCCCCAAGACGAGGAGAGCTGCCACAGAGGCACCCACATCAGACAGAGAGCATGTTGATGAGTCCTTCAATGTGCCAGCGAGTTCCTCCCAACCAAGACCATCGCAGCTAGCAGGATCATAACCTGCCTCAGGACATATGGAGCAAATGGCGCAGATGTTAGCAGTGGCCCTCCAGCAGCAGCGGGAGATAGGGGTGTCTATAGAACGTGCCAACAAGCTGGGCACTAAGTCATGTGATGGGACCGGAGAGCCCGAGCTGACATTGTTGTGGCTGGAGACGAACGATGAGATATTTCAGGTAATGGGTTGTTCAGAGGAACAGATGGTTACCTTCTCCGCCTTTTTATTGAAAGACTGAGCAAAAGACTGGTGGAGAGCGCATCAGAGAGCACATCCAGGTGGAGTCTCATGGCCTGAATTCAAGAAAGAATTCATAGACAAGTTTTCCTTAAGAGCTACAAGGATGCGAAGATTGAAGAATTCTTCAGATTTGAGCAGGGAAACCTTACAGTGATAGAGTATGAGAAGAAATTCTCAGAGTTAGTCCAGTTGGTTCCTTATATTTCAAAACATGAAGAGCAGAAGGTGAACAGGTTCACTGCAAGTTTGAGTCCAAGGATCAGGACATATGTGACCTCGGCGGGACACACTAGGTACGGGGAGCTAGTGGAGGCAGCCACCCGAGTAGAGAGAAGTGCAGAGATCCCACCTAAGCCGAAGCAGCACTTTAGCCAGAAGCATAGCTAGTCTGGCAATTTGTAGGGCGGTTCAAGTAAGATGGCCAAAAGTGAACAAAAGTCTTCCTAGTTTGACAGTCGCAAGCAAAGTCAGAGGCCTCAGACTAGCCATAGTTCAGTACAGTCCTCCGACGGATCCAGAAGGAGATTTAGTTAGGTGGATAGACCTACCTGCAGCAAGTGCGGTTGATCACATCCCGGCGAGTGCCTTCAGGGTAGGACCGGATGCTTCAGATGTGGTCAGGAGGGTTATTTCATGAGGGATTGCCCCAGTGTAGCCGCATCAAGCCCAACAGAGGCTAGATCTACGGTCCAAGGACAGACCAGTGGGGGTCATGGACCAGATAGAGGAGGCCCCCAGATTAGAGGAGGGACAGGCCCAGAGCAGCCTAGTAGTGGACCCAACCAGAGTGTACGACCTCGAGCACAACTTGGTCGACCTCGTAGTTAGGTAGCCAGAGTTTACATAGTGACACAGCAGGCAGCTGACGCAGCTCCAGATGTGATCACAGGTACCATCTTATTATTCGACTCTGATGCACATGTGTTGGTGGACCCAGGAGCCACCCATTCTTTTGTTTCTAGGGAATTCCTAGGTAGAGTGAGAGTAGATACGAGTCCTGTGAATTGTAGTATAGTAGTGTCACTTCCCACGAGCGATTCGCTTATTACGGATAGAGTTTATATGGGAAGTAAAGTGATTATAGCAGGTCATGAGTTCGAGGCTGATCTGATAGTGCTCGATATTCATGACTTCAAGGTTATTTTGGGCATGGATTGGCTATCCAAACATTGCGCCACCGTTGACTGCTATAGGAAAGAGGTCCCGTTCAATAAACTTGGGGAACCAGATGTAATCTTTTGTGGAGAAAGGAAAATACTCTCTACAAGTTTGGTGAGTGTAATTCAAGCCAATAAAATGCTCCAGAAAGCATGCCAAGGATACTTGGTTTATGCAATAGAAGCTGGCAATAATGAGTTGCAAGTGACGAAAGTCCCCGTAGTTAATGAGTTCCCCGATGTCTTCCCAAATGACCTACCAGGATTGCCACCGGATAGAGAGATTGAGTTTGAAATTGAGTTAGCACCTGGTACAGAGCCTATTTCGATAGCACCATATCAGATGGCGCTAGCAGAGCTGAAAGAATTGAAGGTTCATATGGAAGAATTGTTGAGCAAAGGCTTTGTTAAGACGAGCACATCACCGTGGGGAGCTCCGGTGTTGTTTGTTAAGAAGAAAGATGGAAGCCTCCGTTTGTGCATCGACTACAGACAGCTTAATAAAGTCACCATCCGGAATCAGTACCCACTGCCCAGAATTGACGACCTGTTCGACCAGCTGCAAGGAGCCAAGGTCTTCTCAAAGATCGATTTGAGGTCGAGGTATCATCATTTGAGAGTGCGTAGGGAAGATGTCCCTAAGATGGCTTTCAGGACTCACTATGGGCATTACGAGTTTCTAGTGATGCCGTTTGGGTTAACAAATGCCCCAATAGCTTTTATGGATTTAATGAATAGAGTTTTCAGACCCTACCTGGATAAATTCCTGATAGTCTTCGTCGATGACATTTTAGTATATTCAGGTAGTAGAGAAGAGCATGTTGAACATTTAAGGATCCAACTACAGACGCTAAGAGAGCACCAACTCTATGCGAAATTCAGTAAGTGCCAGTTTTGGCTTGATCGAGTAGCATTCCTAGGACATGTGGTATTGGCGGAAGGGATATCAGTAGACCCCTAGAAGATAGAAGCCGTGGTAAATTGGAAGCCACCCACAAGCATGACAGAAGTTAGAAGCTTCCTGGGGTTTAGCTGGGTATTATAGGAAGTTTGTGGAAGAGTTCTCAAACATTGCTACTCCGTTGACCAGATTGACAAGAAAAGAAGAGAAGTTCGTTTGGTGTGAGGCATATCAAAGCAGCTGTGATGAGTTGAATAAGAGGTTGACTACGGTACTAGTGCTTACACTTCCTTCAGGAAGTGAGAGATTTACAATGTATTGTGATACCTCTAGGCAAGGTTTAGGTTGTGTGTTGATGCAGCACGACAGTGTAATAGCTTATGCTTCGAGATAGTTAAAGAAGCATGAAGTAAACTATCCAACACACGACTTGGAGTTAGCTGCTGTAGTGTTCACCTTGCGGATTTGGAGACACTACCTTTATGGAGTGCCCTATAGGAGCTTTACAGATAACAAAAGTCTACAATATTTATTCTCACAGAAAGAGTTGAACATGAGACAGAGAAGATGGGTAGAACTCATCAAAGACTACGACTGCACCATTGAATACCATCCAAGCAAAGCTAACATGGTAGCGGACGCATTGAGCAGAAAACCTACTAGCTCCTTAGCCCAGCTTAAAGTGGAGTATCTACCCATGTTAATAGAATTGAGATCGATAGGGGTAAGTTTGGAGACGATCGAGTCAGGTGCTTTACTAGTAGCCTTTCATGTTCGTCCAGTATTGGTAGACCGGGTCCGAGAGTTGTAAGTTCAGGATCTGTATTTAATGAAGTTCAGAAGTGAGTTAGAAGCTGGACAGCAAAGTAGCTTCACATTGAGGAACGATGGGGTATTAATTCTGGGACAACGATTATTTGTGCCAGATGTAGCAAAATTAAAAAGAGAAATCATGGAAGAAGCTCATTCATCTGCTTATGCTATGCATCCAGGGAGTACCAAGATGTATCACACTCTAAAAGACCACTACTGGTGGAGAGGCATGAAAAGGGAGATAACAGAGTTTGTATCGAAGTGTTTGACTTGTCAGCAAATCAAAGTGAAGCATTAAAAACCTGCAGGTTTATTACAGCCTCTGTCCATTCCGGAATGGAAATGGGAAAGGATCACGATGGATTTCGTGGTAGGACTTTCCAGGACATAGAGCGGACATAATGCCATTTTGGTGATAATTGACAGATTGACAAAGTCCGCTCACTTCTTAGCCATCAAGAATACTTATTCCCTAGAAAAGTTAGCTTAACTATATGTAGATGAGATCATGAGGTTACATGGCGCACCGGTGTCCATTGTATCAGATAGAGATCCTCGGTTCACTTCGAGGTTTTGGCCAAAGCTACAAGAAGCCATGGGCACCAGATTGAACTTCAGTAGAACTTTCCACCCTTAGACAGATGGCCAATCGGAAAGAACCATCCAGACTCTTGAAGATATGTTGAGAGCATGTGTAATGGAATTCAAAGAGAGTTGGGATATTCACCTAGCGTTGATTGAGTTTGCCTACAACAATAGCTATCAGGCTAGTATTGGCATGGTACCGTATGAGGCATTGTATGGCAAGAAGTGCAGAACCCTAGTCTGCTGGGATGAAGTAGATGAAAAAAGATTGATTGGTCGAGAGATTGTCTAAGCTACAACCGAAAAGATATGTGTGATTAGAGAACGGTTGAAGATAGCAAGGGATAGACAGAAAAGTTACGCTGATAATCGAAGATGAGATCTAGAGTTCGAAGTGGGTGATAAAGTATTCCTACGGATCTCACCTTGGAAGGGTATCTTGAGATTTGGGAAGTGTGGAAAGTTGAGTCCACAATACATAGGGCCATATAAGATAGTGGCAAGAGTGGGTGAAGTAGCCTATTGGTTGAAACTGCCACCAGAGCTTACAAACATTCATGACGTGTTCCACGTCTCCATGCTTCGTAAATATGTAGTCGATTCATCGCATATTTTAAAAGGGCAACCGGTACAGTTAAAAGAAAACTTGATGTACGAAGAGCAGCTAGTAGAGATTTTAGACCGTAGAGATCAAGTACTACATCGTAAGTTGATTCTCCTAGTGAAGGTGTTATGGCGAAATCACGGGTCGGAAGAGGCTACATGGGAGCCTCAAGAACAAATGCGCACCCAGTATCTTTACTTATTTGAATCAAGTACGCATTTTAAAATTTCGAGGACGAAATTTTTATAAGGAGGGAAGAAATTGTAAGCCCTTAGTCTCGATTCTGAGCTCCTTAGTGTTAGAAGCTAGGTTATGGAATTAATGTAAGCCCCTACTCTTAACTACTAAACTTCATATTACTAGAAGTTAAGTAATGGGGTAATGATGACAAAATTCGTCCATAATATAATTACAAGTGGTATTGCAATAATATTACAAACTTTAGGAAATGTGAGTGACCATTATGAGAAGAAAAATTTAAGAAGGGTAAAATAGTCTTTAACAAATAAGAGCTAAATCATCAAGTAGCAAGATAGTTAATGTTTAAATAAGAGTATATATATTAGGATGTAAGTAATTAGCATTTAACACTTAATTAAGATATAAGTTGAGTTAAGATAACTAAAAGAGGGGTATTATAGTAAATTGAATAATTAAATACCAATATAAATAGAAGAGGAGAGGTGTTGGTTGGCCAACACTTAGAAAAGGAAAGAAGAAGAAAACGTGAGAGTGAGAGAAGGTGAGGGTGACATACACGGCCAAGCAAGAGAAGAAGAGGAAAGCTTTCCCACTCATTTTTCAAACTTCAACTCATCATTCTAGAGTGTTTTCAAGCTAAACTAACAACTCTAAGCAAGAGATAAGGTAAGATATCATTCTCTCTCTCTCTACTTTGATGATAGTTGGAATGGTATGGGTATGAAATAGTTGTGTTGTTGTAGTAGTTTATGATGGGTGTTTTGCACTTAAAACTAGTATAGAACCCTAAGTGTGTGATATGGAAGCTTAGATGAAATGTTTTAGTGTATGGATGTTAGACTAGAGTTTGTAAATGGAAAATTTTAAATGATGATTTGAGGAAGTGAAATGTTAAACAAGTTGCACATATGTTGTTTGTTGAAATGGCTAAGAGAGTAACTTAGTGAAAATAATGAAAATAAAATGAAATGAAGAGTTGGAGGAGAATGTGTGGGTGTCATGGCATATGTGGAATGTGTAATATCATTGTGTTTTGATCCAAATAAGCTTAGATTCATACATAATAAAAGTTAGAAAAGCATATAGAAGTGATAGAATTGTCAAAGGAATAGTTTTGAGCTAAGTTGAGAATCCCGAGCTCAATGAAGGGGCTGTGATGACCTGCACTCTTCGAACTTATTTGGGGTTGTTCTAGACCTCTAAACATGCCTAGGGATCATAGCAAACCATAGAAATTGGAATGGAATGATTTCAATAAAAATTAAGCAAGTTCTGACTAAAATAGTGCATTTAAAGAGTCGTAAGGTAAATTGTGGATGCAAATGCATTCCTTGATGCACGAAATGAATATGTTTGATTTTAATTAGATAAAAGAACCCTAGATATGAAAGAATTGAAGTCGTCGCATTTAGGATGCCACAAATGTGCATAAAAAAGTGTCGAAAATTAGGCGTTTTTCGTAGGTTTCACCCCTCAATACTTAGAATTTTTCGAAACCGTTTTACGGGTGACCTAAGTGCGAGTTAGGGAGATCATTAGAGTAAAAATGGAGCGAAGAAAATCGCTAGAATGGTCCCTAGCATAGCCTTAGGTTTTGGGGGTCGAAAAACGGTGATTTTGCGTTTCGGGCCTCCGGTGACCATTTTAAGCATTCCAGAATGTCCTTAGGTGATAATAAATAAGGCCCATGCAAAGAAATCGAAATTAAAGAGTCTCGGTTGAGTTAAAATCGAGTTAGGAAGGTTATAGTGTAAAGGGTTTTTAATAGAGTAACTTGTATTGGAAACTCTACTTTTAAGTTTTGAGTTATATATTTGAGTAGGTTATAATAAGACGTTGATATGTAGGTGACGCGCAAGCGAGTGAGGCACGAGAGGCTCGTTGAGGCGATTAGGCATATTCGGATCGAGGTAAGTGTTACATTGCTTACATTGTCTAAATTTTAAATTAAATTATAACTTGTTGTTGATTTCAAGTTTTATAAAATGATTTTTAAAACATGAGTTCAATTCGAGTAAAAAATCCTCTAAGAGATCAAGAAATGAGGATTTAAAAGTAGAAGTTATTCTTATAAAGTTTGGCATGAGTTTGAATTAAAAACGATGTAAGTTAAGAAATTTTGTGTTTCATGCATTTAGTATGAAAAAGCGTTTTAGAAGCCATGTGTAATCCCTCAAAGTTCAAAGTATCTAGCACTAAATTGCGACGTAGAGAATTCCACACGTAGCTATCTAGATCTAGAGTTATCGGCACTATGTAGCGACGTAGAAAAATTCTGCTCGTAGTCGCTCAGATTTATAGCTACTTGCAATATGATGTGATGTAGAAAATTCGGCAAGTAGTTGCAAGGGCTGTCGAGTAGTGCACTACAATATGCGATGTAGAAAATTCTTCATCAATTTCCATTAAATCATAACACAAACCTTAACTATTTCCTTACTAAAGTCTTGACCCAAGGATCCTTGATATTTTCCTTATCAAACCACACTTACATCACATGAAATTTTCATTGTAACAACACTAATTTACTGCACTATTGTTAATTTAATTTGAATTGGAATTTCAATCCAAACTAGTAGGCTCTATCACTCTTTACAAGACCCTAAATTTGTTCAAATGTAAATTTAAGACTTAGATCTCTTAAATCCATGTTTAAACTTCTCATAAAATCATACAAAGCTCACTTGGGACTTAAATCAAACCACTTACATATAAAACACATATAAACCATCTATAAAAGTTTGCAAAACCAAAATCTTACCACCCAAAATTCAATTGCTTTTGCTCACTTCTTTTCCTAGGCTTGTTTACCAATTTTAGATGACTTGAAACTCACTCAAAATGGCTTGAAAACTAAAGAAGAACAGTAGCTGGTCTGTCCCCCTGTTTTTGCCGACATAATCCATCTCCATCTCTTTCCTCCTCTTTCTTCCTTCTACCTCACGACTTCCTTTCCTTTTTTTTCTTCTCTATTCTATTTTAGCTCTCTCACGACCTCCCTCTCCCTCTTTAACCGACTTACACCCTTCTTTTATGACCCATTCCCTTATTTTTTTCTTGTTTGACCTTGAATCCTTTTCTTTTCCTCTTCCATTTTATTTTTTTTTTAATTCAACTATATCTATTAACCACAAAATCATGCCCACTTATCAAGCATGTAACACCCTCCACCGATTCTCATTCGGATGGGAACCCGAGTTGAAAGATGCTACTTTAATTGGTTTATCCGTTATTATTTTACATAAATGCACTACAATTTTTTTTTTTCGAAAATTTGGCAGAGTTTTCTCTGTTTTTCTGAAAAACCTAAAATTATAAAACCTGCAATTTCGAATTCAACAGTTCTAAAATATATCCATTTTCTCAACTACCCTTTCAGACCCTCCGTCCGACTCAAAATCACTTCACCACACATCTTTTATGAAATCACACATTTATTGAAAAGTCACAATAATGAAAGTAGACGCAAATTAAAAGAAGAGCGATAACTCTCTTACAAACCATTTTCCAATACTAAACATTTTTCTTTACTTTATATATCTTATCATTTACAAAATTTTACGTATACCAATACATGTACATATATACATATGTTCGTCTCATGCATTTTAACACAAATATATCAAAAGAATAACTACACAAAATGAGAATGAATGTGACTCGTTGGAAGTGCTACCAATATCTTCTTAGTCTTTATCTACAATGCCCTGTTCGACCACCTGTGCGTTGTAAATCCAACACGCTAATGATCTCTACTTAGTGGGTTTTACACAAATTTTAAATTCAACTTTCCTCAAAAATACAAGATTGTAAAGCGAAATTTCATAGTTCTCAAATTTTTATAATAAATCATAAAGAAATCGATTTACTAATAAACACACACACATAAAATGCATAAAAGTCATTTCTCAAGTATGACCTTACAAATCAAGTTTCACCATTTTCAAATATTTGCAATAAAACACAATGAAATTTAATAACTAACAAATACATACAAACATTTGTAGCAGACCATTTTTTCATACATAATTACACAATTTTCCCATAACATTTTCTCGAAATACAAGTTGTAAATCACTATTTCATAATTTTCCAACTTTTACGGATAAATTTGTAGGGAAATCAAAATACTATTCAATGCACACATAAAACACAATAATTTTCATTTTCAAGCATATCAACACAATTTTCTTTCATAATGTTCAGCGCCCTTCGTAAACACTAACACAATACCATGGACTGGAAAACGGGTTTCTCCGGCATCGGATATTCGGTGACTACCCACCGAATCTCATTTCACACATCACATAAATTCTGGGACTGAATACTTGGTGCCTCGCAAGGTCCATGAATCTAGTATCAATGTACATAGGCAAATCAGTGCAATACTGCTAATATCACCCTATTGGCATGCCAAGTTCTCCCGCATCGGACACTCGGTGACTACCCACCAGATCGTATGTTACATAATACATGAATTTTAGGACCGGACACTCAGTACCTCTCAAGGTCTAAAATTCACAATCTTTGTATCAACAACTCGGCGCAGTACTGTTAATATTTCCCTTTTGGCATACCAATTTCGAATCCCCACCTACCAATGTTCAGGTTTACTAGGGCCCTTATAAAATTTTATTTATTACGAACAATTTTATATTTAATGACATTCATTTCTAAATAAAAATTTTGTTCGGAAAGCAACGAACAAAATTTCAATCGCAATTTTACCCATTTATTCGAAGTATCAATTTAAGCATCACGAAATAATATTTTTACTCAATTTACTCTTCAAATTATATCAAAAACATCTTGCCTTTCACCATGCATACATTCGGTCAAGGCGTTAAAATGTTAGAATTCTTTCCAATTTTTATTTTCCAAAGCATAAAATCATATTATTTAAAACATTATGAAATCTTTCTAATAATAACTCAAATTGAAAATATAAATTTCTTTCCGGAATTTCTGATGTGTATATATATACAAATTTGTAATAAACTTTTATTTCAATCGTAAAATATAATTTATAATCTATAAAATCAATTAACTAAACAAATAATTTATTTCATTTACGAAAAAAGCAGAAATATAACTAAACGTAATTTAATCAATTAAATTAAAATAAAACTATCCACTCACCTCACTCTTTTGCTTATTTTTGGATCTAAAACAAACTCTTATTTGGTTTTTTCATCATCCTCTATCGACCCTAAAATCATATAAAACTTAATTTATAATTTAGAGAAAAATAAACTAATTTTTTGGAATCCAAATTCTATTAAAATAAATTTACTTATCTGGATAATCGAGCCCTCAAAATATTTTTCTTTTCTTTTCTTCTTCCTTTCCTCCTTCTCTGCTCCTCCTATTTTTATTTTCTTTTTCTTCTCCTGTTGTTCGACAGAACAGCTTCTATGTCTCTTTTGTTTCTAAAGACCAAAATATATATACACTACATGCTCACTCATCCTTACCACTCCCTGCCACCACCTCATTTTAGCTTTTTTTTTTTTTGTATTATTATATATATATTTTTTCATCACAATCGGCACCCACTTCACTTATATATATATATATATATATTTTGTCTTGCTCAATCGGCAACATCAACCTTTCTCTCTCTCTCTATATATATATATATATATTAATGAGCATGGCCCACCATTAACATATTTCTATACACACATATATATATATATATTTAAATGGGCATGACCCACCACTAACTAATATAATTATATTTTTATTATAAAAAAAAAAAATCAACCATCGGTTGATTTTTTTGTTTTATCAACCCATGTACTACAAATTTTCATTTTATACCCCTATGGTCTTTTTCCTTTTTAATCCAACTTTCTTAATTCATGTTTTAAAAATATCCTCCAATAGATTATTTATCTACAAACCTTTGGACTTTTAAGACTTGAATTGGACCAAATTGATAACAATAAATTGGACTTTAATTTATCTCTTAGGTCCAATTAGGTTGGAGCGTTACAAAACAAGAACAATTAACACTTACATAGGCAACCATTAAACAAAGTCTTCAATCCAATTCCCATCAACAATCAAACTCATATACTTCTGAATAATCACACCTACACTATTCTAAATAATAATAATTATTTCCTTTTTGTCACCTCCAATAATACATCAAACTTAATTAATCATTCCCTATAACTCTTATACTTCATGTAGCTTTCGAATAATGAATCAATATATACCAATGAATCATTAATCACACATTTTTATTGTTTTCTATCCATACTCTTTGGAACAAATAAATCATTCAAAATCACACCCATGCTATATCACTTTCACATAAATCTCATTCAATTATTTCCAAAGTTCAAGTACTCAATTCCAAACCTAATAATCATGGATTTTCTTAAACAAAAGATTAAACACCGCATTTTTGTTGTACAACTCTGATATTTAACAAAATACCTTTACTCATGCTATTAATAACATCATCAAACAATTATTAAAATTTACACATATTACAAAAATCAATCTAGAATTTTACTATGATAATCATTAATAACACCACAAAATAATTAAACGATTTTAAACACATTTCGAGAATCCATCTAAAACTCTATCAATAGTCCAAAAATTTTTTTTTTGAATGACCCATTTGCCCTTCAACTACTTCCATATTGTCAAGCTTATCCTTTATTACATTATAAAGTATTTGATTGGTCAATTTCCTAATCATCCATTAACCTAACCAAACTAATTACTTTAATCACATGGTCACATAATTAACCCATATTTTTTTTTTTTCACTTTTAGGTCTCACTCTCTCATTGGCTAATTTTGCATGACATGGATCACCATTTTGGACCTCCATGTGTCACTCTTTTATTGGTTCATTTTGCATGATATAGATTTGTGTTTCTTCGTGACAATTTCTTAGTGAAATGTCTACTTTGCCCTTTAATATATTTAATTCATATCCATACCTAAATAAATTCCAAAAATATTCCATAGTCATCCAATCCTCAAATTGACTATGTAATACTCTAATTGATATAAGACCTCTTAATTGCATGCTTTAAAAAAATTCAAATGGGTGTAAAACCATTAATACCCATTATTCTCCCAACAATGGTATTTTCATCCAATAAACTTCAATTCACTTAAAACCTACTCAAACAGACTCATTTTGGATCCGTTTCAACTTCTCCAAACTCTACTACTTATTTCGGAGCTTTTGATTTGTAGGGTTCGCTTTCTAAAAAATCACTATCCACATGAACACTGTTCATCAAAAATTTTTATCTCATGAAACTTGAGGAAATATCCATTTTTCAGAAATCACTATTTACTTAATAATACTATTTATTCTTAAAATACTATTTATCTGGATATATTTTTGTTTTTCTTAAATATAGAAAATTCGGGGCATTACAAAACATCTACACCTCCTCCTTGCCACTTGTCACATTTTCCATGGTTTTTGCCCCACATGACTATTTTTTTTTTAATTCTTTTGCCCTACATGACTATCTTTGTAAACCCCTATTCTTGATACTTTATTTTCTAGTGTTCTAGGAAAGGTGTAAATTAAGTTACGAATAATACTAACAACTTTATGAGCGATATTTAAGTGTTGGACACTTATAGTATGATAAGTCAATGAAAAGTAAAATAGTTCGTCCACAATTAAGTGATAAATTATAAAGGATAATATAAATGAGTGCACAAATGAGAATTTTAAGATTTGTTATTTAGGATAAGTAACTAATCACTAATTGGACTAAGCTAAAAATGTTGATGATAGTCAAAACAAGTCAAGGGAAAAACTTGACATTCTATGAATTATTAATGAGATATATAAACAACAATTAGAGCAAACAAATTGACAAAGGAAGAGCAAAGTTGCCGTGAGATGAGACAAAGGGAGGAAGTGGCGTGAATTGGAAAGAAAAGGGGACATGGGAGACATTTTTGAAATGTTAATTGTATAAATACCACACTTAGAGTGAAATTTGATAAAACAAAAACAAGAACAGCCATGACACAAGAAGCAAAACAGAATTGGGCGTGAAGAAGCAGAACATAACCTGACAGCCAAGTGAAGTTGGATGGCAAAAAAAAGAAAGGTGGAAGAGCAAGCAAATTTTAAGCCTTCAATCACTCATCTAAAGTGTCTCCAAGTTAGAACCATACCACCCAAGCAAGGTAAAGGCACTCTCTTAGTTTTCCTTGAGTTGAAAGTGGTTTTGAATGAGTAAAAGCATGAGTTTGGACTGGCATAGGCTGATGAGAATTGTGTTGGTTATGGTATGTTGTGTTGGGTGTTTTACCCTCAAAATTTGTATAGAACCCTAAGTGGGAGTTATGTAAGCTTTAATGATAAGTTGTTGTGAGTGAATGATAGGTTAGGGTTGTATAAAAAGGGTTATCATAAACTTGATAAAAGTGGAAACAAAATTGATTTTCATGCACTCTAAGTATTTGACAAAAGTTATGAGTGAGTAGTGAGTGTTAAAATGAAAAAGTAGTGTTCGTGTGTGTGTTAAGGACATGAAGCACAGTAGGTAACCTCTGAGTTTTGATGAATTTGAACTAAAAATTTAGCATAAATAAGGTTAGGAAAGCATATAAAAGTGATAAGATTGTCAAAGGTATAGTTTTGAGCAATTTAGGAATCCCGAGCTCAAACAATGGCATAGAGAAAACCTGTGCAAGTCTGACTTACATGGGGATGTTCTAGACCTCAAATCATGCCTAGGAGTCATAGAAAACTATAGGTATTGGGACGGAATGATTCCGATAAAAATTTCGCAAGTTATGCCCAAAATAGTGCCGTTAGAGAGACATTAAGTGAAATAACTATGTAAACACAACTTTTATTGCAGGGAATGAATTTAGTTGATCATAATTAGGTAAAATAACCTTAGATACGAAAGAAAAACCATCATTGCTCGTCCGATGCGAAAAAGTGCATCGAAAAGTGCCCGAAACAGGGCGTTTTTCTTAGATTTGAGATAGCAAACGATAGAATTTTTCGATGAAATTTTACGGGTGACCAGAATGTGAAATAAGAGGACCGTAGGAAAAAGAATAAAAGAAAACGAAGCCCGGAGCATAGCTGTGTATAACGTTCTGTTATAGGGTGTCAAAAGAGGCGAAAAATTTTGATTTTTCGTTTCGAGCGTCTAAAAATTATACGGACTGCGTGAGGGTGTCCCTAGAGGTCCAAAACTGAAACTTTTGTGAAGAAATCGGAATTAGAGAGTCTCGATTGAGATAGAAATAAATTGGACAGTTATAGTGTAAAAGGGTCGTTATTGGAGTAAGTAGTGTTAGAAATGTCAATTTAAAGTTGAGTTATGAGATTATCATAAGTGATAATAAGAAATTGTCATGTAGGTGACGAGCGAGCCCATAAGGTCCTGGAGACTCGTCGAGACGTTTGACGTGGATTTGCGCGGCTTTGAGGTAAGTGCACTATCACTTATATTTAATTCTATGTCTTTGTGTTAAATATTGTATATAAGTGTTAAATGAGAACGAAAATGATTTTCCAACATCAAGTTCAAGTTTGGAGTATATGGGTTCTTATGGAATCCATAAAGTGATATAAATCGATATAAGTTATTTTCTTTAAAAGTTGAATTGTGAGAACTTTCAAAGTTTATAAAGTATGCAATTTGTGCTTTTGCACTTAATGAATTTAGTTTTAAAAACTCATGTATATACTTTAAGATTATATGAGATTTAGCGCTACGTGACGATGCAGAAAATTCCATCCGTAGTCACTCAGTTTTACTAGAAAGTATAGCGCTACGTTGCGATGCAGATAATTCCGCACGTAGTTGGTTATTTTACAGTTTGGCACTACGTGGCGATGCAGTATATTCCGCTCGTAGTTGCCCAGAGTTTTAACACTACAATTGCGATGCAGAAAATTCCGCATTGTAGTTGCTCAGTTATGAGATTTATCACCCTACATACGATGTAGTAAATTCCGTATCGTAGTGGTTGAGATACCGCAGTAACTTTACGTTGGCGTTAGTTAAAATCGCCCATGATGGATAGAATACTTTGAGGGTATACATGCGGATTTTGAAAGAAACCTTAAGATTTTGAAATTTCAAGGGTGAATAAGTTTACAACTTAATTCCTTAGTGTTTATTATATTATATTATTTTGTTGCACTAATTTGTTTAATGGTTGTGTAGCTATATATTTCATTGGGTGCGATCGTCGGACGGGGTGACAACATTTTCATCTCATATATATATAGGTGGGACGAGTCACCAAAAATATGTTGTGTAAATTATGTATATGAATTGAAGACATTAATTGTGGAAAATTAACTTGCATTTTGGATGGTGTAGTTGTAAATATTTTGTGATTACTTACGAATTTTCATGTAGATATATACTTAAACATTGTATTGTAATCTCATGCTTATTGATTTGGAAATGTGTGATACTAATGCATGTTTGTGGATAAAGAAGTTGGGAGGAAATGAAATTATAGTCGAAGTGTATGTTTATTTGCAGATAAAATTTTGGATTTGTTAAAAGTGCAACCGCTATGCTGCCGAAATTTTTATAAAACCGTTTTGAAATGAAATTGCGAAATTTTTTATCACTCCCATTTATGTTAAAGAAAACCAATTCCTTAAGTTAAACGAGTAAACCGGCTAAGAAAGTATAGAGGTTCGCTTCTCAGGTTTCTTCAATTCGACGATTTGAATTCAGGAAGTCCGTTAAAGTGCCCGGCGGGATCCTCCAGACAAAAGCCTAGATAAGGTCTAGTTTGGGTCATGTCAATCTTTTCTTTAATTCTTTTGATTTTGACTTTTCTGAAACGCCCGAATTCGGCTTTTCCGGGACCTTTTCAAAATTCACCGGGGCCTATATTCGGACTGCCTACATACTCCTACTAACCTTAGTGACTCTTAAAAGTCATTTCATGCCCCTTTTCGGCTCTCCACTAATTCACTAAATCACCTTCAACGATTTCTGGATTGATTTTATTTCTATCCGAATCTCCTTCGAAAGCATCATTTGAGTTTCTAAAATACTTCATGAGCATTTTAACACTCATTCTGACACTTTTCTAATTTTTTTAATTTTTCAAAAATCTTTTCAGATTTCCGATCGGATCCGAAAACCGCTCCGTTTTGTCTCAAAAGAATTCATTTTTGATCCGTTTCAATTTCCTTAAACTTCATTACTTATTTTAAAGCTTTTTGACTTGGGGTTCGCTTTCTGAAAAATTCACTATTCCCACGAATACTATTCATCTAGAATACTATTTATCCGAAAATCTCTATTTATCCTTAAAATACTATTTATCCTGATATATTTTATTTCCCTTGAATAGAGGAAATTTTGGGCATTACATTTTATAAGCAAGGATGATGGTACAATGATGATGGGATAACGCTTATATGTATTGAATATGAAAATTCTGAAAAAGGAGATTATGGAGTAGGCTCACTTCTCAACTTATGTAATACATCCGGGTAGCATAAAGATGTATCACACTCTGAAAGAGCATTATTGGTGAAAAGAGATGAAGAAGGAGATAGCAGATTTTGTTTCCCGATGTTTAACATGTCAGCAGGTGAAGACAGAGCATCAGAAACCTGCAGGACTATTGCAACCCCTCTCTATCGTAAAATGGAAATAGGAGAAGATTACCATGGATTTTGTAGCAAGGCTTCCACGTAGTCAGAGGGGGCATGATGCTATATGGGTATAGTGGACAGGTTAATGAAGTCCACCCATTTCCTACCAATCAGAAGTGATTACTCCTTAAGCAAATTAACCCAGCTTTACATAGATGAGATAATTCAACTCCATGGTACTCCAGTTTCTATAGTTTTAGACCGTGAGCCTAGGTTCATATTAAAGTTTTGTCTACAAAAGACTTTAGGCACACGGTTGAATTTTAGCACAGTCTTTCATCCCTAGATTGACGGTCAGTCTGAGAGGATGATTTAGACACTTGAAAATATGCTTAGAGCATGTGTCATGGAATTAAGGGAAAGTTGGGATGTACACCAACCACTTATGGAGTTTACTTATAATAACAGTTATCAGGCCAGTTGACGGCCCCGTCCTTATATGACTGTTTCCGTACACTTGGCAGCTCGCTGGCAACCCCATGATGGCCTTCTAGTCGAGGTCTGCTCCAATTAAAAGATTCCTGTGAAGCTAAACCATTTGCTTCTACTAAAAATCTTTTATAACTTTTTAGAAGTTTCTTTTCTAATGAAAATTGATGGAACTTTTTTTTTTCTTTTTAGTGCACATCTGCAAAATAGGCTATTAAAAATTTTGACAGCATAACGACTATTTTTCTAAAAAATTTCACCCTGTAAAATTATTAATATAACCGATATATGAAATGTCACTCAAAATATTTACATGTCATGCATAAGTATGTTTGCACATTTTCCAAAATTACATCTGATTTCATACAAATGTTATTATACAGATTTTCAAAAGCATTTGTGACAAGTATGAATAAACACAGCAGTACACAACTAAATCTATCTACTTTTAGGTCGGCGTCCTTGCTATTGTAACACTTGTACCTGCACCTGCCCTTAGGAAAGTTTTGTTTATAAAATAAAAATAAAGGGCCAGCTAAATGAGCTCAGTGAGTGTCATACATTTCTATTCAAACTTTGCTTTCAAAAATAAGTCTCCGTAAAACTTTAAAAACATTTCATAAACGTTTTAACGCTGCAGAACTAAAATGGGTTTTCCAAAAACTACGTCTAAACTAAATGCCTGAATAAACATTTATTACCAATATGAATCATGCATCGTAAAACTGAAATTCAGTGACATATTGAAAAGTGAACTTTCTGATTTCGGAAACTATTCTGAAATGCTTTTCAGATATGAAATATATATAAAATAGAATTTTGTATGATTTTATTTTTCGGTTGTAAATTATAAACAATGGTGGCAACAAAGCTTTCGGAAAAACTCTGAGTGAAATAAACCAACTACTGACGGTTTATACCATATGGTACCCTAGGTATATATGATGGAGTGGAATTAACCATCGCTCCGAGCAGAATTTACCATCGCTCAAGTCATTTGTCCAGTAACTACATAACGGAATTTACGATCGCTCACATAAAAGCTAGCTAATAATATACCTTGTACATGCAGAGGGTGACACATTGGACTGAACTGATTGACACATTCCCTCCCGCTGTTACTGACAGACATCCCCGATACTACCATGCACGCTTAGGGTACTCAATCGGTAATATATGAGATACCTATAAGACATACCATAGGCTTACAAAACGTGCTGCTTTTCATCATACAATTCATATTTCATTCAAAACTCCCAAAACCCATATATGAGGTTTTAATGTTGAATTTATTTACTTTAAAAATGAATTTTCAATCTGTCAAAGCATAAATTTACACTTAACACATAAAACCATTATGAATAGAATACAATCATATCAAAGTATTTCGAAAGGACACTCACCTTTTTCCTAACTCGCTATAATGCACAATTCAGGATCCTCTTGTCTCCACCCTGCCTATACATTTTCACATTCTATTTTTAGGCAATGTCACAACCAAACTTATTCGCATAAACGTTCTATTCGGAATTCTTAATATTTAAGCATGTAAAACACCTCAAATGAAGTCTAAATTCACATCAATGCATTAAGTGCATTTTTGATTCATCCTAACTCATATTGGCCGAACCGTAACCACACTTTTACACCATCAAGGTCATTCAATTTTCTCATCATAATTATGCTCAAACACATGTAAAATGGTGTCAAATCAAATCAATTTAATAAAACTCACACTTGATCAATAAAACCAAGTTTGGCCACGAGATGTGTCCTATGACATCCAATGGATTTCTTTTCATTTTCATGTTAAATTCATCATCCACATAACCTATAAAATCATCCAAAATAATTGTCTATCACTTTAAGTTGTCCATGGCCAAAACATAGTAAGTGAAAATACCATACTTTTACTTCTCATTTCAATATTATAACTTAACATATTAGCACATTTACATGCATGAAAACTACTTAAATAAATTCTTTGGCATTAATTGTATTTTAAACCTTAATTAATGACCATGCTACTCTTGTATTCGAAATCATCTTTGATCTACTCAGAAATTCTACTATAACTCAATTAACACATCTGGTCACTTTAAATTACTTTATTACTCCATAAATAAGGGCATACTTTATATAATATATATACGGTACAAGGATCAGAAGGGTATATTACACTAGTATCGACATGGCTCTATATGGGGCACTTTATGGAAGGAAGTGTAGGACTCTAGTGTGTAAATGAGGTAGATGAGAAGAAAGTGACAAGTCCCGAGCTTGTCCAAATCACTTTAGATAAAATTAAAGTTATCAGGAACAGGCTTAAAATAACAAGTGATAGACAAAAGAGTTATGCGGATAATCTTCGTATGGACCTTGAGTTTGAGATTGGTGATAAAGTATTCCTCAAGATTTTCCTATGGAAACGTGTGCTCAGATTCGAAAAATGTGGTAAGTTGAGTTCGCACTATATTGGGCCATATGAGATCACGGACGAAGTTAGATCAGTGGCATACAGGTTGAAGCTACCACCACAACTAACCAGAATCCACGATATATTTCACATATCCATGCTCTGAAAGTACATTTTCGATCCCTCCTATGTACTTAGAAATAAACCTATGAAACTAAGGGAGAATTTGACTTTTTAAGAAGAACCAGTTCAAATTCTAGATCACAGGGAACAAGTCTTGTGCAATAAAGTCATTCCATTGGTGAAGGTTCTGTGGAAGAATCATGATGTGGAGAAGGCTATATGGGAGCATGAGGATCAGATATGCCACTAATACCCCTATCTTTTCAAATAGATAGAACTTTTAAATTTCGAGGACAAAATTTTATAAGGGGAAGAATTCATAATATACCCTTCTGATTCTAGTACCATACATGTACTGTATAAAGTAGGTCCTTATTTATGGAGTAATAAAGTAATTTAAAATGCCCAGATGTATAATTGAATTATAGTAGAATTTTCGGGTAGACCAGAGATGATTTTGAATACTGGATTATCATGGTGATTAATTAAGATTTAAAATACAATTTATATCAAAGAAATTGCTAAAAAGGCGAATGATTATATTGAATTGTAAAAGCTATGTACAAAGGGCAATTTAGGAAATTGAAAATATGGGAGAATGCATGTGTGTAGCATGAAAAAGGAGAAAGAAAGAA
Organism: Litchi chinensis; assembly: GCA_019925255.1. Taxonomy (NCBI): domain Eukaryota; kingdom Viridiplantae; phylum Streptophyta; class Magnoliopsida; order Sapindales; family Sapindaceae; genus Litchi; species Litchi chinensis. The sequence continues at coordinate 28,910,055 of CM034463.1, read as the reverse complement.
TGAAAGTGGCATGTGAGTGGAGATAAAAATGGCAAATGAAGACAAATGGAGTTAAAAGATAAAGGAGTTGACATTTGGTTACATTGGAATGAAATTTAGTTAAAATTGAAATGATTTTTATATTTCAACCAATCAAAAGTCTCCAAACCATGCCAATGGCAAATTTGTGTTAAATTTAGTTTGGGGGCAATTATTAGAGCAAATAAACACTATATAAAGTGGACTTGTGATGGAAATCAAAAGGGAAAAACAAATAGCAATTTACATGAGTGAAGAGGGGATTTTGGCTGAGAGGAAAACTAGAGGACAGAAGCTGCACTTGATGATTTTGAAACCATTTTTGAGTGGTTTTCAAGTCATGCAAAGGGTGTGTACAGGCCTAGGAGTGAAATCCATCAATAGCAAGTTGATTTCAAGTGGTAAGATTCAAGTTTTCATGACTCGTTGTGTTAATATTTATATCTATGGTTCCTAATGAGTTATTTGTGATTTTTATATATGGATCTAGAGATTTGAGACCTCAAATTTGTGTGAAAACGAGGCTACTGGTTCAAGAGCAATTGGTAAGCTTACTAGTGAAGATGACTTTTTTATTTAAATTTAAGTTGATGTTATTAAGGACACTAGTTGCCTTGCCATAAGATTTGATGTGATTTTAATGTAAATTCAAGTGTAAAACTTGAAGAGATATTGGTGTTGTGTTTGGATGTGGTTCACCGCCAAGAGGAGATTAAATGGTCCAATTTGAGTTTAATTTATTTAAGTAGTTGTCATGCATATAAATGTGCTAAAATGTCAAGTTATGATGTTGATATGAGATGTAAAAGTATGGTATAATCACTTGCTATGTTTCAGCCATAGGTAACTTTAAAGTGATAGACAATTGTTTTTGGATGCTTTGAATGATTTTATAGCTCATGTAGATGATGAATTTAATATGAAATTGAAAAGAAATCCATTGGATGTTATAGGACATGCCTCACAGCCAAACTTTGTTTTATTACTCAAGTGTGAGTATTATGAATTTGGCACCATTTTACATATGTTTGAGCATAGTTATAATGAGAAAATTGAATGAGATTAATGGTGTAAAAGTTTGGGGAAGGTTAAGCTAATATGAGTCAAGATAACTCAAAGATGCGTTTAATGCGTTGATGTGAATTTAGACTTCATTTGAGGTGTTTTACATGCTTAGATATTAAGAATTCCGAATAGAAAGTATATGCCAAAAAGTTTGGTTGTGACGTTGCCTAAAAATAGAATGTGAAAATGTATAGGTAGAGTGGAGATGAGAGAATCCTAAATTGTGTATTATAGCGAGTTAGGAAAAAGGTGAGTGTCCTTTCAAAACACTTGATATGATTAAATTCTATTCATAATGAATTTATGTGTTAAGTGTAAATTTATGCTTTGAAAAATTGAAAATTGATTTTTAAAGTAAATGAATTCAATATGAAAACCTCCTGTATGGATTTTGAGAATTTTTGCATGAAATATGAATTATATGATAAAAAGCAACATGTTTAGAAACGAATTTGCAAGCCTATGGTACACCTTATAGGTATCTCAGATATTATTGGTTGAGTACCCTAATGTGTTGCCTTCTGCACGTACAGGGTATATATAATATATTAGCTAGCTTCTACATGAGCGATGCAGGATTCTGTTATATAGTTACCAGACAAGTGGTCTAAGCGATTGTAAATTCCACGGAGGCTTGGGCGATGGTAAATTCCGCTTCGCCATATATACCTAGAGTACCATGTGGTATGAACTATCAGTGCTTGACTTATTTCACTCAGAGGTTTTCCAAAAGCTTTATTGCCACCACTGTTTAAAATTTACAGCAGAGAAATAAAATTATACGAAATTTTATTTCATACATTTCAGATTTGAATAGCATTTTAAAATAGTTTCTCAAAATCAGAAAATCTGTTTTTCAATATGTTACTGAATTTTAGTTTTACGATGTATGATTTATATTTATAATAAATGTCTATTCATGCATTTAGCTCAGATGTGGTTTTCAAAAAATCTATTTTCATTCTGCAACATTAAAACATTTATGAAATATTTTAAAATTTTAGAGAGGTGTAATTTTGAAAGTAAAGTTTGAATAGAAATTTATGACACACACTGAGCTCGTTTAGCTCACCATTTATTTTTATGTTTTATAAATAAAACTTCCCTAAAAGCAGGTGCAGGTACAAGTGTTTCAGTAACAGGGACTTCGACCCAAGAGTAGACAGATTTAGTCATGTGCTACTGTGTTGATGCATTCTTGTCATGAAAACTTTTGAAAATTTGTATAATAACTTTTGTATGCAATTGGATGTAGTTTTTGGAAAACGTGTAACCATATTTATGCATGAGATATAAATATTTTGAGTGACATTTTATATTTCAGTTATATAAATAATTCCGCAGAAAAATTTTGTGTAAATTAAATAATTTTCAAGTTGTATTTTAAACTGAAAGCATGTTTGTGATTGATTGTGGAGAGAGGAAAAGAGGGCTTGAGGCGCAGAAGTTGAGAATTTTAGAAGTGTACAGGTTTTCTATAAATTTTTGTAGGGTAGAATTTAAAAAAAAAACAGTCGTTGTACTGTCATAAATTTTAATAACCCTATTTTGTAGATGTACACTAAAAAGAAAAAGAAAAAATGTTTCCATCCTTTTTCATTAGAAAAGAAATTTCTAAAAAAAAAAGTTATAAAAGATTTTCAGTAGAAACAACGGCTTAGCTCAACGGGAACTTTTCTACAGGAGTAGAATTCATCTAGAAGGCCACCATGGGATTGCCAGTGAGCTACCGAGTATATGAAAATAGTCATATAAGGACGGGCTCGTCACTCCGACTAGTGGGCATGATCCAGATGACGACGACGATGACGACGATGACAACGATGATGATGATGGTAAGAGCTTTGTCCGAGATGAGCACAATTATTGTCCATCACCACCACTACCGCCATTACCACATCAGGACCAGAGGGTCCGTCGGTCACCTCTTCATAGGGACTAGGTGGTCCATCAATCACCTATCGATGCGAGCTAGTCAGCCATCCATCAGGAGAATCAGGAGGTCCTTTAGTCACAGAGTGTCCACTAGTCACCCAATCAGCAGGAGGACTATGAGATCCACCATTCCCAAAAGGACTCAAGAGGTCTATCAGATATAGAGGCTAAGCGTGGTCATGATCGGGTAGACAAAGTATATCTAATGTGTTACAGTCTGACATATAATTGTAAATATGTAATTCATGTCTTTAATTTGCTTCTAGTTGCAGGATGGTGGCATCTAGGAACGGGGCAAACGAAAGACCAAGCCAACGACACCTCTGTGGATGCCATACACGGATCTTGGACCGGTAAAAAAGAAAAAGAAAGTGCCCCAACATCAGGTCGAGGAGGTGGCACAGTCTGTAGACCTCGTAGAGGCTGTTTATAATGAATACAAAGCTTCCACATCTTTGGACCTTAGGTATTGAAAAAAAACATAATTATCCTTTCATCCTAGTTGCTAATATAATAAAATTTGCAATCATGTTTTTTTTTTTTTTATTAAGTTTAGGCCTGCGGTTGATCGTTATAGGTGGCGTGTGATACCGAACACATTGGTATCCCTCGAGGATAAGAGCCTATGGTTGACTTCAGAGCACATCGATTTTTATTTAATATGCCTATAAAAGAAGTGGTGGAATGAGGCTGAGGAAATAGATACGTAGTCCATGAGAGTTCCTTGTTTGTAAATGTTTACATTTTAGCCAGTTATACATTTGCAATTTCATGTCATGTGTCCTCGAAGTAAATTAACATGTTTAATTTTTATCATGCAGGCATTTATGACAATATATTATAAACAACATTACGTCAATAAAGGCATAAAATTTGATTTGGTTACAGTTGATGTACCCTCACAATGACTTGCATTCAATTGTGGGCAGATAGACACATCAATTGAAGCCCTTTTCGTAATTTTGCATTCTTTAGTAATAATAATTAAATTATAGGGTGAGAATACTAAATTTCATGAATATTACCTTTATAAGTGATATTAAAATGTTAGTAGAGATTTTAGAAACCAATTAAATCAAATAGCAAGGTAATTACTAATAAAAGGAAAAATGGTCATTTCAACATATAAGAGCCCTATATATATGAGAGCTAGTTTCCAACACTTAGTAAATTTTTGAAGCAAAACTAGAGAGAAAGAGAGAGTGGGGGTCAGCCAAGGTAAGGAAGAAGGAGGAGAGGAAACTCAAAGCTACTCAAAGCAATCTTAGGCTCTAAATCAAGATTTTGAGTGGGATGAAGCAAGAAAATCAAGACTTGAGCAAGATTAAGGTAAGTTTCCATCATTTTTGCTTAGAAATGATGATAGTTGAGTGGTATGAGATGTTGGTGATTGAGTTTGTTGTTTGTTGTGATTTTGATGGGGGTTTTTATAGGAATTAAGTGTAGAACCCTAATAAGTAAAAAGGGAGACTTAATACAAGAAAACCCATGCAAAAATTAAAAGTTAGGGTTTGTGTAGGAGAAACCCTAGAACTTGATTTAGGCTTGGGTTAAGTGAATTGAGTGTAGGTAAGGTGTTTGATGAAATGTCTAAGTGAATAACAATGTAAAAATCTTGAAATTTAAAAGAAACAATGTGGTGTGTGTGAGTGGGTAGCTCATGGCCACTAAGAGGGATGTGTGATTCCATTTAGTTTTGATGAAATTGAGTTTGAATTCATGCATGTGTACTAGAAGACCATATAGAAGTATTAGAAGTGAAAAAGGAAGAGAAAGGAAACAATGAGTTGTTTTGGGCTAGATGAAGGACATTGATGGTTACCATGCAATGCCACTTCCTCTTTGTATTTTTATGACATGTATGATCCTAATTGAGTATATGTGAGTCTAAGAATCCTAAATGAAAGAGAATTGAGTTGAGAATATAAAAATGGTAGATTTTGACATGAAAAAGTAGTGAAAAATAGAGGTATTTCATAGGTTTCACCTCTTTATAGTTAAAATTTTTCAAAACCATTTTACGAGTGACCTAAATGAGAGATAAAGAGATAATTCAAGCGAAAATGCAAGCGAAAAGGCCCACGGAACGGGCTGTGACAGTATTCGGTCAAAGGAGGTCTGAAAATTTTGACTTTTCGTTTCGAGCCTCCGAAAATTATACAGACCACATGGGGATGTCCCTAGGGCTATATAAGTAAAATGTTAGCAAAGAAATCGGAATTTTAAAGCTTTGGTTAAGTTAGAACCTAGATAAGAAAGTTGTAGTTTAAAGGGTGTTCAAATGAGTTAGTTGTGTTAGTAGTTTTAATTATAGCTTTGAGCAGTTCGTTGTAGTGGAATTTGAATAAGAATATGATGTGTAGGTGAAGCACAAGCAAGTGGAACGAGAGAGACCTATTAGAGCTCCTTGGCACGTTCAGATTTGAGGTGAGTGCCACTAACTCACATTGTGCTTAATTGTGTTTCAATTGTAATTTTATTGTTGTTAAAAAGTTTGTAAATGGTTTTAATATGTATTCAAAGAAATTTTGAAAATAAAGTGAGTTTTATGATAAATTAAGCTTAAAAGTTTTGATAAAAAAGTTTCAAAAGAAAAGCTATTTTGTGTTTATAGCACTCAGTAGAAAAGAGTTTCCAAAGGTCATGCGTATACCCTCAGAATCAAAGGTTTCTTGGGTTATAATTTGCGATGCAGAAAATTCTGCAATGTAGTCGCCAAGATTAGCTATAGTATCTTGCGCTACAGTTTGCGATGTAGAGAATTCTACACGTAGTCACTAAGATTTATAGATAACCTCACACTACAAGTTGCAATGCAGAAAATTCCGCATGTAGTTGTCGAGGAGTCTTAGTAGTGTCACGGTTGGTGTCAGTTGAAAATCGTCATGTAACATAACAGTTAGGGGTATGCATGGTGCTTTAAGAAGAAACGGGTTATGTGGTTTTCATGCATGACAAAATCAGTTTACGACCATTTAATTAACAATCGTTAAATTGCTTTAATTGCTTGAGATTTCATTTGTTTCATGTTATATTGTATAAATTATTTTCAAGTACTCGCACAGACGACATAAACGAATGAATTCCTTCATTAATATGGGTGGGCGTAAATTTGAAGGATGCATTACATAGCTTGCATCGTGTTTTGTTAGTGCATGTATCATTTTGCAACTTGAAATATATAACTTGTATCAATATATTTTGTAATGTAAATTGGTTGTAAATACTTTTATGATATAATAGTTGGTTATCACTTGTGATTTTGGGAAAAGGGATGAAGAAATTATTAGGATGCATGTTTGTGGGAAAGAAGTTAAGTTGTGATTGAAAAGATTTGAGAGTGTTATTTCTTTGCAGGAAAATTTTGGTAACCTTGTAATTGCAGCCGTTATGTTGCCGAATTTTCGTTAAAATGTTTTTAGATTTTTAAAACAAAAATGGTTTTAGTTAAATTTCCAAATCAACGAATTGAATATAAATTGTAACCAAACCAACTAGTTTTCAACAATAAGATTAAATGAGATTTGAAACAAAGTTTAAACGGGCAAGTTCAGGGTTCGCTCCGCGGGTTTCTTTTAGCCGCTTAAGAGGGTTTAAAAGGAGTCCATTGGGGTACTAGGCGAGACCTATCAGATACTAGCCTAGAAGGAATCTGGTTTGGGCCGCGTCATCAATCCCGTGATGGCGTGTTGAAAATGTAAGTGTTCTTTGAAGATTAATATTTATTATTTGATTATCTGAATTAGTCCTATAGCATTGATGTCTTCAAACTATATGTGTTACTACCTTGTAGTCTGAATCAAAATCACTGGATTCTCTATCAGGTGTGCCTTAGAGAGTATAAAATATTAATATAAGAATCCTTGGCAAATGTTGACGTAGTGAAACGGTTCCAGCCACTTAAGCCACTATTGTGTTTCACGCTAATCTTGTTACGATTCATAGGACTTTATGAGAAGACCCAGATAGATATGTCATCCATAGATGAGTGATGGAAAGTTAAGCGTTTTGATACATCAATTGTACCCCAGCAACCCGATTAGTGAGTAAGTTTATAACTGAATTAACATATATATAGTCTAGGTGTTATGTTAATATCATTTAAGATGGGCCTCGACTCCTACTCTCAAGGCGACCCATCCGGTAACCCTATGGTAGCTCTCCAGTCGGAATCCTCTCCAGCTGAAAGGTTTTCGTGAAGCTAAACCTTTTTAAAATTATATTTTGAAAATCCCTCTTTTGAAACCTTTTTAAAGTTTGTTTGCCAGCAGAATTGGGTGAGAAATTTTTCAATTTAAAATTGACATTTATAAAAAGAATTTTGTAAACTTTTCGATAGCACAACGACCGTTTTTCTAAAAATATCACCTTGTATAATCACATTTAAAAGACCTGTACACCTCTAATTTCATCATTTCTTAACTTTCGGGTCTCAGGCCCTCTTTTCACAAATCACAAACAATCTCAAACATGCATCAACTCAAAATAAGTTCAATCTCAAAAACATGATATGCATGATTATTTACATAATTCAAAAGTAGTGAATTTTCACGTACAAAGTATTTAACATGATTTAGAAACATAAACTTCATATATGAATAAACAAAAGTCACAACTGCACCCGATAGAAAATATGTCTACTCCTATTGTGAGGTCTCTGCTACCCGAATGTCTACACCTGTACCTAATCCTGGGAGGTTTTTATTTTAAAAACAACAAAACTAGAGTGAGCAAGATAAGCTCAGTGAGTATCAGACATTTCTATTTAAACCGTTACTAAAATTTTCCTCTCTAAAAACATTTTATAAACTCATTTCATAACTAAAATCATGATGTAGAATTTAAATAAATAATTTGAGGACCATACACAATTCAATGCATGAACAATCATTTGTAATTTACACATGTATCATAAACTGCAATTTAATGCTATAACTTGTAAAGTAAATTTCTATCATCAACAATTATTTCGAAATGTTTTCCAAAGATTGAAATGTGAGTATCATAATATTTCACATGCTTTCATTCATTTTTTTTTTTTTTTTGCAATAAAACACATTAGTGATAGTAATTTATTTTTCGAAAAGCTTTTACAGAAAATGGGTCAATCACTGTCCTTTTTATTTCGTATGGTATCTTATACATACGGAGGGGTGGAATCTACCTTCCCTCGGTGCAGAATTTACCTTTGCACAGGCCATCTATTTGGTATCGGCTAGTGGAATTTACCTTCAGTAGGAGCGGTATTTACCTTCGCTGAAGACAATTATCTAGTATTTGCGTAGCAGAATTTACCTTCGCTACAGAGCTGAATTTACCTTCGCTCAAGACAATTAACCGGTATTTGCGTAGCGGAATTTACCTTCGCCCAAGACAATTATCCGTTATTATCAGGATACCTTTCAGGCATACCATAGGCTCACAAATCATTTTCATTTATTTTGCTTTTCATTAAATCATTCACATTTCATGCAAAATATTTAATAATTCATGCAAAATGGTTCTCGTATGGCATTCATCAATCGTAAAATAAACTTTCATTTGTAAATAGTATGAATTTAAATTCATCATACAAAATCAATGCGAATAGAAATATAAACATTTCAAATCATTTTTGTTAAGACATTCATCTGAATCCCTAGTTCGCTATTAAACTCTAATTCGATGGGAAAGTTTCTTTGCCTCCAAATAACCTACACATTTCTGCATTTTATTTTTAGACTACACCTCGATTAACGTATTTCCCAGGAAAATAAATTCACTCACCAATTCGATGAAATACTTAACCAATCTAATATTTCAAAACACCCCATTTCGATCGTGTTTTCACATCAATTTGCATTCAAATATATCAAGAACCAACAAATTTTCCATTTATTATCACTAAATACCACTTTCGAATAATTCCAAAATATTTAATCATGAAGTGGGCTTTTAGCGCTCAACGATTTCTTTTTCGATTTCCGTAAAAATTCTAACATCCAAAATTTCCCTAAAATCACATAACCCGTTCAAAAACAATTTTTATTGACTAAAATGCCCCTTGGTCGAATTTAAGCATCCTCCTAAAATCAATATTCCAACTCATTTCATACATCCAATACACACCAAACTCAATGGCACATCCAAATCATGGCAAAACAATCAAAAATTCTATCAACCCATACAATCCTCTAATGGCCAAACCTCATATCACATGCATGACAATTTTCGAAATCAATTCCACATCAAATTCATCCACAAATCAACCTCTACAATAATGAGGTTATAAATCCTAAAACCCAAACAAGCTTTTTGAAAAATCCTTCTAAAAACTTAACAAAATTTCTTGAAAACTAAAGTTTACCTTCCGAAAATGTTGGAAATGCCTTCTGGATAGCTTTAATCTTCATGCATGTGTCTCATTTCCTCAAAAACAACTTCATCCTACCTTTGCATGCATTCGGTCATCACTCCCCTTCCCTAGCCAAATCCTCTTTGTTTGCTTTCTTTGAGTTTCCTTGCCTTCTTGCCTGAATTTTGCTTCTTGTTCTTTGTTTGATTCCTTTCAAAACCGAAAGTTAGAGAGAAAGTGAGGTATTGCTATGAGAGGAGGAGAGAACCGAGAGATTGAGATTGCCATGAATGAGATATGAGAGAATATGAGAGTTTTGCTGAGAGATGAGAGAAATGAGAGTGTGTCGAATGGGTTTGTGAGAAATGAAAGAGAGCTCGTGTGAAGTTTAAGGGAAAATGAGAGATTTCGGGTGAGATGGAGAGAGTGGCCGTGAGGAATGTGTTTGACCGAATCAATATGTATATTTGCTTCTCATCTTTTCTTGTTTGCTTGATGACCGAGTTCATTTCATGTTTCTTCCTCTCAATTGTTTTAATTTAACTTTATATATATATTCCAAGATCTTGCCACTTGTCCACCATCCATTTGTCCTTGCCATCCATTTGTCAAGCATCCATAATTCCTCATTGACACTTGTCAATCATGCATCACCTCTTGTTGACACTTATCTTGCATGCACAAACTTCTCCTCTCTTTTCATGCCATGTGCCATTCCTCTTTCATGCATTTGTTTCATGCTTCTTTGCTTTCGTATCTGAATCTATTTTTGATCCATCTGGAAATTATACGAAAACTAAATTAACGCTTCCGAAAATTCTATTAATATTCATTTAATACTTACGGTCACTAAAAAAATTATTATATTACTTCTTAAACAAATTCATGTCCAGTCCTATCTACTAAAATTAATTTTTCACAACCAGGTACTAGAAATTATTTTATTTCTCTACAAATACTATATACATAACACTAATCAAGTAGAGTACTTTCGTCCAACATACGTCGAATAATTTAAAATCTCTTCGAAATGACTTATCTTCGCTCCACTTTAGTTTCCATTGATTCTAATATTAATTTCAAAACTTTAACCTATAAGATCCATTTTTCAAAAGTTATTACTCACACGGACCCCTTTTCCATCCGAAAATGTCTTGGGTCCACTTGGAAATTTTATTATAATCCAATTTTATATTCGAAAACTTTATTAGTATTCAATTATTTATCCGAGTCCGTTTGTTTTGAATAATTTTGTGATTTCGAAATCATAAACTTTCCCCGAACCCATCCGAAAATTTTGCAAAAATTTGATAACTTATTCGGATCTGAATACTTTAATAAATCTATTATTCCATAAATAGGGATACAGTTTAATGGGTTACCTAGATGCCAGGAGAGCATGTTACAAATTCTCCCCACCTTATGAAATTTCGTCCCCAAAATTTGAAAGATCCATCTATTGGAAAAGGTATGGGGGTACCGTTGGCGCATCTGATCTTCATGCTCCCATGTAGCCTTTTTTACATCATGATTCTTCTATAAAACCTCTACCAAGGGAATAACTTTGCTGCGCAGGACCCGTTCCCTACGATCTAAAATCTGAACTGGTTCCTCTTCACCAGTAATGTTCCTTCAGAATGTAGTAAATTTTTGTGCTACCTAGATGCATGACATAAGCTTAGGAGTGAGCTTCCTCCATGATCTCCTTTTTCAAATCTTTTACATCCGGTACACATAAACGCTGACCCATCATCACTGTACCATCATCTTTGATTACAAAGTTAGACTTTTGCCTGCTCTTGATTTCCTTCTTAGCTTCATCAATTGGGGATCCTGTTTCTGTTGTTCTCTAATCTGATCCACCAAGATGAGGTGAACATGAAAAGTGGCTAACAATGTCCCTAAGTCTGCCATCTCTAGTTTTACTTCCAAAGACCTCATTTCCACTAGAAATGGAAGATACATCGTCTTCAACTGCGCTAATGTACTAATAGGTCTCCTACTTAGAGCATCAACCACTATATTGGCTTTTCTGGGGTGGTATTCTATCGTACAGTCATAGTCTTTTTATTAATTCCAATCGCCTCATCTACCTTAAATTCAGCTATTTCTGCATGAACAAATACTGCAAGCTCTTGTGATCCATGAAGATCCGACACGGAACACCATCCAAGTAATGCCTCCACATCCTCAGTGCAAACACTATAGCAGCAAGCTCCAAATCATGGGTAAAGTATTTTTGTTCATGCTTCTTTAACTGTTTGGAAGCATAGGCGATAACTCTATCATTCTATGCTTTCAATTCTTTCAACTCAGTTGGAGCTAAGGGTAAGCCTGGGAGATCCTATCTCGGAGTGATCAAAATTAGCTCGATTCTCAGAGTCAAATCTATCTCGAACTCTATCTCCCTATCTAGATGTAAGCCTGAGAGATCCTTTGGAAATACATCTAGGAACTCTCTGACCATAGGGATATCTTTTTATCAACTCTTATCATCCTTCTCTTTTATCATATAGGCTAGATATCTCTGATACCCTTTATGGAGTATCTTACTAGCTGTCATAGTGTCATCATACTGGTGGCCAGTACTTTCCGTATCTCATGAAACACTATCTTTGACTCCCTTGATCTAACTAGTTTGACTTCCTTCTTTAAACAGCCAGTTGAGGCTCGATGCTTGGACAACCAATCCATATCTAGGATTACATCTAAATCTCGAATGTCTACACAATTAAGTTTGTCGAGAACTCCTTGCCATCTATCACCACTTCACTTCCCAAAAATAACTTTTTTTGCTACCAGTGAGTCTCCGGCAGGGATGGAAACTATCATACTACAATCTAATGTTTGCAATTCAATATTCAACTTGACAGAAAAAAAAATGTACAGAAATCATACCAGTAAACACCATTGGAGCAGCATCAGCTTCTTGTTGAGTGACTACATGTAAACCCCTTGTCTCAAATTGTAACGCGATAACGTTAGAAGCTAAGTTATCAAGTTTAAATAATAAAACTAGTAAATAAATCTAGGTAGTATTAGTCTAAAGCGATTCGTCGAAGAACGAATGCTCATTCTAGAAGTACATCGCAATAAGTTTAGTAAAGAAAAAGATCAATGAAGAGTAAAATAACCTATCCACAAATAAGGGACAGATTAAATATAACAATATAGACAAGTGCACAAGTGAGAATTCTCAAAGTTGAGAAGTAGGATAAGTGATTAATTAAGTGAGGATTGGCACCGAAATTCGTCAACTATAAAAGTTCAAGTGGCCAATAACAAATTGAATTAAAATCTAACTAAAAGTGATAGATCAAAACAAATCAAAGGGGCAAGCTTGTTATTCCATAAAATCTTAATGAGGTATATATAAAATACTTAGAAGCTAAATTGAAGAAGAGAAATAAGAGAAGAATCAAAGCTGCCAGGAAATTGAAAAAAAAAAACAAAAGAGAGGGGCAGCCATGAAACACAAGGAAATGAGAGGGGGTTTGGCATGAAATTTAAAAGAAATGAGGCATGAATGCAATTAAGGGAAGTGTCATTAGTATATATATATGACACTTAGCTGAATTTTTCAGTAAACAAGAGGCATTCAGCCGTGCAACACATAGAAACCGTGAGAAGCATCCAGAAACGTGCAGAACCAGAGCAGAACTGAGGGAGATCAAGACCAGAAGTGAACGACAAGGAGAAGAGAAGAAGAAGGCACGAAAAGAAGGAGCAATCAAAAGAAAAACAAGAGTAGTTGCTGGTCGTGCACAAGAGGAAACAACCAGCAGCAGCAGCAGAAGTAGAACCGAAGCAGAAACATGAAGACAGCAGAGGTCTGGACGGCAGCAAGGAAAAGTGGAAGAAGAAGAGCCCATCCAGCCCTTCTGAACCTCTAACCTCTGTCTCTAAACCCTCTTCTAAGTCCTCTCACTCCTCTAAACCAAGAACCAAGTAAGATATCATATTATCTTCTCATTCTTTTGCTGAAAACTGCAGTAGTAAGCTGCTGAAATTGTGGTGCAGAATTTGATTGTGTTGTGTTGGAAGTTTTGCACTAAAAATTGTGTTAAGACCTAAGTGATTGTGGTAATATCTTAGATGACATGTTGTGGTATGAGAATTGTAGCTTAGAGTTGTATTTATGGGCTTCCAAAGACTTGATTCAAGTGAAAACAAATCAATTTTCACACCCTCCATTTAATTGATGAAAAACTTGAATGAGTTGTGATGTTTGAATGACCAAGTTATGTTTATGTGTGTGTTAAGGGCTTGAAGAGCAGTATATAGCCTTGAGTTTAGATGGTTTTCAACTCAAAATTTGGCATGAAAAGGATTAGAAAAGCATAGAAAAGTATAGAGAAACATGTAGAGGTCAATAGAGCTAGTTAGACAATTTTTTTTCAATCCCGACCTAAAATTTTGAGTTAGAGAAAACCTTACCAAGTATGACATATATGGGGGTTTTCTATACCTCAAATGATGCCTAGGAGTCATAGAAAATCATAGGTTTTGGAACGGATCGAATCTGATAAAAATTGCGCAAGTTATGCGAAAAACAATGCCGTTAAAGCTCTGAGAAGTGAAATAACTATGTGAATGCAATTTTTATTACATGGATTGAGTTTAGTTGATCATAATTAGCTAAATGAAGCTTAGATACGAAAGAAAATCTAGCATCGCTCATCCGAAACAAAAAAGTGCACTAAAAGTGTCCGAAAAATGACGTTTTTCGTAGTTTTGACATAGCAAACGATATAATTTTTCGACGAAATTTAACGTGTGACTAGAATGTGAGATAAGTGACCCTAAATAGATATTTGATGTTGTAAGGTAAAAGCGAAAAGTCCAGGAGGCATTCGGAAGAGGATTGGATTTTATCTGAGGGCATATTGTGAGTAGAAATTCCACCTCACCAAGTGTAGTTAACATTAAAGTTTATTTAATGATTATTTATATTTATTAGGTTGTTGTAATTAAATTTCATATTATTGTTATATTAATATTCTATTATATGAGCTTTAAATCAAGTATGTGTTTATGTAAAGAATTATTGAAAGTTAACGTTTTTAGGCTTTTTGCCTTAAAAGCGAGTTTACTTGAGAATACCGAGAAAAAGAATTTTCATACGCCGATGGTTTACCCTAGCCCCAGTTAAGTACCCAGTAAAATGCTTTATGCGTGCATGGTAGATGTGAGAGAGTTACTAACTAAGAGAGAGAGAGTTAGTTGAGCGACCCTTTGCACGTATAAAGTAGTGTAGTTCAAACCGATTGCGTAGGGGTAACATGTGCCTAGATTCGCGCATCGGTGACTACATAGGGTAGATTCCTTAATTCCTAGTGGCTAGCTAGAGATTTATGCGGCCATGACAGGAGTAGTTTCCCTGGGTTACCATCAAGGCGAGAAATGAAAAAGTTTTCGAAATAAATTCAAATTGAATTTCAGAAACAGTTTGATTTAAAAGACTAAAAAGTATTTCAGAAAAATACTTAGTTTATGAAATGGTTTAAGGATTATCTCACTAAGTTATACTCAGCGTTTATTTTTTTTATGTGGTTCTTAAAAATGTTCTTTTAGGTGCAGGAGTGAGTCGTCCAGCAGACAAGGCTCAGATTGACGCACGGAGAGACTGACGGACGACTACACATTATTGTATAGCTCATATTTTGTCATGCATGTGTTATACATAAATCAAGTTGTAAATGATGTAAATTGTAAACATAAATATTAGTTGTTAGATGCACATTTTGTGAAAACGTCTCTAAAACAAAAATCTAGATTTCCATGCATTTCATAATTGTGATTAGGTATGTTGTGTCTGGTTTTGGATGAGGGCTAGAGGCCCCTGGAAGTGGAGATTTTATGCCATACAAGTGTCTTTAAATTGCTTTTGAATTTGCAGGGTGGCTTAGTTCAATAAACAGCCGGTATGCTGCTGGATTTTCGTCAGAAAAATGAAAAATTTATACCTCGGCCACCAATTAAATGATTTACAAAATAAGTCTAAAGTAAGTCTTGGTGCTTCAGTAGGACTCCTTCGAACCAAAGTTAGGGTTCGCTGGAGCTCTATCGGAGTGCTACAGTATCCTTCACGGGTCCAGAGTAGGGATTCGGGAAGGGTCCCGTCACTGCAATCATTTTGGCCTGCGTTCGAAGTCTACCTGGCTTACCCATAAGAGGTACTCCTCTGCTCCCTGAGCCTCTACCTTCCCTTCTTCGTCTAACTCTAACTTGTGTTGTTGCTAAGGGTTCAACCTCTGAACTCACTGGGATGGCCAACTGTAGGTACTGTTTCACATAGTGGCCTATCTGCCTATAATGATAACAAGTCGTACTGCCCTTCCAACATTCACCCAAATGTCTTTCTTCCACATTCACCACACTTTGGTATTAAACTCCTTGAATTACAAGAACTTTCGGGCATTACAGGTCTTCTAACTATCCCCTGACTGGACGATGCTCTTTACCTTATCTTCCTGTCACCAAACCATCCAAACCTGCTATTTTTCTTAACTACCTTGCTAGGTTCCTCCTAGGGCAAACTGGATCTGCTGCATTTATTCTCCTATCTTTCACCAAATTCATGGGCGTGTTCAATTAAATACCTCGATGCTTCCGTAGTTTCACGCGATTGACGTATGACGCCATCAATATTTAGGCGACTTGATCAACACTAAAATTTACACCGACTGGTGCTGCTGGTTCCAATGGTTCGGGTTGGGACTAATTCATGGAGGTATTTGCCGAACCCGTTGCCTGTTTGGCCTCCTGCGAGGATGGTACATCTGGTTCTAGAGCCTCTGGAAGAGCTCCTCAAGGACCTCTACGACTTCGTCGGTGCATATTGCTATGATTTCATTAAAAATGAAATTATGAACACATGTAATTATTAAAAATGTATGCATGAGAATATTAAAATAATTTCAGGTTGCCCTGTAAAAACATATAAAATCATAACATAAAAAGGGACAACCCTATTTCGAAAACACTGCTCTGACACCAACGATGATAGGCCCCGACTCCTACTCTCAAAGCGACCCGCTCGGCAACCCCACGATAGCCCTTTAGTTGGAATCCCCTCCAGTTGAAAGGTTCCTGTGAAGCTAAGCCTTTTTAAAATAATATTTTGAAAATATATTTTTTGAAACTTTTTAAAGTTTGTTTGCCAGCGAAACTGGGTGAGAACTTTTTTAATTTAAAATTGACATTTACAAAAAGAATTTTGTAAAATTTTCGACAGCACAACGACTATTTTTTTGAAAATACCACCCTATTTAATCACATTTAAAAGACTTATACACTTCTAATTTCATCATTTCTCAACTTCCAAGCCTCAGGCCCCCTTTTCACAAATCACAAACAATCTCAAACATGCATCAACTCAAAATAAATTCAATCTCAAAAAAATGATATGCATGATTATTTACATAATTCAAAAGTAGTGAATTTTCACATATAACGTATTTAACATGATTTAGAAACATAAACTTCATACATGAATAAACAAAAGTCACAGCTGCACTCAACAAAAAATATGTCTACTCTTGTTGTGAGGTCCCTGCTACTTGAATGTCTACACCTGTACCTAATCCTGGGAGGTTTTAATTTTAAAAACAATGAAACTAGGGTGAGCAAGATAAGTTCAGTGAGTGTCAGACATTTTTATTCAAACAGTTATTAAAATTTTTCTCCCTAAAAATATTTTATAAACTCATTTCATAACTAAAATCATGCTGTAGAATTTAAATAAATAATTTGAGTACCATACACAATTCAATGCATGAACAATCATTTGTAATTTACACATGTATCATAAACTGTAATTTAATGCTATAACTTGAAAAGCAAATTTCTATCATCAACAATTATTTCGAAACGTTTTGCAACGATTGATATGTGAGTATCATAATATTTCACATGCTTTCATTCATCTTTTTTTTTGCTATAAAACACATTAGTGATAGCAATTTATATTTTCGAAAAGCTTTTACAGAAAACTGGCCAATCACTGTCCTTTTATTCCATATGGTATCCTATACATACGACGGGGCAGAATTTACCCTCACTCGGAACGCAATTTACCCTCGCACAGGTTATCTATTTGGTATTGGCTAGCGCAATTTACCTTCGCTAGGAGCAGCATTTACCTTCACTCAAGATAATTATCCAGTATTTGTGTAGCGGAATTTACCTTCGCTATGGAGCGGAATTTGCCTTCGCTCAAGACAATTATCCGGTATTTACATAGCAGAATTTACCTTTTGCTACGGAGCTGAATTTACCTTCGCTTAAGACAATTATCCGGTATTTACGTAGCAAACTTTATCTTCGCTGTAGAGCGAAATTTACTTTTGCTCAAGGCAATTATCGGGTATTTACGTAACGGAATTTACCTTCGCTACAGAGCACAATTTACATTAGCTCAAGACAATTATCCGGTATTTACGTAGTAGAATTTACCTTCGCTACGAATCGGAATTTATCTTCGCTCAAGACAATTATCCGTTATCATTAGGATACCTTTAAGGCATACCATAAGCTCACAAATCATTTCCATTTATTTTGCTTTTCATTAAATCATTCACATTTCATGCAAAATATTTAATAATAGATGCAAAATGATTCTCGTATGGCATTTCATTAATCGTAAAATAAACTTTCATTCGTAAATAACATGAATTTAAATTCGTCATATAAAATCAATGTGAATAGAAATATAAACATTTCAAATCATTTTTGTTAGGACACTCACCTAAATCCCTAACTCACTATTAAACTCTAATTCAACGGGAAAGTTTCTTTGTCTCCAAATAACCTACACATTTCCGTATTTTATTTTCAGACTACGCCTCAATTGACGTATTTCGCAAGAAAGTAAATTCACGCATCAATTCGATAAAATACTCAACCAGTCTAATATTTCGAAACACCTCATTTTGATTTGTTTTAACTTTGACTACTCACGTTTTCACATCAGTTTACATTCAAACATATCAAGAACCAATGAAATTTCCATTTATTATCACTAAATACCACTTTCGAGCGATTCTAGAATATTTAATTGTGAAGTGGTCTTTTAGCATTCAACGATTTCTTTTTCCATTTGCGTACAAATTCTAACATCCAAAAGTTTCCTAAAATCACATAACCCATTCAAAAAAAAAATTATTGACTAAAATACCCCTTGGCCGAATTTAAGCATCCTCCTAAAATCAATATTCCAAACCATTTCATACACCCAAAACACACCAAACTCATGGGAAACACATCCAAATCATGGCAAAACAATCAAAAATTCCATCAACCCATACAATCCTCTAATGGCCGAACCTCACATCGCATGCTTGACAATTTTCGAAATCAATTCCACATCAAATTCATCCACAAATCAACCTCCAGACTAATGAGATTGTAAATCCTAAAACTCAAACATATTTTCGCAAAAATCCTTCCAAAAACTTAACAAAATTCTCAGAAACTAAAGTTTACCTTTCGAAAACATTGGAAATGCCTTCTAGATAGCTTTAATCTTCATGCATGTGTCTCATTTCCTCAAAAACAATTTCATCCTTCCTTTGCATGCATTCGGTCATCACTCCCCTTCCCTAGCCAAATCCTCTTTGCTTGCTTTCTTTGAGTTTCCTTGCCTCTTTGCTTGAATTTTGCTTCTTGTTCCTTGTTTGATTCCTTTCAAAACTGAAAGTTAGAAAGAAAGTGAGGTATTGTCGTGAGAGGAGGAGAGAACCTAGAGATTGAGATTTCAGTGAATCAAAGATGAGAGAATATGAGAGTTTTGGTGAGAGATCAGAGAAATGAGAGTGTGCCGAATGGGTTTGTGAGAAATGAAAGAGAGCTCGTGTGAGGTTTGAGGGAAAATGAGAGATTTCGAGTGAGATGGAGGGAGTGGCGTGAGGAATGTGTTTGACCGAATCAATATGTATATTTGCTTCTCATCTTTTCTTGTTTGCTTCATGACCGAGTTCATTTCATATTTC
Source organism: Litchi chinensis (assembly GCA_019925255.1). Lineage (NCBI taxonomy): Eukaryota > Viridiplantae > Streptophyta > Magnoliopsida > Sapindales > Sapindaceae > Litchi > Litchi chinensis. The sequence goes on along the minus strand of CM034463.1, from coordinate 28,890,711 downwards.
TTCCTCTCAATTGTTTTAATTTAACTTTTTATATATATTCCAAGATCTTGCCACTTGTCCTTGCCATCCATTTGTTAAGCATCCATAATTCGTCCTTGACACTTGTCAATCATGCATCACCTCTTGTTGACACTTGTCTTGCATGCACAAACTTCTCCTCTCTCTTCATGCCATGTGTCATTCCTCTTTCATGCATTTGTTTCAGGCTTCTTTGCTTTCGTATCTGAATCTATTTCCGGTCTATTTGGAAATTGTACGAAAACTAAATTAATGCTTTCGAAAATTCTATTAATATTCAATTAATACTTACGGTCACTAAAGTAATTATTATATTACTATTGAAACGAAATAATTTCCAATCCTATTCGAAATTATACTAAAATTAAATTTTCACAACCGGGTACTGAAAATTATTTTATTTCTCTATAAATACTATATGCGGGATACTTGACAGGACCCTTCCCAGACCTTATCTAAGCTCTTGTCTGGAGAATCCTGCCGGGCACTTCAACGGATTCCTCGAAACCGACTCGTCGGATCGAAGACATCCGGGAAGCGAACCCTTTCTTTCTGTATCCGGTTTACTCGTTAAAACTTAGTGATTTGAATTTTTATCGTCACTGGTTGGGAGTGGTAAACATTTTCTTTGATTCTTTTTCAAATTCATTTTTTTAAAAATTTCGGCAGCATAACGGCTGCATTTTTGATAAACCAAAAATTTGACCTGTAAGAAAAATAACACTTCGACTATTTCAATACACCTCCCAACTTCTATAATTCTCAATCATGCATCATTCATCACACATTCATAAGCATAACAATAAGCTTTAATGCCAAGTATACATATATGAATCATATATAGTATGCATGAATATATTTACATTTTGCAATCTCAACATCATTGAAATTCAAAATATACATGATTAAATACATAATACAAAAATGTATATACACGTCTTGCGCTATCGCCCACCTATCAATGTGTATGCAAGCAAAAGGTCTCGATCTCGTCCGATGGCGGCACGCAATAAAAACAAATGAGCTATAAAATAAATCAGAGGTTAGTGCAATAAGGATATATAATATCACATACACCAACATAAGAATTCATTATTGACTCGAGTTTTACAACTTCCTTAAAAATTCTTCCATGTATATCCTTGACTCATTCTAACCATCACGGGCGATTATAACTAACGCCTATCGTGAAGCTACTAAAGTGTGTCGACCACTACGTTACGGAATTCACTGCATCGTACGTAGGGCGCTAAACTATTTACTGAACAACTACAATGCGGAATTCTCTGCATCGCAAATGTAGTGCTAGATCTCTAGACGACTACGAGCGGAATTTACTGCATCGCGTCGTAGCGCTAAAGCTTATCGCTGAGCAACTACAATGCGGAATTTTCTGCATCGCAATTGTAGTGCTAAAACTCTGGGCAACTACGAGCGGAATTTACTGCATCGCTTCGTAGCGCTAACTGTTAACTAACCAACTACGTGCGGAATTTTCTGCATCGCAACGTAGCGCTTATATTTTCTAGGAAACTGAGCAACTACGGACGGAATTTTCTGCGTCGTCTCGTAGTGCTAATTTCTCTATACTCTGAGCGACTACGAACGGAATTTTCTGCGTCGTCACGTAGCGCTAACTCTCATAACCTCTTAAGGCATATACATGGGTTTTATAATCAATTTCTTCAAGTGCAAAAGCACAAAACTCACTAGTTTTACATCTTCTGAAAACTTTCTCATTTTACTCTTTCTATAACAACTTAGTATTAGTTTCTAGTACAATATAAATTCCATAGGAATCTATATGCTTAACTTGAACATTAACATTGAAAATCCTTTTCATTTTCATTTATTACTTAGTTACAATATCTATTACGAATAACCATGAATGGATATAGAATTTAAACACTCATAAGTGGCGAACCACTTACCTCGAAGCCGCGTCACTCCGTGTCAAGCGTCTCGACGAGGCTCGTCACCTACACAATATTTTCTCATCATTATTAATAACAAAACTCAATTCTCAACTATAAGGTCAAGAATCTCAACTAAGACCATTTTTTTCTATATATCCTCCTAACTTGTTTCTACTCAACCGAGACTCTCTAATCCCGATTTTTGCGTAAAAGTTTTAGTTTTTGACCCTTAGGGATCACCCCACGCGGTCCGTTTAGTCGTTGGAGGCTCGGGACGAAAAATTACATTTTTAATACTCAACTTACAGCCCATAACAGAACAGGTGGTAGCACGCTGCTCGGGGCTCCGTTTTCCTTCGTTCTTCTTCCTATGGTTCACTTATATCACCTTTTAGTCACACGTAAAATTTCGTTGGAAAATATTATCGTTTGCTAGGTCAAAACTAAGGAAAACATCACTTTTTCGGGCATTTTCTAGCACGTTTAGTGCGTGTTTTGTATATTTTCCGTTTCGGATTAGCGACGCTAATTTTTCTTCTATAGCTAAGCTTCATTTAACTAATAATGATGAACCAAACTCAAACCATGCAATAAAAATTGCATTAGGATAGTCGTTTCACTTCTTAGAGCTCTAACGGCACTATTTTGTGCATAACTTGCACAATTTTTATCGGATTCGATCCGTTCCAAAACCTATGGTTTTTTATGGTTCCTAGGCATCATTTGAGGTGTAGAACACCCCCAAATAAGCCAAATATGGTCAGGTCTCCCCTAGCTAAAAATTCAGTTCGAGAATCACTAATATTGTCAAAACTAGCTCTCTTGAGCTTCTCTTATTCCCACATGCTTTCCTATGCTTTTTCATGCTAAATCTTGAGTTCAAAATCATCTAAACTCAAGGCTATCTACTACTCTTCAATCCCTTAATACACACACAAACATAGCTTTGTTATTCCAATACTCAAAATTCATTTAAACTTTTTGTCAAATGGGTGGAGTGTGAGAAAACTAATTCCCGTTTCTGTTGTGAGCAAGGATATGGCAGCCCATATACACCATTTCAATGCATCATTTACACTCAAAACTCATCATTCAATTGTCTATTTCAATGACCTAAGGTTCTATCAAAGTTTGAAGAGAAATCTTCCCACACAACTCAACAACACACAAGCTGTCACCATTTCATTTCTATTTCAGTTTTCAGCAAAGTAAAAGGATAGGTGAGTTGATTTCTTACTTGATTTATGGTTCTAAGAAGTAAGAAGAGCTTGAGAGGAGCCTTAGGAGGAGGATTAAGAGCTTGGAAGGCAGCTTGGGTGCTCTCTCTTTCCTTCTCTTTCCTGGCCGACCAGCCCCTGCAGTTTCTTCGTGTTCTGCCGTCGCGTCTGTTTTCTGCTCGCTTCTCCCACGACCAGCAGCTGCTGGTGGCCCCTTCTCTTCTTCTCTTGCTTGGACAGTAAGCTGTAGTCACAGCCAGCCCTCTCTTGCTCGTCCAGCCTGCAGGTTCTGCTCGGACTCGCGACCAGCCCTCGCGCGAGCTGCTGGACGTGCTGGAATCTACTTCTGTCGCTGCTGCTGCTGCCTCCTCTGGTGCACGACCAGCTACTGGTTACTTCTTCTTCTCATGGTCTTCCTTCATTTCAGTCTCTCTCTCACGGTTCATGGCTGTCTGCTCGCTGATCTCTCTCTCTCTCGCGAATGTTCTCACGGTTTCTCGACTGAAAGGGGCTGCTTCTTTTCTGCTGAAACAATTTCAGCCCAAGTGTCTTATTTATACTAATCAACTTCTCTTAATTGCATCATGCCCCAATTCTTTTTAATTTCATCTCAATCTCCTCTCTTTTCTTTGTTTCTCATATTTGCCCATCCATATTTATTTCCAATTTAACTTTCATCGTTTGATTTAATTATTCGCCTTATTAGAATTCGCTTTCGATCGTCAAGCTTGTCTTATTGACCACTTGACTCTCTCTTTTTAATTAAACTTCAATTAGATTATCATTGACTAAAATCTTCGATTTCCTAACTTGGATTTTCATTGACACGCTACTTAATTTTTTATGATCGACGAATTTCGTCGTATTCTTAAATTAATAAATTTCGGAGGCTATGAAATTCAATTAATTTGCTGTAGAGATTGATTTTAACTCTCTAATCTCTCTCTTAACACTAGGAGGTTATAATTCGAGACTAGGGGTTTACAATACTAGTCGAGTAGAGTACTTTCATTCAGCATACCTCTAATAATTTAAAATCTCTTCGAAAAGACTTATCTTTGCTCTGCTTTAGTTTCCATTAATTCTAATATTAATTTCAAAACTTTAATCTACGAGATCCGTTTTTCAAAAGTTATTACTCACACAGACCCCTTTTCCATCCAAAAACGTCTCGGGCCCACCTGAAAGTTTTATTATAATCCAATTTCACATTCGAAAACTTCATTAGTTTTCGATTATTTATCAGGGTCCGTTTGTTTTAAATAATTTTGTGATTTCAAAATCATAAACGTTCTCCGGATCCATCCAAAAATTTTACAAAATTTCGATTACTTATCTGGATCCGAATACTTTAATAAATCTATTATTCCATAAATAAGGGTAAGGTTTAATGGGTTACTTGGACACTAGGAGAGCATGTTACAATTTAATTAATTTATTACTGATACAAGGCGAGTTGTTAAGCATACATGGCAATGTATATATGCAACCTTTTATAGTCCAAGGAGAGTTGAACAAGAAGCATAATCCATGTGAACTAAAATTAACCAATAGGAGAGTGACACATCAATCAAAAATTAATGACCATGAGTTGTCATGCACTAAGAAACTAATGACCGAATGACTAAATTGCCCTTATATAGATTTATTGCCATTTATTTTAATTAAGGACTTGAGCGTCATTTAGAGAATGGATTAAGGGCATTGTGGTCAAATAACTTAAGGGATTTAAGGGTCATTAAAAGAGTATATTAGGGGCATTTTTGTCCAATAAAATGGAGGCTATATAAAGTTAAAGATGGATGAAGAAACTAGATTGATTTGGATGGCAAAAGAAGAAAGAATTTGAGGGAGAAGCATGACAAGTTCGGCCAGCAAGGGAGAAGAAGAAACAAGGTGGTTCAAGCCAATCTTTCATGCCAAATTCATCAGATTTCAACAAATAAGGTGCTAGGCAAGGATTAGATAAGAAAAGTGAAGACGGTAGGTAAGTTTTGTTAGTTTTCATGATGATTTTGATGATTAGTTTTGGGGTGAATGATGGCTTGATGAATTGATGATGTTTTTAATGTATTTTGAAGTAGAAATTCTTGAGATTGAGCTTGGAATTGAAGGGAGCTACAAAGGAACTCATGGAACAAGTAAACTAGTAAGGTTGGTATGTTAGGGTTTTATGCAATTTTGAAAGAAATTTAAATTTGATTAATGTTAAGGCATTAGGTGAATAAGTGATTAATTTTAGTGTAATTGTGGTCATGAAAATTGAAAGAATGATATGGGATGCATGAGGTGTAAAATTCGGTCAACATGAGTGCGGTGTGTGTTTGATTTGATTTGAATACTTTGATGAAATTTTATGAGGTTTTACATGATTTTAGGATGATTAGCATCAAGAAAATTATAAGAAGAAGTTTGGATGCCATAGGTGCAAGCATTCGGCCAAGTTAGGAAGTTTATGTATATGAATTGAGTCTATTGTTTTGATGAATTTACATGATGTTTGACATGATTTTGAGATAAAATGAATCAAGAAAATGGAAAGAAAAAGCTTAAAGTAGCATGAGGTTTGCATTCGGCTAAGGGAGCCCATTTGAGATTTAAAAGGTCATTTAGTTATTTGATGTATTTTCCTGAATCTTTGTATGTATTTAAGTGAGATTTGCACCAAGAAAATGCCAGGAAAAGAATGCTATGATATTAATACTAGTTTATGTCAATTTTGTAAATTATAGTGGGAATGATGTTTAAAATGGAAATTGGGTAAATTAGGGTGATTTTGAGATGAATTTAACAGAAGTAATGCATGGAAAATCAAGAGAATGATGCATATATACAAAGTAGTGCAATTAACTAAAATGAAGGGCAAGGTGCTAATGTATGTTTTAATGGATATTGATAGGTTAGAACATATTATTTGATGACCTCTAAGTGAATTATGTAAAGGGAAACCAAAATAGAAAAGAGTATGTCAATTGGTACATAAATGGGATCCATGAGTAGTTAAACTAGTAAGTTATATGGATCAAGTAGTTGCATTTTAGAAAATGAATTACATTAAATTATGCATTCAGAAATCTAGTAAAAACTAAGGAGGGAAATTTGGGAATATGTTGATACATTCTAGCCAAGGTTGGTTAATTATAGTGCGAATGGAAATTCTAAGCATTGATGATTGAATTTTGGTTTACGGACAAAGTGTAGGTGATAACGCAAACAAAGGAATCAAGTAAGGATTTCCGAAGAGCATTCTAGTTAATGGAGAACCGTGTGAGTGTAAACTTATTTTGAAATTGCTAAATGCATTTGAATATATTTTAAAGCTTCTCTATGATTTCTAAAGTGTTTTTGCACTTGAAATGATTTTCCTCCAATTATTTTAGTATATGAGATGATTTTGTATTAAGCGGAAAAAGGAATGGTATGCATAAAAATGTGAACAAAAAATTATTTATATGTGTTAAATGTATTTTTGTACATGCTTTTAAAGTGTTGTAATGAATATGAGTGTTTTTTCAAAATGTTTGATATGTATTGCTTTACATTCACTATGAATTTTAATGTATTAACGTTAAATTCATGCTTTGAACACTGGAAAGTAAGCTTTTTATAGTAAATAAAATGTTTTGTACATGAAATTTTGAAAATTATGTGAATTATGATTTATATGATAAAAAGACAGCATGTATGGAAATGTTTTGTAAGCCTATAGCACGCCTACAGATATTACAGATGATTCCGATCAGAGCACCCTAAACGTGCATGGCAGTGTCAGGGATGTCCGTCACTAACAAATCTAACAACGGAAAGTATCCGCAAGAGGGATAGTGTCAGTTAGTCCAGTTCAATGTGTCACCTATGCACGTATAGAGGTATATGATATGATGACTAGCCTTTATCCTACATGAGCTATATAGAAATCCCACTACGTAGAACCAGATCGTAAGGGCCTAGAATCCTTTATGGGCCAAAGCCCAAGCCAGGGGCCCAAAGTGGACAGTTTTGATGATTTGTGGTGCCATCTTAGAATCTCTTGAGGGCTGAGTCCCAAGACAAGGGGTGGACCACCAAGCTATGTGATTAGGGTGTCATGTGGTGTTCAGAGACAGGTGGCTGGCTTAATTTCATAAAGAAACGAAATTTTTAGAAAATTATGTTGCCACAAATAGTTATGATTTTATAAAATAAAAAAAAAATGTAAAAGTACAGGCTACAATTTTATGCTTTAGTTTTGAAAAACGTTTCAGATTGTTTTTTGTGATCAGAAAATTCTCTTTTCAACATGTTATTATATTTCAGTTTCACTTAGTATGAATTTTATTTATAAGCAATGCTTTTTGAAAAGTTTTAGGAGGTATTGACAAGACCCAAACCCGACTCTCTCTAATCTCTTATCTCGAGAGTCCCACCGGGCATTCCGACGAACTTCTCTTAATCCGACTTGTTGGATTGGAGAGATCCAGGGAGCAAACCCCTTAATCTGACCCGATTCCTTAACTCAAATTAATTGTATTATTTTCTCTTGTAAATAATTTAGGTGGATAAAATTTTTTCCGCAATTTCATTTTAAAACAAGTTTATAAAAATTTCGGCAGCATAATGGCTGCATGTTTAAGGTTTTCAAAATTTTTACCTGCAATAAAATACACTTCGACTATTTTCCATTTCCACCCAACTTCGTTTATCCACAAACATGCATTTTCACCATACTTTTCACAATCCATATGCATGAATTCATAATAGGATGTATATAAATATATGTCAAACATGAAAATTCACAACCACTTACGACAACATTTACAATATATACAATCCAAAATGTAAGCTACCAAGATCATGGTGTAATACATGTTACACATGCTTTAGGAATTACGCAACCATACCTACATCGAATATACATAGATACATTAAGTGATAAATGTGGATCATGTGCAAGTGTTCAAGTACATATACATATCAAAATCATACTACAATTTCTAAATCATCAAGTACTTTAGATTTATTATTTACAACGTCAAAATATGTTTCATATTTATGCAAATCATCCACTTGACGCCCACCTAAATATGTAGTGATGACCTCTCTGTCCCACAGCTACCTACAATGGCACCCAATAGTATATACAAGCTACACAACAAATCAACACGTTAGTACGATAGAACAACGTAACATAATCATAGAATTACATAACAATTAATAAACTTAAGAACTTTAAAATTTTCAATTTTCAAAATATTTTTCTAAACACTCCATGTATACCTCTAAAGTACTCAAATCATCACAGGCGATTTTAACTAACGTCAACGTGAAGCTATTGAGATATCTCGACCACCACGATGCGGAATTTACTGCGTTGCAACGTGGTGTGAAATAATCTCGTATTTAAGCAACTACAATGCGGAATTTTCTGCATTGCAATTGTAGTGCTATCAGTCTGGGCGACTACGAGCGAAATGTGCTGCATCGCAACGTAGTGCCAACTGTGAATATAAACAACTACGTGCGGAATTTTCTGCGTCGTCACGTAGTGCTAAACACTCTATAGGCTGAGCGACTACGGACGAAATTTTCTGCATCCTCACGTAGCGTTAAATCTCATATAATCTAAGGGTATATACATGGGTTTCGAAACTAATTTTATTAAGTGCAAAAGCACAAAACTACTTACTTTTCAAACTCTAAAAATTTTCTTGATTCGAATATTTTAAAAGCAATTTTATGTTGATTCCATTACTTTGTGAATTCCATAAGAAACTCACATGCTCAAAACTTGGGTTAAGGATTTGAAAATCATTTTTTTTTTCTGTTTAACAATAATATACAAGGCTTAACATAGAAATCAAAATAAACACAAAGTGGTAAAACACTTACCTCAATCCACGCAAGTCCGAGTCAAGCATCTCAATGAGCCTCTCGTGCCTCACTCGCTCGCTCATCACTTACACGTCAATTTCTTGTTATCACTTGTGACAATTTCATAACTCAAAACTTAAAATAACATTTCCTACAAAGTTTTCTCTATTGACTACCCTTTATACTATAACCTTCCCAACTCGATTTTAACTCAATCGAAACTCTCTAATTCCGATTTCTTCGCATGGGCCTTATTTATTATCACCTAGGGACACTCTTGAATGCTTAAAATGGTAACAACAGGCCAGGACCACAAAATTTCCATTTTTGAAACCCCTAAAATCGAGGCTATGCTAGGGCCCATCCTAGCAATTTTCTTCGCTCCGTTTTCGCTCTAATCACCTCCCTAACTCACACTTAAGTCACTCGTAAAACAGTTTTGAAAAATTCTAAGTATCGAGGGGTGAAACCTATGAAAAACGCCTATTTTTCAACAATTTTTTATGCACTTTTGTGGCATCCTACATGCATCGACTTCAATTTTTTTGTATCTAAGGTTCTTTTACCTAATTATGATCAAATATATTCATTTCATGCATCGGAGAATGCATTTGCATTCATAATTTACTTTACGACTACCTAAATGCACTATTTTAGCCATAACTTCTTCAATTTTTATCGGAATCGTTCCCTTTCAATTTATATGGTTTTCTATGACCCCTAGACATGTTTTGAAGTCTAGAACAACCCCAAATAAGCTTGAAGAGTGCAGGTCATCACAACCCTTCATTGAGCTCGGGATTCTCAACTTAGCTCAATACTACTCTTGACAGAACTCTTCCCAGACTTTATCTAGGCTCTTGTCTGGAGGATCCTGCTGGGCACTTCAACAGACTCATCGAACCCGACTCGTAGGATTGAAGAAATTCGAGAAGCGAACCCTAACTTTCTTACACCGGTTTACTCGTTTAAAACTTAGTGATTTGATTTTTTTTTAACTGGTTGGGAGTGATAAAATTTTTTTCTTTATTCTATTACAAGTATTTTTATAAAATTTTCGGCAGCATAACGACTGCATTTTTTATAAAACCAAAATTTCACCTGTAAGGAAAATACACTTCAACTATGTCTGAACACCTTCCAACTTCTTTATTCACAATCATGCCATATTATCATCACAATTGAACATGAATTCAAAATATGCATATATGCATCAAAGATATAAAATGCATGAATAGTTACAACTTTAAAATCTCCAATAGTAGTATGTTTCAAAATGTAATACATTAAATACATATACACAAATGTACAACAATGTCTCGTACAATGCGCCCACCTATAAATATACAAAAAACAAAATATCGTGGTCTCGTCCGACGGGGTACGCAATAGAAGTAAAGGAGCTACAAAATAAACAACAAGTTAGTGCAACAAAGATATATAATATCACATACACTAACATAGAAATTTATTATTTATTCAAGTTTTACGATTTCTTTCAAAAACCCTCCATGTGTATCCTGGAAACATCCGAACCATCACGGGCGCTTATGACTAACACCAATGTGAAGCTACTAAGGTATCTTAACCACTACGTACGGGATTTATTGCATCGCACGTAGAGCGCTAAATCTTATCACTAAGCAACTACAATGCAGGATTTTCTGCGTCGCAAGTGTAGTGCTAAAACTCTAGGCGACTACGAGCGGAAATTAATTCATCGCTTCGTAGCGCTAACTCTCAACTATCCAACTACGTGCGGAATTGTCTGCATCGCAACGTAGCGCTATTCTATTCTATAATTTGAGCGACTACGGACGAAATTCTCTGCGTCGTCACGTAATGCTAAATCTCATAACTTTTAAGGCATACACATGGGTTTTTATAACTCATTTGATTAGTGCCAAAAGCACAAACTCACTAGTTTGGAAATCTTGAAAACTTTCTCATTTCAATTTCTTTTTATAACAACTTAACATCAATTTCTATTTCTATATAGGTTCCATAGGAACCTATACACTCAAACTTTAACTTGATATTGAAGATCATTTTTATTTTCTTTTATTACTTAACTATCACATTCATTACCAAAATCAAGAATTAACATGAACTTGTAAAAGATCTTAAGTGGCGAACCACTTACCTCGAGGCCGCGTCACTCCGCGTCAAGCGTTTCGATGAGGCTCGTGGACGTCGCTCACGTGCTCATCACCTACACTATTTTCTAATCATTACTAGTGACAAAAATCTCAATTCTCAACTTTAACTCAAGAATCTCAACTATGACCTCTTTTCTCTATAATCTCCTAACTTGTTTCTAACTCAACCGAGACTCTCTAATTCCGATTTTTATGCAAAATTTTCAGTTTTGGACCTCTAGGGATACCTCCACGCGGTCCGTTTACTTGTTAGAAGCTCGAAACGAAAAATCACATTTTTAGACTCAACTTACAGCTTATAACAGAACAGGTGACAGCACGCTGCTCGGGGCTCCGTTTTCTTTCGTTCTTTTTCCTATGGTTCACTTATCTCACATTCTAGTCACACGTCAAATTTCGTTGAAAAATATTATCATTTGCTAAGTCAAATCTAAGGAAAACGTCCGGTTTCGGACACTTTCAAGCACTTTTAGTGCGCCTTTTGTATACTTTTTCGTTTCGGCTTAGCGACGCTAGTTTTTCTTCCATAGCTAAGCTTTATTTAACTAATTATGACCAACTAAACTCATTTCATGCAATAAAAATTGCATTAGGATAGCCGTTTCACTACTCAGAGCTCTAACGACACTATTTTGTACATAATTTGCACAATTTTTATCGGATTCAATTCGTTTCAAAACCTATGGTTTTCTATGGTTATTAGGCATCATTTGAGGTGTAGAACACCCCCAAATAAGTCAAATATAGTCAGGTTTTCTCTAGTATAAAATTGAGCTCGGGTTTCACATTTATTTTTATAACTACCCCTTTGCAACTCTAAACATTCTCTAACTTTTCTAACTCTTTTTATGCTCAAACTTGGGCTCTAAATCATCTAATCTCAAAGCTTATCTACTGCTCTTCAAGTCTCTAACACACACATAAACTCAACTTGTTCATTTGAACACTAGAAATTCACTCAAGCTTTGTATCATCCACTTGGAGTGCATGACAACAAAGTTTCTGTTTCTATTTTGTTTATGGGTATAATAGCCCATATTTACACTTTTCATGCATCATTTACACACAACAAATCATCATTTAATATTCTATTTCAATCCCATAAGGTTCTATCAAAGTTAGAAGAGTAATCATCCAACACCAACATCAAAGTTTCTGCTCACGATTTTCAGCAACTCTACTGAATTTTCAGCAAGGAAAAGGATGAGAAATCTGATTTCTTACTTGGTTTATGGCTCTTAAGAAGTAAGAAGAGCTTGAGAGGGGTCTTAAAAGGAAGGTTTCGTGGATGGAAGGCAGCTTGGACGGGTTTTCCTTCTCTTCTCTTTCCTGGCCGACCAGCCCCTGCAGTTCACGCCTGTTCTGCTCGCGTCTGGTCTGTTCGCGTTTCTGCTCGCGTCCTCCACAACCAGCAGCTGCTGGTGGCGTCTTCTCCTTCGTGCCTTCTCCTTCTCTCCTTCCCTTGCTGCCCAGCTGCTGCAGTTCACGGCCAGCAGCTTCCTTCACGCGAGCTGCTCTGCTCTGGTTCCAGCGTGCTGCGTGAATCTGATTTTTGGGCTGCACTCTGCTGCCTTCTTGCATGACCAGCAGCTACTTTGCTTTCTTCTTCTGCTGCTGGTTGTTTCTTCTTCTTATGATCTCTTCTTCTCTTCTTTTATCCCTTCATTTCGGTCTCTCTCTCACGGTCACGGCTGGAATTCTCGCGAAGCTTCTTTCTTTTTCTCGGCTGATGACTGATTTCTTTGTGTTTGCTGAAATAAATTTCAGCTAAGGGTTGTATATATACTAGTCAAACTTCTCTTAATTACATCATTCCCCAACTCTTTTTAATTTTACTCCCACCTTATTGTCTTGTTACTCTTTTATGGCCACACCCCTCGATGTTCTCCCATGTCTTTTTCGTTTCTATTCGATTTATTCGTTCGTCTCGTTAGAATTTATTTTAATCGTCAAGTTTGTCCTATCGACCACTTGACTCTTTCTTTTTATTAAATTTTAATTCGACTCATCGTTGACTAAAATTTTCAATTCCCTAACTTGGATTTTATTAAAATACTACTTAAATCTTTATGGTTGACGAATTTCGTCATACTCTTGAATTAATAAATCTCTAAGGCCATGAAGTTCAATTTATTTACTGTAGAGATCGATTTTAACTCTCTAATCTCTCTTTTAACACTAGGAGGTTATAATTCGAGACTAGGGGTTTACAACTCTTTTGACAATTCTATCACTTCTATATGTTTTTCTAACTTTTATTATGTGTGAATCTAAGCTTATTTGGATCAAAACACAATGATATTACACATTCCACATATGCCATGACACCCACACATTCTCACTCAACTCTTCATTTCATTTCATTTGCACTATTTTCACTAAGTTACTCTCTTAGACATTTCAACAAACAACATATGTGCAACTTATTTGACATTTCACTTCCTCAAATCATCATTTAAGATTTTCCATTTATAAACCCTAGTCTAACATCCATACACTACAACATGTCATCTAAGCTTTCATATCACACACTTAGGGTCCTACACTTGTTTTAAGTGTAAAACACTCATCACAACACACTACAACATAACTATCATCATACCCATACAACTCCAACTAGCATCAAAATTGTGAAAGAAGATGATATCTTACCTTAGTTCTTGCTTAGGGTTGTTAGTTTAGCTTAAAAACATCATACAATTGTGAGTTGAAGCTTGGACAATTGCTTGGAAACTCTCTTATTCTCTTTGGTTCCTTGCCGTGCACTTCCTCTCTTCCTCTCTCAAATCTCATGACACTCTCTTCTTTCTTTTTCAAATTTTTTTCTAAGTGTCACTTATATATATAAGTGACTTTTCCTAAAATGACCATCATGTTCTCTTTGACTTATTTTGACTATCATTAAAATCTTAATTTCAATCAAGTGGTAATCATCTAATTCTTATGGATACATGGTTGATCTTCAAGTACATGAGAGGGATTAGGAATGTACTTCCGAAGCATAGATACATGGAACACGTCATGGATCCTAGCCAGCTGCGGTGGTAACCTCAACCTATATGCCACAGATCCAACCCTATCCGTGATCTCATATGGCCTAATATAGCGTGGACTCAACTTACCATGTTTCCCGAATTTGAGTACCCCTTTCCATGGGGAGATCCTAAGGAATACTTTGTCACCAACTTGAAACTCAAGGTCTTTGCAGCATTTATCTACATAACTTTTCTGCCTGTCACTTGCTATCTTGAGTCTGTCTCTGATAACTTTGATCTTCTCCGAAGTAATCTGGACAAGCTCGGGACCTATCAATTTCCTCTCACCTACCTCATCCCAACATACTAGAGTTCTACACTTCCTTCCGTAATGCTTCATAAGGCGTTATCCCAATACTGGCCTGATAGTTGTTATTGTAGGCGAACTCCATAAGCGGTAGATGTATGTCCCAACTCCCTTTGAATTCCATGACACACGCTCTCAATATATCTTCAAGAGTTTGAATCGTTCTCTCTAATTGACCATCGGTCTAAAGATAGAATGCGATGCTGAAATGCAACCGTGTACCCAAAGCTTTCTGAAGACTGGACCAGAACTTTGATGTAAACCTTGGATCACAATCTGATACAATGGAAACTGGCGTACCTTGAAGTCTGACTATCTCATCAACATAGAGTTACGCTAATCTGCTCAAAGGATAATCGCTCTTGACTCGTAGAAAATGAGCGGACTTCGTCAATCTGTCTACAATAACCCATAAGGCATCGTGCCCTTTCTGACTACGTAGAAGTCTTACCACGAAATCCATAGTAATCCTCTCCCACTTCCATTTCGGAATAGAGAGGGACTGCAATAACCCTGTGGGTCTCTGATGCTATGCTTTCACCTGTTGACAAATTAAACATTTTGAGATGAAATCTGTTATTTCTTTCTTCATTCCTCTCCACCAGTTGTGATCTTTTAGAGTGTGGTACATCTTGGTACTACTCGGATGAATGGCATAAGCTGAGGAGTAAGTTTCCTCTATAATCTCCTTTTTCAAATCTCTCACATCCGGTACACATAATCATTAACCCATCACCAACTGTACCATAATCTCTGATCATAAAATTAGATCTCTGCCCACTCTCGATTTCCTTTTTCAGCTTCATCAACTAGGGATCCTGCTTATGCTACTCTCTGATCTGATCTACCAAGACGGGGTGGACACGAAATGTAGCCAACAATGCCCCTAAGTCTGCTGTCTCTAAATGTACTCCTAGAAACCTCATTTCCACTAGAAGCGAAAGATACACTGTCTTCAGCTATGCTAACGTACTGGTAGGTCTCCTACTAAGAGCATCTGCCACTACATTGGCTTTTCTGGAGTGGTACTCGATCGTACAATCGTAGTATTTGATTAGTTCTAACCACCTCTTCTGTCTCAAATTCAGCTGTTTTTACGTAAACAAATACTACAGACTCTTGTGATCCTTGAAGATCTGGCAGGGAACACTATACAAGTAATGCCTTCATATCCTCAATGCGAACACAACAGTTGTAAGCTCCAATCATGGGTAGGGTAATTTTGTTCATGTTTCTTTAATTGTTTGGAAGCATATGCGATAACTCTGTCATTCTGCATTAAGACACACCCTAAGCCTTGTCTCGAGGCATCATTGTATACTGTAAAACCATCTGTCCCTGTAGACAATGTAAGCATAGGAGCTGATGTCAATCTTCTCTTCAATTCATCAAAGCTTTGCTGACAGGCATCTGACCATTCAAACTTTTCATCTTTTCTCGTTAGTTTGGTCAGTGGGGTCACTATTATAGAAAACCCCTAAACGAACTTCCTGTAGTAGCCTGCTAGCCCAAGAAAGCTCCTGACTTCAGTCACATTGGTAGGCGGTTTCCAATTCGTAATGACTTCAATCTTATGAGGATCCACACCGAGTCCCTCGACTGATATCACATGACCCAAGAAAGCCACCCTATCCAGCCAAAACTAACACTAATTGAATTTCGCATATAACCAGTGCTCTTGCAGGGTTTGTAACACTATCCTCAGATGTTCCACGTGCTCTTCATGACTGCCCGAATACACTAGAATATCATCAATGAACACAATTATAAATTTATCCAGGTAGGCTCGGAAGACCCTATTCATTAAGTCCATAAATGCTGCTGGGGCATTCGTTAACCCAAAGGGCATAACCAGGAATTCATAATGCCCATACCGAGTCCTAAAAGTAGTCTTCGAAACATCTTCATTGCGAACTTTCGATTGATGGTATTCAGATCTCAGATCAATCTTGGAATACATTCTGAATCCCTGCAACTGATCAAACAAATCATCAATCCTGGGGAGCGGATAATGATTCCGTATGGTTGCCTTGTTAAGTTGCTTGTAATTGATACACAACCTCAAGCTCCCATCCTTATTCTTAACAAATAGAATTGGAGCCCCCCAAGGTGAAGTACTGGGTCTCATAAAACCTTTGTCTAACAACTCTTCCATCTGAATTTTTAATTCTTTCAACTCAACTGGAGCCATCCTGTAAGGAGTAATCGATATCAGCTCAGTCCTCGAAGTCAAGTCTATCTCGAACTCTATCTCTCTGTCTGGAGGTAAACCTGAAAGATCCTCTGGAAATACATCTTGAAACTCTCTGACCATCGAGATATCCTCTAATCGGCTTTCATCATCTTTTTGCTCAACCGTATAAGCTAGATATCCCTGACACCCGTTTCGGAGCATCTTACTTACTGACATAGCTATCATCATATTGGTGGCCATTACCTTCCATATTCCACGGAACACTGTCTCTGACTCCCCTGATCCAAGTAATCTGACTTCCTTCTTGAAACAGTAAATCGTGGCTCTATGCTGAGACAACAATCCATTCCTAAGATCACATCAAAATCTCGAATGTCTAACACAATCAAGCTCGTCGGGACCTCGTTGCCATCAATCACTACTTTAATTCCTCGAATAACTTTTTCTGCTACTAGCGAGTTTTTGGCAAGGATGGAAATGATCATACTACAATCTAATGTCTACAACTCAACATCCAGCTTGGTAGAAAAATGCACAGACATAAAAGAATGCGTGGCCCCAGGATCTATCAACACATAAGCATCATGATCAAATACAGAAATCATACCGGTGACCACCTCTAAAGTAACATCAGCCTCCTATTGAGTGACGGGGAATACTCTGGCCTACGTACGAGGTCTACTTGGCTGATCCGTAGGAGGTACTCCTCTGCTCCCTAAACCTCTACCTGAAGCTGTGGTGTTCTGCCCTCTAGTCTAGAAGCCTCTACCTCCTTGTCTCTAGCCTACACTGGCCTGAGTCAAAGTGGCAGGTCTGACCTCTGAACTCGCAGATGCTACTGATTGTAGGCAATCTTTAATAAAGTGACTCTCCTGCCCATATTGATAACAAGCTATGCCACTCGCCCGATATTAACCCATGTGCCTCCGTCCGCATTTATTACATTCTGGCCATAAAGTTCTTATATCTCGGAAGCTTCCAGATGTTGGAGGAGATTTGACTAAACTCTGACTGGATGATGCCCCCCGACTCATCCTCATGCCACTAACCCATCTAGACTTGCTTTTCTTTCTGGCTATCTTGTTAGGTTTTGTTTGAGGCAAATTGGATCCGCTGCGCTTACCCTCTGATTTGCCACTTTGAGCGATGGCTGTCATGCTCTGCTTCACTTTCATTGCAGCCTCTACCAATTCCCCGTAATGCGTCTGAGGGGCTAGAGATAAATGAACTCTGAGGTTGGGGCTCAACCTCGCAAGGAATCTCTTGCACTTATGTTCTTCATCCTTGGCAATGAACCGAACTATTCAAACTAACTCGGAAAACCTCTTTTCATAATCTGTCACTAAAGTCGAGCCCTACTCCAGTTTGAAGAACTCTTCTACCCTTGCATCCTTGTAACTCTTCGGGTAGAACCTGTCGATGAATTCTCTTTAAAATAAGGTCCAAGACACCCCAGCTGGATGTCGTCTCTCCAATGCTTCCCACCAGTCCTTTGCTCGTTCTTCTAGGAGGAAGGTGGAAAACAGGACCTTCTGATCATTCGAACATCCCATTACCTCGAAAATCCTGCTGACTGTCCAACCAGGCCAGGGCACTCTCTGGATCATCGCTACCATCAAACGGTTTAGCACCCAATTTACAAACTCTTTCAATTGTACTTTTTGGTGCTTCGGGAGTCTCTTACGGCTGACGCATGGCTGCCATCAATATCTGTGTCACTTGCTCAACATTGAAATTTCCACTGACTGATGCTGCCGATCCTGATGGTCCTGGTTGGGATTGATTCTTTGAGGCATTTGCCTAACCCGTTACTTGTTCGGATTCCCGCGAGGATGTACGTCAGGTGTTGGAGCCTCTAGAAGAGCTCCTTTAGAACCTCTACGACTTTGTTGGGGCATATTGCTATGATTTTATCAAAAACGGAAATATGAAAACATGAAATTATTAAAAATGTATGCATGAGAACATTAAAATCATTCTGGGTTGCCCTATAAAAATTTATAAAATCATAACATAGAAAGGGACAACCCTATTTCGAAAACCGTGCTCTGATACCAACGTTGATGAGCCTCGACTCCTATTCTCAATGTGACCCACTCGACACCCCCACGGTAGCCTTCTAGTCAGGATCCCCTACAACTGAAAAGCTTCTGTGAAGCTAAGCCTTTTTAATATTTATTTTGAAAATTCCTTTCTAAATCCCTTTTTAATATTTAGTTTCTAGCGGAAATGGGTGGGAACTTTTTCTATTCAAAAATTATGTTTATAAACAGAATTTTGTAAACATTTTGCAGCACAACGACTGTTTTTCTGAAAATACCACCTTGTAAAACCACATTTAAAAGACCTGTACACTTCAAAATCAATCATTTCTCAACTAATGGGCCTTAGGCCCTTTTTCCACAAATCACAAATAGTCTCAAGCATACATGGGCTCAAACTAACTTTAAATTTTGAAATATTATATGCATGAACATGGATATACAATTTCAAAAGCGATATTTAATTTCACATATGAAACAATTCTCATACTTTAAAAATATAACTTCATACATAAATAAAAAAAGTCATAGCTATGCCCAATGGAAAATATGTCTACTCCTGATGTGAAGTCCCTGCCGTCTGGACGTCTGCACCTATACCTGATCCTGAGAGGTTTTTTGCAACATGATTCCCGGAATCCAGGTAAACCCTTAAAACCTACCTCTAAGTACGAAAAATTAAAGTATTAAAATATTTGAATCCAGATAAACAATTAAATCTTCGTAAGATTTCCGAATGGTTCCGGGGACGGCCTACGATTTCAAAATCCAAAAATTAATTAGACTTGAGAGGATTTCAGACACGAAAAGAGATTTTTAGGAGCTTGGGAGGACGCGTGAGTCAAGTGGCAATGACCATCTAGCATGCGAGACAAGTGCCCATTAGGAACCACGCATGGGAAGATATTTGTGATGCATGCATGGAAACCGAGTGGCAAGTGTCAAAAGTGAGTATGATATATATATATATATATATTAATGTTAAGTGAGATTAATCAAATAAAAGTCAATATTTTGTCTTCCATTTTTTAATGGCATTTCACGATCAACATAGCCTTCCAATTGATTTTGCACACCACTCACTCAACTCACATTCTCTCTCCAAACTTCACGGTCACACAACTCCACTTGATTTTGCACGCCACTCACTCAACTCACATTCTCTCTCCAAACTTCACGGTCACACAACTCCACTTTGATTTTCTCTCTCGATCACTCTCCCATTCACGACACAAACTCATTCATTTCCATTGCTTCTCTCATGGCCTCTCACTCTCAAATCCCTCTCATTTCCCTCATCTTATGCCCGAAACTCACAAGCTCTCTCAACCCTCACTTCCATTGTTTCTCTCACGGCCTCTCACTTTCAAATCCCTCTTATTTCCCTCATCTTATGCCCGAAACTCACAAGCTCTCTCAACCCTCACTTATCTTAAGCTCACGGTTTCATCTTTCTCAAAGCTCTCTCAAGTTCACGGCAATCTTTCCAACTCTCGGCTCCACCCCCATTTGACTCAAGTAAGCTCTCAACCTCTCATTCTAGCTCACGGTCACTCACTCACCTCCATCTCACTCATAATTTTATTTCCCTCACTAAATCTCCTTCAATTTTCAAAAGCAACTCAAGAGCAATTAATTTTTTTAAAGGGAACAAGCAATCAAGAAGCAAATATAAGTCACGACAAAGGTGGGATGGTGTTGGCCGAACCATGCATGTGGGTGATGATAGTGGATTTGAAGCATTAAGGCACATGCAAGGGGTTTGAAGACCTTTTGGAAGCATTTCCAATAAATTTGAAAGGTAACATTTAGTTTCTGAGCAATTTTGTTAAGTTTTCGGAAGAGTTTTTGGTGAAATGCATGGTTGAGAACTTAGGATATACCATCTCGTTAGTGTGGAGGTTAGTTTATGTGATTTTAGGGAATATTTGAATGTTAGGATAAGCCCGGAAATAAAAAATGAAATCGTTGGATGTAAATCGGTTATTTCGCGATTTTAGATTTTGAAATAGTTTGGAAGTGGTGTTTAATGGTTGTGAATGTAGTTGTGTTGTATTGTGATATGTTTGAATGCGAAACGAATTGAAAACGTGAAAAAAATCGATACTAAGGTTATTGCTTAGGTTCGGCTAGAGGGAAGAATTGAGTTTGGAATCGTTGTAAAATTTCGTTCGCGCAAGTTTAGTTTCGAATTGATATGTTTATAGCATTTAAATTATTAGAATCATGAACAAATGATAAACGAGAATAATTGAAGTGAAAACGGATTAATAAACGACGTTTCAAAGTGATGATTTCGTTGAGTGATCCGTTGAATTTTCGTGTTTATAAATTCGAACTAGCAGTAATATTCGTATTGTAGTCTGAAAATTTGATTACGGATATTGTGTAGGATTTTCGGAGTCGGATAAAGAGGATTTCCCGTTGTTAGAAAAGTTAGCTAGCTAGGGAATTTAGGTGAGTGTGCTAACGAAAATATTTTGAGATGAGATTAATTGTATTCACATTACATTTGTATGTTAATATATATTCATGTTGTTAATGATTGTAAATTGATTATTTTTATATATATAAATGAAAAACGAGTTTTACCAACTTGCATGAATTACAGAAGTTTTCGTGAAATGTGAGTTTTGAAATGTAAAACTTGTGATCTGAGATGATTTATAGCATATGGTACGTATATATATATATTAGGTGATTTCCGGTATCGGTAGAATACCTAAAGGCGATATGGGATTTTGCTCCATAACGAGGGATGATTCCGCTATGCGATACCAGATACGTATGGCCTGGGAGAGGATGTGGGATTCCGCTCCCTATAGGGTACGATTTAAGCTAGCTTACTACCTGAGACGATGTAGGATTCCGCTCTGTATCGAGGGATGATTCTGCTACGTGATACCGGATACGTATGGTCAGAGACGATGTGGGATTCCGCTCCGCCATGCATTAATGTGTTAGTACCGTATGATTCGAAAGTGATAGTGAATGACATGTTTTAAACAAAACGCTTTTCAAAAAGAAAATCTCCATCACTAATAGATTACAAGTATGAAATGAGAAATTGAATATGAGATTACGTGTTTACTCGCATTTCAGTATTTGAAAAGCATGAAAATGTGATTGGTGAATTAAATATTGGCTTTTCAAATTATTATAGCATTTATGTGAGTTTATGATACATATGAGAAATATAAATGAATATTCCTGCATTGAAATGTTTCGGGTTCTCGATATATAGACGTATTTATATTTTACAGCACGACTTTGTTTATGAAATGAAATTACAAAATGTTTTTTTTTTTTTATGAGGACATTTTAGTAATGTTTTGAATAGAAACTAATGATACATATTAAGTGGTTTATACTCACCCTAGTTTTTTTGTTTTCTTAAAATAAAAATCTCTCAGGATTAGGTACAGGTGCAGGTGACCAGACAGTAGGGACCTCTCACTAGGAGTAGTGACACGTATCGTCAGGTGTAGTTGCGATATTTTATTGCTTTCATGTATGACACTTAGTTTTTGAACCTAGGGATGTTTTAAACTATATGTAAATATAGATTTCATATTTGAGTTTTATGTATATATTTGATCATGCATGCCATGTTTTAGAAATATAAACTTAATTTGAAATTGATGCTTATGTTGGGAATGTATGTGATTTGTGGAAAACAGGCCGGAGGCCTTGTAGTTGAGAAAATGATTATTATACAGATTGTACAGGTTTTGATTTTGATTTCACAGGGTGGCATTTTTCAGAAAAATAACCATTGTTCTGCTAAAATTCCTACAAAAATGCTTTTCATAAATGTAATTCATGAAAGTAGGAGACAGTGATTCATTCCACTTAGAGGAGCTCGTTTCGGGTGAAGTACGCACTGTTGGGGGAGCGACTTCTCAAAGTGGTGAGATAGCTGAAGGGCTTGCAGTTCGGGCAGACTCCAAAATAACTCGTCAAGCCGTTGAGGAGCGGCAAGCATGCGAGGTGTTTATACACCACGCCTTCAAGATATCATACGACCAGATGAGGGGAATTGTTTTATAGTATCACCTCCCTAAGGGATGTCACATGATGTCCCCCAAATCCAGCGACCATGCATCTTATCCTCCCCCGGGGTTCATCGCCATTAGCACTCATTATCTTAAGCACGGACTCAAATTTCCGGTCCCTGTTAATAAAAATTTTCTTACAGGGAATATGAAAAATTTATACCAACCCAACTATTTTCAAAGAAGTAGAACTTGAATTCGTCAAAATAAAGTAAACAGGCAAAGTATCTTAGGGGTTCGCTCCGCGGATCTCTCTTGACCATGAGTAAGGTTATAAGAGATTCGTTGGAGTGCCCGGTAAGACCCTTAGATATGAGCCTAGAGAAAATTTGGTTCGGGTCATGTCACTTTCAACCGGAGGGGATCTCGTCTGAAAGGTTACCATGGGGTGCCGGGCGAGTCGTCTAGAGAGTAGGAGTCGGGGGCCGTCAAGAGAAGCTTGATAAAGTTCTTCAATAAGCCTCAAACCCAGGTACGTGCTAAAACTTGGTTTATGTACGTTGTATTATGATAGGTAAAGTATTATTGTTAATAAATCATGAACTAATTATTATGTGCAAGTTTTTAGTTAAGAAGATCATCATATTTGTTACAATGTAAATTGCGAACAAAGCAACTTTTATAAAAATTGAAATTGAAAGCTTTGAGTTCAAAGTTTTGACAAATACGTTATTTGGTGCATAATGCACTTAGCGAAAGATGATTTTTCAAAGGCCATGAGTATACCCTCAGATTTACAGATTTAGACCCAACAAGGTTATCCCGCATTAGTAAGGCAAAACCTTGGGATATTATCTCATGCTATGATTTGTGATGCAGAAAATTCTACACGTAGTTGTCGAGGGGTCTGAGTAGCATCACTATTAGTGTCAATTGAAAAATCGTCACGTGACATACCATATGTTGCAGCATTAGTTCAGTTGTTGTGTGGTTAGAGCATTTAGAGGTACAAATAGTGCTTTTAGAAAGTGAGAATTTATGTTGAAACATAACGCACGTAGAAATGAGTTTATAGTTGATCATGAGATTTATTTTAGTCATTTTGAGATTGTGTTTTCTATCCTTTTTAAATCGAGATCTTTGTATAGCCTCCTTACGATTTAAGAAGTAAAATTTTGAATCAAAAGTGTAAAGCTCTCACTGAGCTTCTATGAGCTCACTGTTTCCTTGTTTCCTTTCTAAAATTCCTCTATAGGTACTAGCACGGGTGAAAGTGGTGAGAGAACTCCTTCGTCAATATAGGTGGGCGCGCACTCGACGGATGCATCACATGAACTATACTTGCATTTTGTTAAAACTAGAAACTAAACATTTGCATGCATCAATTTTTGTATCTTTTGGCACTACCCATTATGAACTTATTGAAGGGAAAAATCGATTTTGGATTTAATGCGGAAACGTGGATTTTAAAAATGTTTCCAAATAAAAACATATCCGATCGATGCTAGTAATAATAATTTAATAATTAAATTAATAAGATTGAATCTTACCTTTGAATGAATATTGAATTGATTCCTTTTGATTCGCAAATTCTTCACTACTCGATCTTCCTTTATATGATTCTTCACAAAAGAAATTGTGTGTGGGCACAATCTCGAAGAATCAAATCATGAAATCTTTTTATAAAAGATTATTATGTAGAAATCAAAAAACAATTTTTTTTATTTCTTTTGAGATGTGGTAATATAGTGTTTTTAATTAATAGAAGTTTTTGGTTCAAGTGACCAAAAAATTCTCTCTTTAATTACCAACATAAAACACCCTTTTATAATGGTAAGTTAGAGTTTTTCAATTTAACAAGGAATACAATTTCGTATTTAAATTGGAAAACATAGTTCATATCTAATATGGAATCAAATTCCTTATTGGTCTAGAACTTTTTACTTTTAATTTAATATGGAATCTAATTCGTATTAAAACTTCTTTAACTCAATTTAATATGGAATCTAATTCCAATTAAATTAACTTACTATTTCCATTAATTAAAAGATTTTTCATTAAATTAAATGATTCTAAATCATAAATAATTTAATGACATCATTTAAAATTGAACCCATAATCTCTACAGATAATTAAATAATTAACACTTAATTAAATAATTACATGTATTTAAATAATCAAATTATTTAAATATGTCCATAAAATTTATATGTGACATTAATAATTGGACAATCCAATTATATTCCTTAATTTGTTTCTTTATGTGGTTGTGAGCTAGTAAGGGGACCAAATGGACCTACAATTTGAGCTCCAATAATATCAGAATTATTAATTAAACTTTTTAATTAAATAATTCACTATTATTAACCTCAGAGTTACTCCACTAAAAATCCAAGGTTGCACTCTCAAGATTGTAAATATTTTACACAATCTAAAATTTCAGTATCCATCGATTTAATCATTTCATATGGTTCGTTCTCCACAAGTAGTTCATAATTAGAGCTAGGTCATTAAAGTCCGTTATACCTCTCTAATTATATCTTATTCCAATAAGTATCATTGATTCTCTAATGAACAATATATTCATAACAACTTATGAACTTATCTTTTCGTTTACTCATAAATAGAAAGTCCAGCGCTCTTATTGTTTAAGACTCGAATCAACACTTTAAGGGAACTACTCATCTACTTCTTGTAAGAATGAGTGGATTCCACTATTGTGTAGAATGTTCCCAATCATTTATTAAATCACATCTCCAAAGTACGAAGCTTATTGACCATAAATCCATAACAGTCTCACCTATGTAAATCAAAAGATATGATTCAACAAATAGGAGTCCATAAAACATTCAAGATTAAGATCAATCCATATATGATCATCTAGTTGATAAAAATGAATTTCTTTATTTAACGGATATCAGTAAGAAATTCATTTTATCATGGTACAGTCCTATATAATCTCTATTATATAAGGTGCTTCCATTTTCATGTTGCCACATGAACGATCCCGGATAAGATCATTGCATCAAATACAAAATGGATCGCAGTTGTAGATTTACCACAAGCAAAGTACCTAGCTTTGTTTGCTTTCTACGGACTCTTTAGATTACTGATCTCAAACTAAATTCTCTTGTATATAACACGTATATACTTAGTTTGAGATTACATAAGTAATCATGGATGTTACATGATATTTGTATGAAACAAACATTTCATAAATGTACATAAAATTTAATAAAATATTTTATTTATTATTTATTTAAACGTTTACAAATTACAATCTCTTAGGGCATAAACCCTAACACTTAAAACGTTACATTTTTGTGATAAAAGTGACTCTGTAAAGTTTCCTTAAGATATAATGTTTATGGTTTCTCTTGATTAGTATAATTGTTTCTTTTAAATTGGCTATTGTTGCGGATTTATGAGAATGTTGATAAACTGGAAGATGTATGTTTGCGAACAATGAAGTTGGGTTATGGTTAAAATTATATGGGAGTGTGTAACACCCTCCACCCAATTCCCATTCAGATGGGAACCCGAGTCGAAGGATGCTACCTTAATCGGTTTATCATTATTAATTTATATATATGCACTAAATTTTTTTTCTTTTTTTCAAAAATCCGGTAGAGTTTCTTCTGTTTTTCTAAAAAATCCAAAATTATAAAAACCTACAAATTTCAAATGAAAAACACTTCTAAAACACCTTTAGGATCTCAACTACCATTGTGGACCCTCCGTCCAACTCAAAATCACTTCACCACACAAACAATTATAAATACAACATTTAGTAAAAAGTCTATTAATCGAATTAAACGCTAATTAGAAGGTAAATAAGAATTTATTTTACAAAATCACTTTACAAATCAAAAACTTTTTCTATGATTTATATATATTATTAATTTTTGAAAATCTTGTGTAAACAAATACATATGCATTTCTTCCACGTCGAAGTACTTAAACATAATTATATGATACCAAACGAACGACTACCCAAAATGTGGAGAGATGTGACTCACAGAAAGCGCGACAGAAGTCTTCTCGTCAATCTTTATCTATAGTGCCCAAATCTCAACTTACACGTGGTAAATCCAATGCGCTGAGTATTTCTACTTAGTGAGTGTACATCAAATTTAAATTCCACATTTTCCAAAAATATAGGATTTTAAAGCAACATTTCACAGTTCTCAGATTTTCATAATCACTCAATAAGAAATCGATTTACTAGTAACCACGCACACATAAGATGCATAACAATCATTTTTCAAGTATGACTTTATAATCACTCAATATTTTTCAATAATTATAAAATTATAAATTCAAATATAATTTTTTTATCGCGTAAATATTTGATAACACTTTTGTATCTATTTTTGAAATCTTTCGAAACTTTATTCTTGGTCATTTTCAAATGACCATTTTGCCCCTAGTTTCAATGTCAAAGCTTAACAAAACATCACCAATCTTCCTCTAGCTCTTATTCGGCCAAAAGAGGAAATTGTCAAACTTTTTTTTCTTTTTTAACATACATATCATCAAAATATCATGTAAATAACACATAAATGGGTGTGAAATAACAAAAATACCCTTGGTTATTCTCTCCATTGCATTCGACCAAGGGCATGCATTTTTCAAAATTTTTGTTCTACTTTGTTTTTCATCACAAAATTCATTCCATCAACACCAAAATGATCCATAAATATCATCTATATTAATTCGCCACATCAAAAGAGTAAAAGTCACTAACTTTCAAATAAAATTTTCATTATTATGCTACTAATAAAATCAAATAATGAAAATATGTGTATACCAACAACGTCACAACTACACTTCAACTTCAATTCATTCCAAAAGCTCATATAACTCATTCAAACATAACAAAAATCAATACCAACACATGGGTAACATAATTGGTACACTAGTATAATTACTCTTTAGTTTATTCACTCACATTTTCTTTCCAATAATCACCTCAAATAAATACGACACCACATATGAATTCATCCAAACATTAAAATCTATCAAATTACATAAAATTTTCCAAGTTAAGTACCTACTAATATCTATAACACAACTGAACTATTCAATAAATTTCTTCCCAAATTTCATGTTTTTTTTTTTCATTATCAAGTCTTCATTTAACCATTTAAACATTTAAAACTATTATCCACCATTCCATACATCATGAGACCAAATACTTAACATAACTCTTCATTCGATTTGCTTTCCATTTCAACCTTCAAAATTGATAATTTTACTAGTTTTATATGCATGAATCACTTGAATAATTCAAACTAAGTCTTGACCATACAAATCCTAGCTTGACCATAACTTCCTCCAACATAATACCAAAGTTTTCTTCAAGTTTTCCATATAAAATCACACTCAAATCACATGATTTTTCAAGAAAACAACATTAATTTACTACACTATATTTAATTACATTTGAATTGAAATTTCACCTAAACTAATAGGCTCTATCATTCTTTATAAGACCCTAACCTTACTCTAATATAAATTTAAGGTTTAAATATCTTAAATCGATACTTAAACTTCTCATAAAATCACACAAAGCTCACTTAGAAATTTAATCAAACAACTTACATGCAAAACACATATAAACCATATATAAAAGTCTACAAAACAATAATCTTACCACCCAAAATTCAATTGCTCTTGCTCAATTATCTTTCTAGGCTTGTTTACAACTCTTAGATGACTTGAAACTCACTTAAAATGGCTTGAAAAACGGAAGAAGAACAGCAACTGGTCTGTCCCCCTATTTTTGCAGACATATTCCCTCTCCATCTCTTTCTTTTGCCGACTTCCATCCCCTTTCACTTTCTCATGCATTTACTTATATCTATACTAGTCTCCAATTGTCAAATTTTCCCTTCAACTATCTTTAAAACTCCAAAAATGCCATTAGTTGAAAGCTATTGCATTTTGATTGGTTAACACTTTAATTCCAATTAATCTCCAACTAAATGCATTAAATCTTTAGTTCAAATTCAACCATTTGATCTCCTTTTTTATTTAAAAGTGTCACAACATCATTGGTTAATCAAACTTCACATGGATTGTGTTTTTTGAACTCTTATCTTTTCATGCAACCTATATTAATTCATTAAACTTAAAATTAAATCATCCTTTGATACCAATAAATTCCAAAAATATTTCATGGTCATTGTATCATCAAATTGTCCATGCAATACTCTAATTGGGTATCTTAACCTTCAATCCCAAGCTTCAAAAAAATTTAGGAGGTTTTGAACTCACTAAATTCGCAACGTTTCCAACAAAGGTATTTTTATTGGTTTATCTTTGAAACCCTTAAAATCCACTTAAACGGATTCATTTTCGCTCCGTTTTAGTTTCATGGGGCTCTATTACTTATTATAGATATTTTCGATTTTCTAGGGTTGAACTCGAAAAGTCACTATCCACGCATCACTATTCACCCGAAAATAACTATTTATCCTGAAAATACTATTTCTTCTAGGAAAATAAAATTTTTGGATTTTACATGTCAAACATCCAATTATTCTTTCTTTCTTATTTCTTTTGATTTGATTTTTCTCGAACTCCCGAATTTGGCTTTTTCAGAACCTTTTCAAAATCCTTTAGAAATTTACTGGGGCCTATATTCGGATTTTTTCATATTCTTAGTAACCTTGATGACTCTTAAAAGTCATTTCATGCCCTTTTTTGGCTCTTTGTAAATTCACTAAATCGCCTCTAACGATTTTCGGATTGATTCCATTTCAATTCGAATCTACTTCGGAAGTGTTGTTTGAGTTTCTAAAATACTTATTGAGCATTTTAATACTCATTTTGACACTTTTCTAAATTTTCGAAAATTTTCAAAAATCCTTCCGAATTTTCGTTTGGATTTGAAAACTGCTTTATTTTTCCTCAAACTGACTCATTTTTAATCCGTTTCAGTTCTCATTAAATTTAATATAATTTTCAAAACTTTTAATATGCGAAATCCATTTTTTGAAAGTTACTATTCACACAGAGCCTTTTCATTTGAAAATACTATTCATTTCGAAAATACTATTTATCCGGATACATTTTTGTTTCTCTTAAATAGAGAAAAATTTGGGGTGTTAAAGAGTGTATTTTGGGAATCTTAGAAATACAGCCGTTATGCTACCGAATTTTCTTTAATATGGTTTTCAATAAATAATTACTTTTATGTTTCCGAATAAATCAAACCCAACTAGTTTTAACTAATGAATTTAAATTAGTTTTGAAGAAATTCTAAAGCACAAGTTCAAGGGCTCACTCTGTGGATTCCTTTACCCTACCTAGTAGGGTTTAAGGGAAGTTCGTTGGAGTGTCGGGCGAAGCCTGCCGGATAGTAGCCTAGGGAAATCCAGTTTAGGTCTTGTCAAAGTGGTATCAGAGCCTGATTTTGTAAAGTTTTCAGATAGAGTTTAGAAAGTGCTTTCAAGTTTTTTTATGCACGAAACGTTTTCATAGCGCATGAGTCATAAAGATTCAAGCTTGAGCATTTCATGATTTTTAAGTTGTTTACGTGCATTGTTAGTATTTTAGCTCATGCATTTCATGACTTTTCATATATAGCCAGTATAGATAGAAATATGCAATGTCGTGGTCACCCAATGATGAGGAAGGTAGCTGTAGAAGAACCCACACTCGGGAAGGAGCACGTTGACAAGTCCGTTAATGTGCCAGTTAGCTCTTTTCACCCAGAACCTTCGCAACCCGCAAGACCAAAACGTGCACAAGTAGATGTAGAGCAGATAGCACAAGTCTTGGCAGTAGCGCTTCATCAGCCTCATGCGTCAGGTGTATCTATAGAGCGTGCTTGTAAGCTAGGCGCTAAGCCCTATGATGCAACGGGTGAACCAGAGCGTGCACTGTCATGGCTTGAAACGAATGAGGAGATATTTCAGGTGATGGGTTGCACAGAGGAGTAGATGGTTACTTTTTCAGCCTTCCTACTTAAAGATTGTGTTAAGGATTGGTGGAAGGCGCATCAGAGGGTATGCCCAGAGGGAGTCTCTTAGGTGGATTTTAAAAGGGAATTCACAGATAAGTTCTTCCCCAAGAGTTATAAAGATGCAAGAATAGAAAAAATTTTCAAGTTTGAATAGAGGAATCTCACGGTGGCAGAATATGAAAAAAAGTTTTCAAAATTGGCCTGCCTTGTGCTATTTGTTACAGAAAATGAAGAACAGAAGGCCAATAGATTTATGGTAGGTCTAAACCTAAGGATTATGGCCTTATGTCCTCAGCTGTGCACCCTCTGTAAACCCCTGGTCTTGATTTTTAACGTCCTAGTGTTAGAAGCTAGAGTATGAAGTTAGAATAATAAATCTATTCAACAATAAGCTAACCAATGACATTAAAGAGTTAATGATCATGTAGGATTATATGATAATCGTATTAAGAATAAAAAGTTAAGGAAGGGTAAAATAGTCCTTCCGCAAACGAGAGATAAATTATAAGTAGTAATATAGTTAAGTTTAAAAATAAGAACCATAGGATTTAGGAATTTGAAATTAGTAGTCAATAACTAATTGAATTAAAAATTTAACTAAAAGTGAGAGTTAAAGTGGTTAAGGGATATGGAAGTCATTCTAAGAAATGTTAATTATATATATAGCTAACACTTAGAAAAATTTATCAAACAAGAGAAGAAATAGGCGTGAGACAAGAAGAAGAAAAAAAACAATCTGCTGTCATGAAGAAGCAGAACAGAAATATGACAGGCCAAGTGAAGTGCACGGCAAAGTGAGAGGGAAGGAGAAGATAGCTTCCAATCCATTCTTCCAAGCCTCAAATCACCTCCCTAGGGTTTCTTTCAAGCTAATCTCATCATTCTAAGCAAGAAACAAGGTGAGATATCATCACTACTCTCAATCTTGATGTTAGTTGGTGTTGTATGGGTTTGATGAAGGTTATATTGTTGTAGTGTTTTACACTTAAAACTAGTGTAGAACCCTAAATGAGTGTTATGGAAGCTTGGATGATATGTTGTTGCGTGTGAATGATAGGCTAGGGTTTATGGTTATCAAACTTTAAAGTGAGAGTTAAAGCATTAAAGTGTTAAACAAAGTGTAGACTAGATGTTTGATGAAAAGATTGTGAGAGATTGTCTTGTAAAAATTGAAAAGTTCTACACTTTGATGTGTATGTGAGTGTGTCAAGAACACGAAGGGTAGTGAGAAACCTTTGAGTTTTGATTTATTTCAACTCAAAATTTAAGCATAAATAAGGTTAGGAAAGCATATAGAAGTGATAAGATTGTCAAAGGAGTAGTTTTTAGCAATTTGGGAATCCCGAGCTCAAACTAAGGAACAGAGATGACCTATGCAAGTTTGAATTATTTGGGGTTTTTCTAGACCTCAAAACATGGCTAGGAGTCATAGAAAACTATAGGTTTTGGAACGGAACAATTCGGATAAAAATTGCGCAAATAATGCCCAAAATAGTGTCGTTAGAGAGTCGTTAAGTGAAATAACTATGTAAATACAATTTTTATTGCATGGAATGAATTTAGTTGATCATAATTAGGTAAAAGAACTTTAGATACGAAAGAAATAACATCATCGCTTGTCCGATACGAAAATGTGTATCAAAAAGTGCTAAAAAAATGGCGTTTTTCTTAGATTTGACATAGCAAACGATAGAATTTTTAGATGAAATTTTATAGGTGACCAGAATGTGAGATAAGAGGACCGTAGGAAAAAAAACGAAAGAAAACAAAGCCCCGAATAGAGCTATGCATCACATTCTGTTTTGGAGTGTCAAAAGAAGCTTAAAATTTCGATTTTTCGTTTCGGGCCCTCAAAAATTAAATGGACCATATGGGGATGATCCTAGGGGTCTAAAAGTGAAAATTTTACAAAGAAATTGAAATTTTAAAGATCGGATTAAAGATAAACCCGTACGACTAGTTTAAGTGTAGAAAATAATGTGACTATGCACATTGTCAACTAGTCAAGTGTTAAACTTGCTTTTTATGAATATGAATGTTATGTAGGTGACGAGCAGACGAGCGAGGTACGAGGGGCCCGTTGAGACGTTGGAGCATATTTGGATCGAGGTAAATGTACTTCGCTTACATATTTTAATCTTAATTTACATTGTAACTTGTTAGTATTCAACCAATTCTTAAAACGGTTTTTCAAATATAAGTTGAATTTCAAGTAAACATCATTGTCTCGAATCAAGAAATGAGGTTCGAAGGCAAAAGTGGTTTTAAAAGTTTGATGCAAAGTTTGAGTTAAGAACCATGTGTATATCATAGTATCAGAGCATTGGCACTACGTGGCGATGTAGAAAATTCTGCTCATAGTTGTCTAGCTTTATAATCACTTGCAATAGACTACGAGATAAAAAAATTCCACACCTAGTTGCAAGTGATAGTGAGTAGTCGCACCACAATATGCGATGTAGAAAATTCCGCATTTGGTTGTACAGAGTATAGTTTATTAGCACTACAATTGCGATGTAGAAAATCCCGCGTTGTAGTTGCCCAGAGTTTAGATTATTCCACCCTACGCCACGATGTAGTAAATTCCGCATGTAGTGGT
The DNA here is from genome assembly GCA_019925255.1 of Litchi chinensis. NCBI lineage: Eukaryota > Viridiplantae > Streptophyta > Magnoliopsida > Sapindales > Sapindaceae > Litchi > Litchi chinensis. Next base: position 28,857,407 of record CM034463.1, on the reverse strand, counting down.
CGAAATACTATAGTAGCTTCACGTTGGCGTCAATAGAAAAATTGTCATGTGATGGTTAGAGTACATTATGGTATACACATGGTCTTTTTATGAGAAATGTTTTAAAAATTGAAAAATTTCAACATCTATATAAGTAAAGCATTAAAGTGAAATATTATTATGTGTTCTTATTATGTGACGAATTAACCTTTCATTTTTATTGTGTAGCTTGTTTACCCTGTCAGGTGTGATCATAGGTGACTTCGTAGCCAAGAGATTTACATTTTACTTATAGGTGGGGGAACGATCAGATTTATCCTATGAATGTCAAATATACTTTTGATGTTGTATATAATTTAACAAAGTTATCATATGTTTGACATATAAACCCATAGTGAATTGTAAACTTATATTTTGATATGGATATGTAGTTGGAACATTCCCACTAGAGACACATTTATCACATGATGCACACAATGTACATATATGTTTTGATATATATATGATTTGCATGTGAAAAATATATGAATGATGGAAATGTATGATTGTGAAAAGAAATGATTAAATATATGCTTGAGATTAAAGAAGTTGGGTGATGACGAAATCATAGTTGAAGTGTAATTTCCTTACAGGTAAAATTTTGGATTTGTAAAAAATGCAGCCGTTATGCTGCCGAAATTTTTCTAAAATTGTTTTAAACGGAATTGCAAAAAAAAATTTATCAATCCCAACTATTTTAAAGAAAATCAAATTTTTAAGTTTAAACGAGTAAACCGGCTAAGAAAGTATAGGGGTTCGCTTCTCAGGTTTCTTCAATCTGACAAGTCGGATTTAGGAAGTCCGTTGAAGTGTCCGGCAAGATCCTCCAAACCAGAGCCTAGAAAAGGTCTGGTTAGGGTCCTATCACCCCCGGTATGGGGAGTTAGTGGAGGTAGCTGCCAGAGTCGAGAGAAGTACGGAAGCCATTCCTAAGCCTAAGAAATTCAATCAGAAGCGCAGCTGGACAGGTAGTCCACAGGGTGGCTCAAGTAAGGTGCTTAAAGGTGATCAAAAGTCCTCATGGTCCGAGAGTCACTAGTAGAGTCAAGGGGTCCAAACTAGTCAGAGTTCGGTCAAACAATCTGGTGGGTCCAGAAGTAAACAAGATTGGAAGAATCATCCCACTTGCATAAATTATGGGAAATCGCATCCAGGTGAATGCTTCAAGGGTAGGACGAGATGTTATAGATGTGGTCAAGAGGGACATTATATGAAGGATTGTCCTGGTATAGCCGTATCGAACTAGCCAAAAGTCAAAGTAGCAACTCAGGGGCGGCCTAGTAAAAGTCGTGGACCTAAGAGGGGAGGCCCCCAGATTAGAGGAGCTGCAGGATCAGGACAGACTAGTAATGGACCTAGTAGGAGCGTGTCACCCAAAGGATAGTTCGGTAGGCTTATGGCCAGGCTAGAGTGTACACAGTGACATAGTAAGAAGCTGATGCGACCAGAGGTTGTTATAGGTACTATTTCATTGTTTGACACTGATGCGCATGTTTTGATTGACTCAGAGGCCATGCATTATTTTTTTTTTCTAGGGACTATGTTAGTAGAGTGAGAGTAGGGATAGGGCCGACAAACTATAGTGTAATGGTGTCACTTCCCACAAGTGATTCCCTTATGGCAAATCAAGTATATAAAGGAAGTAAAGTGATCATAGCAGGTTAAGAATTTGAGGCAGACTTGATAGTGTTGGACATTCACGATTTTGATGTTATTTTAGGCGTGGATTAACTATCCAAGCATCGTGCTATAATGGACTGTTATAGAAAGGAAGTTAGGTTCAGCAGACCTGGGGAACCAAATGTGATCTTTTGTGGTGTGAGAAAGGTGCTCTCTATAAGTTTGATAAGTATGGTGAGAGCTAACAAGATGTTTAAAAAGGGGTATCAGGGATACTTGGCCTATGCAGTAGAACCGGATGATAATGAGCTCTAGTTAACAGAGGTTCCAATAGTCTGTAAGTTTCCAGATGTCTTTCTAAAGGACCTTTCAAGGCTACCACTAGACAGAGAGATAGAATTTGAGATGGAATTAGCACTTGGGACGGAGCCCATTTCTATAGCGCCATACAAAATGACATCAACACAGTTGAAGGAGTTGAAGGTCCCAATGGAAGAATTACTGAGTAAAGGGTTCATTAGGCCGAGTACATCACCATAAGGGGCTCCGGTGTTGTTTGTAAATAATAAAGATGAGAGCTTCAGGTTGTGCATAGACTATAGACAGCTCAACAGTCACTATCAGGAATCAATACCCGCTATCAAGGATAGATGACCTGTTTGATCAACTTCAGGGAGCCAAAGTCTTTTCAAAGATTGATTTGAAGTCAGGGTACTATTAGTTACAGATTCGCAGGGAAAATGTTCCTAAGATGGCCTTTAGGACTCGTATGGGCATTATGAGTTTTTGGTGATGCCATTTGGATTAACAAATGCCCCAACAGCCTTTATGGACTTACTGAACAGAGTCTTTAGGCCTTACCTTGACAAGTTTGTAATTGTTTTTATAGATGATATTTTGATGTATTCAGGTAACCGAGAGGAGCACACTGAGCACTTGAGAGTTGTGTTACAGACCTTGAGGGAACACCAACTGTATGCAAAGTTTAGCAAGTATCAGTTTTGGCTTGACAGAGTAGCTTTTCTACATGTGGTATCAGCAGAGGGGATATTAGTAGATCCCCAGAAGATAGAAGCTATAGTAAATTGGAAGCCACCCATGAACGTGATGGAAGTTAGGAGTTTCTTGGGTTTAGCCGGTTACTACAGAAAGTTCGTGGAAGGGTTTTCAAGAATAGCTACTCCTTTGATGAGATTGACAAGGAAAGAAGAAAAGTTTGTATAGTCAGATGCGTGCCAGCACAGTTTTGATGAATTGAAGAAGAGATTGACCCCAGCACCTGTTCTTACACTTCCATCAGGGAAGGATGGATTTGTGGTTTATTGTGATGCCTCTAGGCAAGGACTAGGTTGTGTTAATGCAAAATGATAGAGTAGTAGCATATGCTTCGAGACAGTTGAAGAAACATGAGTTAAATTATCCAACACACGACTTAGAGCTAGCAGCTGTGGTGTTTGCTTTAAGGATTTGGAGACATTACTTATATGGAGTACCCTGCAGGATTTTCATTGACTATAAGAGCTTACAATACTTGTTCACTAAGAAGGAGTTAAATATGAGGCAAAGAAGATGGATTGAACTCATCAAGGATTATGATTGTACAATCAAGTATCATCATAGCAAGGCGAACGTAGTAGCGGATGCACTGAGTAGAAAGCCCACCTGTTCATTAGCCCAATTGAAGACAGAGTATTTGCCTATGTTAGTGGAGATGAGATCCATGGTTGTTAGATTGCAGACGATAGATTCAGGCACTTTGTTAGTAGCATTTCATGTTCGTCTAGTGTTAGTGGACCAAGTTAGAGAGTTTCAGACCTAGGATCCATACTTGATGAAACTGAGGAATGAGATAGAGACTAGGCAGTAAAGTAGCTTTACATTGAGAGATGATGGAACACTAGTTTAAGGAAAAATATTATGTGTGCCAGAGGTGGGAGATTTAAGGAAAGAAATCATGGAAAAAAACTCATTGTAACGGACTTGCCCCACCTTGGCGGCGACCGTCCGGCCAAGTTGGGGCTTGTCCTCGGAACCCGTCCCGTTGCCCGGGCTCCGCCTCGCTGTTCTTCTGGCCCGACCACCTGGTAGGTACTATCCTCTTGCCTTCTGAGAGATTTCTTATGCCTCTCTTACCACTCGAACCCAAGACCAAAGGCATATAGTCATTTAGGAAACAAGGTGTGTACCAATTGAGCTAGCCAACTCTGAGAACCTCTTCTCATATTCTATCACTATAGTTGAGCCCTGCTCAAGTCTGAAGAACTCCTCTATCCGTGCATCTTTATAACTCTTTGGGTAGAATCTATCTGTGAACTCTCTCTGAAATAAGGTCTAGGACACCTCAACTGGATGTCGTATCTCTAAAGCTTCCTACCAGTCTTTTGGTCGCTCTTCTAGGAGGAAGGTGGAAAACAAGACCTTCTGTTCATCTGGGCATCCCATCACCCCGAATATCCGGCTAACTCTATCCAACCAGGCTAAAGCACTCTCTGGATCATCACTACCATCAAATGGTTTAGCACCCAACTTACAAACTCTTTCAATTGTGCTCTTTGGTGCTTTTGAAGTCTCTCGCGACTGACGCATAACTGCCACCAATATCTGCGTCACTTGTTCCACATTAAAATTTCCACTGACCGATGCTGCCGCTCCTGATGGCCTTCGTTAGGGTTGATTCATAGAGGCATTTACCAAACTCGTTGCTTGTTTGACCTCCAGCGAGAATGGTACATTTGGTGTTGGAGCCTTTGAAAGAGCTTCTCTAGGACTTTGTCGGTGCATATTGCTGTGATTTCATTAGAAACGAGATTATGAACACATGCAGTTCTTAAGAATGTATGCATGAGATTTTTTAAATCATTCCGGGTTGCCATGTTAAAATTTATGAAACACAACGTAAAAAGGGACAACCCTATTTCGAAAACCACGCTCTGATACCAACATTGACGGGCCCTGACTCCTACTCTCCAGACGACCCGTCCGACAACCTGACGGTAACCCTCCAGACGGGATCCCCTCTGGCTGAAAAGTTTTCGTGATGCTAAGCCTTTTTAAAGCTATTTTTAGAAGATTCATTTTTGAAACTCTTTTTAATGAATCGTTTGCCGACGAAATTGGGTGAGAACTTTTTCGAATTAAAATTTACATTTATGAAAAGAATTTTTGTAAAAATTTCGATAGCACAATCGCTGTTTTTCTGAAAATACCATAATGTAAAATCATAATAAAAAACTTGTACACTTCAAATATAATCCATTTTCTCAACTACAGGGCCTCATGCCCTTTTTCCACAAATCATAAACTATTCCAATCATGCATCATTTCAAAACAATTTCAAACTTTTAAATATGTTATGTGTGATCATATATACATACGAAACTCAAACATGAAATTTATATTTACAAATGAAATGTTCCATATGTTTAAGACATAAATATCATACATGCAACACAAAGGAAATCACAGCGGTACCCGACGAAGATGTATAGCTACTCCTGATATGAGGTCCCTGCTACCTGATCGCCCACACCGATACTTGATCCTAGGAGGTATTCATTTTAAGAAAACAACAAAACTAGGGTGAGCATTATACACTCAGTAAGTGTCATTAATTTTTATTCAAATCATTACTAAAAATTATCTCCCTGAAAACGTTTTGTAAACTCATTGCATATATAAAATCATGTTGTAAAATCTAAATACATAAATCGAGAACCATAAACATATCATATCATAGCATGAATAATCATTTACATTTTACACATGTAACATGAACTCATATATACTGTAATAACTCGAGAAAAACCACTATTTATATCATTAATCATTTTCTCCTACTTTTCAAATTAAGAAATGTGAGTAAATCATGCAATCACATACTTGCTTTTCTTTTCAGTCATGAACCCTCAATGATGCCAATTTTTTTCTGAAAAGCTTTTGTTTAAAAAAAGAAACAGGTCAATCACTATCATTTTCTAATCATATGATACTAGAAAACAAATGCATGGCGAAGTGAAATCCCACATTGTCTCAGGCTATACAGTATAGCGGAGCAGAATCCTCCATTGTCTCAAGCCATACGTGTAAACCCCTAGTATCGATTTTTAATGATCTAGTGCTAGAAATTAGATTATGAAGTTTAAATAATAAATCTAGTTAGTGTTAATCTAAATCGAGTTATCGAAGAACGAACGCTCATTCTAGAATTACCCAACAATAAACATTAGTAAGGGAAAAGTTAAGGAAGGGTATAATAGTTTGTCCACAATCAAGCAATAGATTATAAGTGATGATACGTTTGAACACAAAAATAAGAACTAGAGAAAGTATTATGTAGAATTAGTAGTTAATAACAAATTAACTTAAAATTTAACTAAGAATGATAGACAAAAGAAGTCAAGAGACAAACTTAGCATTCTATAAATCTTTAATAAGATATATAAACAAATCAATTAGAAGCAAAATTGAAAAGTGAAGAGTGCAAGGCTGCCAGAAAAATAAAAGAAGAAGATGCAGCCGTGAGTTAGAAAGAATAGAGGGGGTTTGGCGTGAAATTTAAAAGAAAAAGGGGCATGAAGGTAAATTGGGGAGTGTTAGTAGTATAAATACAACACTTAGAGTGGATTTTGATGAAAGAAAAACAAGAGCAGCCGTGACATATAGAGCAGAACAGAATTTGGCGTGAAGAGCAGAACAGAAATGAAGAGAGGAAGAGAGAAAGGGAATGGCAAAACAAAGGAGTGAAAGAAGCAAGTTTTCATTCAACCTCTCCAACCTTAAATCACCTCTCTAGAGTGTCTTCCAACCTACTCTAATCAATCTTAAGCAAGAAACAAGGTTAGATATCATCTTTTCTCTCAATCTTGGATGTTAGTTGATGTTGTATAAGTTGGATGGAAGATGTGTTGGTTTTGGTGTATTGTGTTGGAGGTTTTGCACTTAAAATTGGTGTCAAACCCTAAGTGATTATTATAGGATCTTAAATGACAAGTTTTTGTGTGTTAATGGTAGCTTAGGGTTGTAAAAAGGGGCTGCCATACACTTGATAACAATGGAAACAAAAATCTGTTTTCATGCACTCCAAGTAGTTGACAAAAATTGTGAGTGAGTTGTGAGTGTTTAAATGACAAAGTAGTGTTTGTGTTTGTGTCATGGCTATGAAGGGCAGTAACAGACCTCTGAAATTTGATGAATTTGAACTCAAATTTAGGCATATTTGAGGTTAGAAAAGCATAGAAAAGCATGTATGAGTGATAGAAGTTCAATAGAGGTAGTTTTGAGCAAATTGGTCATCCCGAGCTCAAACCTTGAGATAGAGATAACCTGTGCAAGTTTGACATATATAGGGTTGTTCTACACCTCCAATGATACTTAGGAGTTATAGAAAACCATAGGTTTTGAAACAGATTGATTCCGATAAAAATTGCTCAAATTACAGTCAAAATAGTGCCGTTAGAGAGTCGATAGATGAAATAGCTATGTAAATGCAATTTTTATTGCTTGAAATGAATTTAGTTGATCATAATTAGGTAAAAGAAGCTTAGATACTAAAGAAAAACCAACGTCGCTCATCCGACGCGGAAAAATACACAAAAAAGTTCTCGAAACAAGGTGTTTTTCTTATATTTGACATAGCAAACGATAGAATTTTTCAACGAAATTTGACATGTGACCAGAGTGTGAGATAAGTGAACCGTAGGAAAAAGAACGAAGGAAAACGGCTCCCCGAGCAAGTTACTGCATCGCATTCTGTTTTGGGGGGTCCAATGAGGCTTAATTTTGTGATTTTTCGTTTCGGGCCTCTAAAAATTATACGGACTGGGTGAGGGTGTCCCTAGGGGTCCAAAAATGAAACTTTTGTGAAGAAATCAGAATTAGGAAGCCTCGATTAAGTTAGAAGTGAGTAGAGAAAGTTAGAGTCAAAAAGTGCATTGTATTGTATTTTAAAGTTTAAAAGTATTGTGTGTGTTGTTTATGAAGTGCGTGGTAGCGTATATTAAATAAGAAAGTATTGTGTAGGTGAAGAGCAAGCTACCGAGGCATGTGAGACTCGTGGAGGCGCTTGACGCGGTCGTGTGCGGACTTAGGTAAGTGCTTTGTCACTTGTAATTACTTTAAATTATATTTCACTCTTTGACTATTATGTTAAATGGAAATAAAAATGGTTTTTAACCTTCAAAGTTCAAAGATTGAGTATGTGGATTTCTTATAGAATCCATAAAGTGATTAAAATTAATATTAAGTTGTTCCTAAAAAGAGTTGAAATAAGAGAGTTTTTAAAAAGAGTTCCAAAAATGGTTAGTTTTGTGCTTTTGCACTTAATAAATTTAGTTTTAAAAACTCATGTATATACCTTAAGATTATATGAGATTTACCACTATGTGACAATGCAGAAAATTTCGTTTGTAGTCGTTCAGATTATAGAGAAGTTAGCACTACGCGACGACGTAGAAAATTCCGTCCGTAGTTGCTCAGTTCTACTAGAAAGTATAGCGCTACGTTGCGACGCAGACAATTTCGCACGTAGTTGGTTATTTTACAGTTGGCACTACGTAGCGATGCAGAAAATTCCGCTCGTAGTCGCCCAGAGTTTTAGTACTACAATTGTGATGCAGAAAATTTTGTATTGTAGTTGCTCAGTTATGAGATTTATCACCCTACATGCGATGCAGTAAATTTCGTATCGTAGTGGTTGAGATACCGTAGTAGCTTCATGTTGGCGTTAGATAAAATCACCTATGATGGATAGAGTACTTTGAGAGTATACATGGGGATTCTGAAAGAAGATATTAAGATTTTGAAAGTTTTGAAAGTGACTAAGATTTTAGTTTATTATATTGTTGTCTGTCATATTATGTGACCTTGTTGCACTAACTTGTTTATTTGTTGTGTAGCTCATTTACCTTCCATTGCGTGCTACCGTTGGATAGGACGACGACATTTTGTTGTATATATATATATATATAGGTGGGCAAGTCATGCAAGATGCTTGTGTAAATTCATGTATATGGATTGACTATATTACATGTGAAAACACACTTGCATTTGAATTGTATAGTTGTAAATATTTTGGTGATTAGTGATGGATTTTCATGTAGATATATATACTTGTACATTGTATTATAATTTCATGCTTGTTGATTGAGAAATTTGTGGTGATATTGCATGATTGTGGATAAAGAAGTTGGGAGGAAATGAAATTATAGTCAAAGTGTTTGTTTACTCGCAGGTGAAATTTTGGATTTATTAAAAATGCAGCTATTATGCTACTGAAATTTTTATAAAATCGTTTCGAAATGAAATCGTGAAAAATTTTATCACTCCCAACTGTTTTAAAGAAAACCAAATTCTTAAGTTTAAACGAGTAAACCGGCTAAGCAAGTTAGGGGTTCGCTTCTCGGGTTTCTTCAATCCGACGAGTCGGGTTCAGGAAGTCCGTTGAAGTGCCCGGCAGGATCCTCCAGACGAGAGCCTAGATAAGGTCTGGTTTGGGTCCTGTCAATACGTATCCGGTATCACATAATGAAATTCTACATTATCTCAAATAGTAAGCTAACTCATTATGTACTCATGGGGAGCGGTATTCCACATCGCTTAGTGTAAACCCCTAGTCTCGATTTTTAACTTTCTAGTGTTAGAAGTTAGATTATAAAGTTAAAATAATAAATCTAGTCAATGATAATCTAAATCGGAATATTAAGGAGTTAATGATCATGTAGGATTATACGATAACCGTATTAAGGAGAATAAAGTTGGATAAGGGTAAAATTGTATTTTTACAAATAAGAGATAATATATATAATTGACAATGTGGACAAGTTAAAAATTAAGAATTTTATTACACAAATGTCCATAAGTAATAGACAATTACTAAGTGATTAAATAAGAAATTAGTGATAGTCAAAAGGTCAAATAGGACATGGAAGTAATTTAGGAAATGTTAATTCTATATATATACAACACTCAGAGAAATTTTTGAACAAAAAAGAGAGGTGTTGCCGTGAGAAATATAGAGAACAAGAGAGGAGTAGTCGTGACACACTAGAAAGGAATAAGGAGCTGTTGTAAAAAACAGAAAAAAAAAAAAAAAGAGAGGGAGAGACTAGGTTCAGCTAGCAAGAATTAAGCAAGAACCAAGCCAAAAAATTTTTAAGTTTCAAGCTTCCTTACTCCAACTCAAGTCACCCAAGGCTAGAGAAACAAGTCTAGAGAGAGAAACAAACAAGAACAAGTAAGTTTTAACAAATTTTAAGCTGAGTTTTTGGTTGGTTTTTTATGTGAATTTAAATTGACATTTAAGCTAGTTTTGGTAAAGTTTTTGCTTGGCTTTTTATGTTGATTTGTTAGGTGATTGAAAGCCAACAAAATATGATAGAAAGATGAAGTTAGGGTTGTATAAAGGGTTGCCATAAACTTGATAAAAGTGAAAACAAAGTTGATTTTTTTATACACTCTAAGTGTTTGACAAAAGTTGTGAGTGAGTTGTGATTGTTAAAATGAAAAAGTAGTGTGTGTGTGTGTGTGTAAAGGCTATGAAGGACAGTAGATAACCTCTAATTTTTGATGAATTTGAACTCAAATTTAAGCATAATTAAGGTTAGGAAAGCATAGAGAAGTGATAGGATTGTCAAAAGAGTAGTTTTTGGCAATTTGGGAATCCCGAGCTCAAACCATGGGATAGAGATGACCTGCACAAGTTTGAGTTATTTGGGGTTGTTCTAGACCTCAAATTATGCCTAGGAGTCATAGAAAACCATAGGTTTTGGAACGGAACGATTCCGATAAAAATGGTGCAAGTTATGCCCAAAATAATGCGGTTAGAGAGACGTTAAGTGAAATAACTATGTAAATGTAATTTTTATTACATGGAATGAATTTAGTTGATCATAATTAGGTAAAAGAACCTTAGATACGAAAGAAAAACCATCGTCGCTTGTCCGATGCGAAAAAGTGCATCAAAAAGTGCTCAAAACAAGACGTTTTTCTTAGATTTGACATAACAAACGATAGAATTTTTCGATGAAATTTTACGGGCGACTAGAATGTGAGATAAGAGGACAGTAGGAAAAAGAACGAAAGAAAATGGAGCCCTGAGCAGAGCTGTGCATCACATTCTGTTTTGGGGTGTCAAAAGAGGCGAAAAATTTGATTTTTCGTTTCGGGCCTCTAAAAATTATACGGAATGCATGAGGGTGTCCCTAGAGGTGTATAACTGAAAATTTTGTGAAGAAATCAGAATTAGGGAGTCTCGGTTGAGTTGAAACCGAGTTGAAAAAGTTATAGCGTAAAGAGTTGTTAAAATAGTTAAAGGTGTAAAAACAATATGACTAAATGTATTATCAACTAGTCAAGTGTTAAAATTACTTTTTATTGATATGAATGTTATGTAGGTGACAAGCAGGCAAGTGAGGTATGAGGGGCCCGTTGAGGCGCTAGAACATATTTAGGCCGAGGTAAGTGTACTTCGCTTACATTATTTTAATCTCAATTTATATAGTAATTTGTTAGTATTCAATAAATGCTTAAAATAGTTTTCCAAATATAAATTGGATTTTAAGTAAACACCATTGTCTCGAATCTAGAAATGAGATTTGAAGGCAAAAGTTGTTTTCAAAAGTTTGATGCAAAGCTTGAGTTAAGAACCATATGTATATCGTAGTATCAGAGCATTTGGCACTACGTGGCGACGTAGAAAATTCTGCTCGTAGTTGTCTAGATTTATAATCATTTGCAATAGGCTACAATGTAGAAAATTTCATACGTAATTGCAAGTAATAGTGAGTCATTGCACCATGATATGAGATGTAGAAAATTCCGCATGTGGTCGCCCAGAGTATAGTTCATTAGCACTACAATTGCGAAGTAGAAAATTCCGCCTTGTAGTTGCCCAGAGTTAAGGTTAATCCACCCTACGTTGCGATGTAGTGAATTCCGCACGTAGTGGTCGAGATACTATAGTAGCTTCACGTTGGCGTCAGTAGAAAAATCGTCACGTGATGGTTAGAGTACATTAGGGTATACACATGGTCTTTGGATGAGAAATGTTTTTAAAATTTGAAAAATTACAACATCTATATAAGTAAAGTATCAAAGTAGAATATTATTATGTGTTATTATTATTATGTGACGAATTAACCTTTCACTTTTATTGTGTAGCTTGCTTATCCCGTCAAGTATTATTATAGGTGACTCTGTGGCCGAGAAGTTGACATTTTGCCTATAGGTGGGGAAACGATCATATTTGCTTTACGAATGTCAAATATATTTTTGATGTTGTTGTATATAATTTAATAAAGTTATCATATGTTTAACATATCAATACTTAATGAATTGTAAACTTATATTTTGATATGTATATATGGTTGGAACATTCACACTTGAGACACCTTATCACATTATGCATACAATATACATATATGTTTTGATATATATGATTTGTATGTGAACAATATATGAATGATGGAAATGCATGATTGTGAAAAAGAAATGATTTAAACTTATGTTTGTGGATAAAGAAGTTGGGAGGAAATGGAATTATAGTCGAAGTGTAATTTCTTTGCAGGTAAAATTTTGGAGTTGTAAAAAATGTAGCCATTATGTTGCTGAAATTTTTCTAAAATTGTTTTAAATGGAATTGCGAAAAATTTTATTACTCCCAATTATTTTAAAGAAAACCAAATTCTTAAGTTTAAACGAGTAAACCGGCTAAGTATAGGGGTTCACTTCTCGGGTTTCTTCAATCCGACGAGTCGGGTTCAGGAAGTCCGTTGAAGTGCCAGGCAAGGTCCTCCAGACAAGAGCCTAGATAAGGTCTAGTTAGGGTCTTGTCACTTAGAGTACTCTATTATGCCTTAAATATATGGCGGAGCGACATTCCACATCATCTCAGGCCTAAGGCATTACATAGCGGTATTCCACATTGCTACGGAGCGGTATTCCACATCGTCTCCAGTAGTAAACTAGGTTAAAATGTACCCTGTGGGGAGCGGTATTCCACATCGTCTCCCAAGCGATATTCCACCTCGCTTTTGGCCACTTTACCAATACCGAAAATAACAAAAATATACCATATACTACAAATCATTTCCATCTCATGTTTTTCAGTTCAACATATGTTTCTCATTTCAAAACTCACATTACATTTTAGAACTCGCATTTCCTTTCAGAATTCACATTTCATTTCCGAATTCACATTTCATGCAATACTTCTCAATTTCATGCAAAGTTTTGCAACCTCATGTAGTTTGGTTCTCATTCGTAAAACTTGTTTTTCATGTAAAAATCATTTTACAATCATTAACAGTATGAATAATATTAATATGCAATTCCAACATGAATAGAAACAACATTATTTCAAAACGTTTTCGTTAGGACACTCACCTGGATTCCCTAGCTCACTAACTATCTCTAAACAACGGGAAATCCTCTTTTTCCGCCTCTGAAATCCTACACAATTTCCGTATTCGATTTTCAGACTATACTACAAATATCACAACTCGCTCGAATATATTCACATGGCAATTCAACGAATCACCCAACCAAACTATTACTTTGAAACACCCTATATTAATCCATTTTAACTCCGATTATTCGCATTTAACATTCGTTCTCAATTCTAGTTATTTAAATGCTATAAACGTATTAATTCTAAACTAAATTTGCGGGAACGAAATTTAACGACGATTTCGAACTTAAGTCTCCCCTTTGGCCGAATTCAAACAATGGTCCTAGAATCATTTCTTTTCACGTTTTCACATCGTTTCACATTCGAACACATCACAATTCAACACAATTACATTCAAAACCATTAAATATCACTTCTGAACGTTTTTGTTATCTAAAATCATGAAGTGACCATTTAATGGTTTTATAATTCCATTTTCGATTTTCAAGCTTACCCTAACATTGAAATATTCCCTAAAATCACACAAGCCAATCGAAAACAATATTTTATGGACAAAAATGCCCCTTGGCCTAATTGCTACTCTCTCTCTAAAATTATTTTTCCAACTCATTCCACATATCCAACACACGAAAATCTCATCCATAACAAGGTAAAATCATCAAAACTCAATTCAAACTCAAAAGCATCATCATGGCCGAACCTAAAACACAAGCCTTTTCACTTTCGAAATTCATCCATCAACCAAGTCATCCATAAACTAACCTCCATACTAACGAGCTGGTATATCTTAAGACCCAATCATGCTTTTTCACCAAAAACCTTTTCAAAAACTTATCGAAATTGCTCAAAAATTAAATCTTACCTTCCGAAATTGATAGAAATGCTTCCAAAGAACTTTAATCCTCTTGCATGTGCTTTATTTCTCCACAAACATCACCATCCCCTCCTTGTATGCATTCGGTTATCCATCCCTCTTGTAGTCGTGACCTCTTTGCTTGCTTGAATTCCTACTTCTTGCTCCTTGTCTTTATTTTTCACTTTATTCCTTTCAAAACCGAGAGGAAGAAGCTTGAGAGATTGCGTTGACCGAGAGATAGAGGGTGAACCATGAAAGTTTTAGAGAGGAACAAGAGGGAACTTATGTGATTTTACAAGAAATGGCTGTGAAATTAGAGAGAGACCGTGAAAGAATTGAGAGGCCAAGAGGAGTGTTTGAAGTGGTGTGGCGCAGTGAATGGAAAGAATGAGAGATGCGAAGCCAAAAGAGATGATAAGAATGAGAGAGTGAGAGGCGGTGGAAAGAAAATGGAATAAAAAATATGAATCTTGATCGTGAATCACAAACACAAAAGTATCAATTGTTTTTTTATTTGTTTTCATTTATAATATATTTTGAAACACTTATCAACATTCCATTTTACTTTTTCAACACCTGGCATACATACAACTCTCCTTTTTGACACTTGTCCTCCATGCATTCGTTCATTCTCCCATCTCACGCCACGTGTCTCGCTTGCATGAATTTGTGCTTTCCAATATCCTAAAAGGTCCTTCTCAAACTCGGAATCCTCTCCGTTCCATTTGGAAATTTTATTAAAGTCCAATTTCAAATTCGAAAACGTCATTAGTATTCGATTGATTGTTCGGGTCCATCGGTTTCAATAAATTTTTGGATTTCGAAATCATAGACCGTCCCCGGACCCATCTGAAAATCTTATGAAAATTTGATAATTTATCCAAATTCGAATACTTGAATTACTTTGCCATTTTGTACTTAGGTATAGGCTTTAAGGGTTTACTTGGATTCTGGAAGAGTATGTTATGCATTCATCAGCATACGCCATGCATCCAGGGAGCACCAAGATGTATCGGACTCTGAAGGATCACTATTGGTGGAGAGGAATGGAGAGAGATATAACAGAGTTCGTATCTAAATGCCTAACCTGCCAGCAGGTCAAAGCAGAGCATCAAAAACTAACAAGTTTACTACAACACTTATCTATTCCCAAATGGAAATGAGAGAAGATCATAATGGATTTTATGGTAGGACTACCACGGACTCAGAGTGGGCATGATGCCATTTAGGTGATAGTTGACAGATTGACGAAGTCCACTCATTTCTTAGCCATCAAGAATACATACTCCTTGGATAAGTTAGCTTGGTTGTATGTGGATGAGATAGTGAGATTGCATGGCGCACCAGTGTCCATTATATCAGATAGAGATCCTTGGTTTACCTCTAGATTATGGTCGAAGTTACAAGAAGCATTGGGCACCAGATTGAGTTTCAGTACGACCTTTCACCCACAAACAGATGGCCAATATGAAAGAACCATCTAAACTCTTGAAGACATGTTGAGAGCTTGTGTAATGGAATTTAGAGGGGGCTAGGATACTCTTCTATCTTTGATAGAGTTTGCCTACAATAACAGTTATCAATCTAGCATTGGCATAACGTCATATGAAGCATTGTATGGTAGGAAATGTAGAAACCTAGTTTGTTGGGACGAGGTAGGTGAGAGAAGATTGATTGGCCCAGTGGATGATACAGTATTTTTGTGAATTTCACCATGGAAAGGAGTTTTGAGATTCAGGAAGTGTGGGAAGTTGAGTCCGCGTTATATCGGGCCGTATAAGATAGTGGAAAAAATGGGTGAAGTGGCATATCAATTGAAGTTGCCACTAGAGTTGTCAAACATCCACGATGTCTTCCATGTTTCCATGCTTCGCAAGTATGTAGCCGATCCTTCACACATCTTGAAAGAACAACCGGTGCAACAAAAAGAGAACTTGACCTACAAAGAACAACTAGTGGAGATTTTAGATTGTAGAGACCAAGTGTTACGCCTCAAGACAATCCCATTAGTTAAAGTGTTGTAGAGGAACCATAGATCTGAGGAAGCCACATGGGAACATGAAGAGCAAATGCATGCTAAATACCCTCACCTGTTCTAGCTAAGTATGTAATTTAAATTTTGAGGACGAAATTTTTATAAAGAGGGGAGAAATTGTAAGCCCTCATCCCTAAGTATGGATTTCTTAGTACTAATAGATTAATTATGAGGTAAAATATGAATTTTCATGAGTATTATATTTTTTAGTACCATCATGAGTAATTAGAAAAACTTTAAGAGTAAAGTGGGGAACTAATAGTGATATAAATTATATGAAGGGCATTATGGTCATTTCTCCAATCAAGAGTTATATATAAGTGTTTGATTCCAACACTTAGCAAAATTTTTGAACAAAATAGATTGTGAGACAAAGGGAGATGAACAACAAAAAGGGAAGAAAAAGGGAAGTGAAAACCCAAAGCTACTCCAAGCCATTCCAAGCTTCAAATCAAGATTTTGGGTTGGATTAAGCTAGAGAATCAAGGTTTGAGCAAGATTAAGGTAAGTTTCTATGACTTTGCTTTAAAATGGTGATAGATAGGTTGTGTGAAGTGTTGATTGTTGGATTGAATTCTTGTTGAGTAATTGATGGGGGTATTGATCTAAAACTAAGATTTGAACCCTAGAACACAAAAAATGAAGCTTGATTTAGATGGAATCACATAAGAGGTTAGAGTTGGGGTTTATGTGAGCAAAACCCTAGAATTTGATTCAGAATTGTTTTATGCAATTGGGTTGCATTTAAGGTGCTTTATAAAATGTTTGAGAGAGTAATCAATAGGATAGCTTGAGAAGTGAAAGAAGCAATGTGTTATATGTGTGTGTAGTTCACGACAACACTAGGGGTGTGTGACATCATTAAGTTTTGATGCGAATGAGCTTGAATTTATGCATGTTAGAGATTAAAAAATCATACGGAAATGTTAGAATTTGAAAAAAAAAAGAGAAAGAACCCAATGTGTTGCTTTAGGCTAAATGAAGGGTATGGGTGACTATCATGCAATGCCACTTCCTCTTTGCATTTTCATGTGGTATATGATCATAATTGAGCATACATGAGTCTAGGAACCCTAATGAAAAGAGAATTGAGTAGAAAATGTAAAAGTGGTGAAGTGTGGCATGAAAAAGTAGTGAAAAATAGGGGTTTTTGGCTAGAAACCTCCACCCAACGGCTATTTCTTTTCGAATTCGCTTATGGGTTGACCTAAATGAGAGTTAGGGAGATGATTGGAGCAAAGACCTTGTTTTCTTTGCAGGTCCCTCTAATCAATTGTAACTTGTGAGCAAGGCATGGTTCGCTTCTCGTACATACCGTTCATGTGACCTGTTTGATGTACCTGTGATATGGGGGCTACCATGTACAGTAAAAATGGTTCTTACTCAGGAGCTCACTGGGTTGCTGTTGTGCTAACTATTATTACTGTGGAGGTTATTGTCGTTGAGGTTGCGGGTCTACTGGTCTTACCATATAGTCTCTCAGGCAACCTCTCTTAATCAATCTTTCAATGGCATCTTTTAACGCCCAACATTTCGAAGTATTGTGTCCAACGTCATTGTGATAAGCACAAAACTTGCTCTTATCTCTCTGGTTAACAGGGGCTCTCAAAGGATGGGGCTTCCCGAAATCCTCCCTATTCTTTTTTATTACAAAAATCATGTCCTGCGTATCTGAGAGGATGTTGTAACTATTATAGCAACCCTGACGCTGAGATCACTCATTTCTGGGTTCTCTTTTGGCCTTTTTGGAGATCTGATTGCTCGAGTCACTGCTTCGACCTTTACCTCTGTTCCTCTTCTTTGGCTGGCTGAAACTTCCAGCTTCATTCTTATAATTAGACTTCTTGTGGCCAAAGGTCTCCTCCCACCTAATTTTTTTCCCAGCTTGCTCATAAAATTCTCCTAAGTCCCTTACTCGAGATTTGTAAATACTCTCATATAACTTCCTATCTTACGAAGCCTAACTGAAATTATAGTAAAAACACTTTCGTTTGATGGGTTCTCCACATTGGCGACCTTGCGTCTGAATCTGGTTATATACTCCTTTAACGATTCATTCTGACGCTGAAAAACAGTGGCCAGATGACAAGATGGTGCAAACTGCCTCCTCAGAGTCCTGTATTAGTTGACAATTTTTGCTGGCAATCCTCTTAACTTTCTATGCTACAAGCTGAGAGATTTTTGAACCAAGTTTGTGAAATATCTCCTAGGGTGGCTGGGAAGACGTGAGACTTAACCAGCATTTTTTTTGTCTGAAAATTCATTTGTACGTTGAATGCATCTAGGTGGTCATAAGGGTCATTGTCTCAATTGTATTATGGAATGTTGGGGACCTTAAATCTAGGAGGGAGAGGCTACGTCTCGATCTCCTGGCAAAAGGAGTCCTCTCTCCATAATGGTCACGCTAGTCTGGGGCGTCAGGTCGTGCTTCGAGCTGCTGAACCCTCTCAATGAGCTCTTCTATCTATGGATCCTGAGGCCTTTGTCCCCTCTATGCTCGCGACTTGGAGAGCAATGATTGGGTACATATCTCTAACCTTCTTTGAGCGAGTCGCCAGCTCGGTACGACCCTATGCATCACTGATTATCTACCTTATCTTCTTCATACAGAAATGCGGATGGGACTCGACCATGACCAGCTTCCACGTGGCGGCTTCCATTATGACTAACCCTTATTATTATGCTTACAGGATGCACAACTTTTCTCTCTTCACAGGCTTAGTGACCTACTGCTTTAGAGCACAAGTTGGAGAAGTGAGCTGAACTGGTAGGTCGCGGCACCTCTCTTAATGATCTTTCTGGTGCTGGCACTTCCTCTTCATGTTGCTGATAAACTTGTCTCGGAGCAACAACCTCAAATCTGGGCACGTTTTGTGCTTGAGGCTGTACTAGTGCATTAACTGCTTCTGCAAGTTGTCGGACCATATCTTCTAACGCCTCCTGCCGTTGATGTCATACCTAAAATCTGTCTGTTGTAGGTACCATTGGTGTTGGCTGATGAGAGGCTAGCGGAGGCATGCCCATAGCAGGATTGATTATAGAGACATGAGATGTGCCTGCTGTGGGCATGGATGTATCCTCCATTGGCTGAAAATTACGTTACTGTTGATTCATCTGACTTTCTGGTACATCAGCCGCCGCGTCTGAACTCCTAGTTGCTCTTCCTCTTGTCATGGTTGTTAAAAAACTCAAGAAAATTGTAGTCTGGGCCCTCATTCTAGGGCCAAAATATCGACGATGAAATCTGGTCGACCAAAGTTTAAAGCCCAATACCTATAATTAATGAAAAACAAGACAAAAACAAGAGAGAAAGAGGAAGAACATAAACTACACAGCGTTTTTACGTGGTTCGGCCTGAATGTTGCCTACGTCCACGATTATGCTTTTTGATAATTTTGGTAGAGTCACAGTATACTATTTCTCAATCTCTGTTACAATGGAGTTTCAGCCCCAATTTATAGGGAGGTGCATTACAATTTGAGTAAAAATAAAACTGGAAAGAATCATACATTAATTACACCTTCCAAAATCAGTTAGCACCGAATCAGGGATCGGTTTTGCTAAATCAGAGATTAACTTTATCAACATTTGAATTTGAATTTATTTCTAACTCTGGTAGCAGAACCATGATTGATTTAGGTTGTTGTCTTTCTGGGAGATTTCCTTAACGAGTTGTTCATTGCGTGAGCAAGAACCTGTCTTTGATGATCTCGAGCAATGAGCTATGCATAGAGCGAGCTGAGTAATACTAGCCAGCGACCTGCGAGCAATTGTAACCCCCTATGTGTAACTTTATGTTTTATAGCATTAGAAGCTAAGTTATCAAATAAAAAGGGCAAAACAGTCATTGTCCTAAATTATACTTTTATGTATGAGTAGGTGTGGTTATAATAGACTAGTGTGGGAATTGTGAAAATTATCAAAGTAATAGGGGTACCATGGGAGTTAAACAAAGATAGAGGACAATTGGATTAAATTGTAGAGAGTGGCGCTATAGGTAATTAAGTATCAAACTTTAAAGGTAAAATTATAAATGAAGTCTATATATACATGATGCCCTTGTCTTCCAACACTTAGTCATTTTGAAAACAAAATAGACAGAGTAAAGAGGTGGTGGACGACAAAAAGGAGAAAAGAGAATGGAAAGAAGACCAAAGCTCTCCAAGCTAGTTTTGAAGCTTCCAAACCAACTTTCCAAGGCAAACCAAGCTAGAATAACCAACCCTACGTAAAACTAAGGTAAAATCTCCATGACTTTGTTTAGAAATGATAAGAGTTGGATTTATGAGTGTGTTGGTTGGTTGGGTTAGTTTTGATATATAAATTGATGTGGGTTTTTATCTAAATCAATAGTAGAACTATAATAAGTGAAAAGAAAGTTTAGGTTGCAAAGGTTGATGCATAAATTCATAGTTTGAATTTATATGGGAGAAACCCTAAGTAGAGATTTAAACAAAATAAGTTGTCTATAACTTGTTTGATGAAATATTTGAAATAAGTATAACTTGAAAAATTGAAAAGAACAATATGTGGTGCATGTGTGTGTGTCACGGCCAAAGGGAGGATATGTGAATGCTATTGTGTTATAACCTCTTTGAGCTCTAAATGATGCATAACTAAAGTTAGAACAGCATATAGGAGAGTTAGAATTGAAAAAGGAAACTAATTTGGATTAGTTATGCATTTCGACTTGATGAATGACAGTAGCTTATGCATGAGTTTTGTTGATGTTTATGACATATTTAAGGTCCTTAAAACATGCATGAGTGAGTAGGAATTAAGGTAATTAAAATAGATGTACATGGGTGCATGAATAGCATACAAACTAGTAAAGAATGAAATGATAGTAGAGTGAAAAAATAGGCCTTTGAAGGGGATATAAAGACCTACAAAAAATGAGCTTAATTGGGGTTGCTTTAAACCTCAAAACATGCATAAATGTCCTAGTAAACCATAAAAATTTGAAGCGAAAGGTTTGGATAAAAATTTAGGAAGTTATGGCTTAAATAGTGTACCTATGTAGCCGTAAAGAGCAGTTGAAAATGAAAATGCATTCTTTGATGCAGGAATTGAATGTATTCGATCATAATTGTAAACTCCTAGCTCCGACTACTAAAGTCCCAACGTTAAAAATTAAGTTCAAGAGATAATATATAACTCTCAACGTTTAATTGATTTAATTTCATAGCCTCCAAAATTTATTCAATTAGAATACGACGAAATTCGTCGTATATAAAAGTTTAGTAACGTGTTAATAAAAATTCAAGTTAGGATTTTAAAATAATGATCAATGATGATTCGAATTAAAATTCGAATCAAAAGGAGAGAGTTAAGATCAATGAGTCAAGTTTGACAAATTAAAATAAATTCTAAACTAGACGCGCGATTAAATCAAATGAGAAACGAAATAAATACGGAAGGATATCGAGGGGTGTTGCCGTGAGAAAGCATCAAGAAAGGAGATGAGAATGAAATTAAATGAAGAGTTGGGGCAAGATGTAATTACGAAGAGTTGATTAGTATAAATATCAACCATTAGCTGAAATTTTTTTCAGCAAAAACAAGTGCAGCGGTCGAGAGAAGAACTGAGAGAGTTCGAGAGAAAAAGAGAGAAGCTGTTGCGTGAAAGGAAGAAGGAAGATCAGCCAGCCGTGAGAACACCCAGGACCAGACTTAACACGCAAGAGCAAGAGCAGAACAGCAAGAAGTCAAGCAAGAAGGCAGCAACGCAGAAGCAAGATCGCGAGCTGGATGCGAGCAGATCTGTCCGCGCGAGGAACTGACGCGAGTTCGGGTAGGACAGCTCGCGTGAGGGCGATCTAAGGCAGTAAAACTGCAGTACCTGGGCAGCAAAGGAGGAGGATGAGCAGAAGAAGGAGGGGGCAGGTCTGGTCGAGCAGAAACAGAGCAGAAACGCACCAGAACGCGAGCTGAATCGCGAGCGAATCCGCGAGCTGAATCGCGACGAGCTGGTCGGCCAGGGAAGAAAGAACCTCCCAACCAGCCTTCCATCTCCTCAATCCACCTCTTAGGGTCCCTAGTAAGTCATCCAAACTCTCCAAGCAAGCTCAAAATTAGATTTCAATTCATTTTCTTTAAACTTTCTGCTGAAACAGAACAGAAATTTGGTGACAGCCCTTATGTTGATTTTTGTTGATTTGGTTGATTAGATTGCTTTTAAAATCTTGTTAGAACTTTATGGGATTATTATAGAATCATCAATGAGGAGTTTTGGGTGTAATTGATGCCTTAAAATGATGTATAAGGGCTGTTATACCCACCCTAAAAAATAGAACCGAGAATGGTGGTTGTTGCACACCAAGTGATTGAGAAAAGTCTTGAGTGAATTTTGAGCACTCTAATGATCAAGTTAGACCTATGTATGTATTAGAGACTCGAAGGGCAGTAGTTAGACATTAAAATTAGATGGTTTTGAAACCAATTTAAAGCCTCAAAGAGGTTAGAAAAATTTAGAGAAGTGTTTAGAGATTTCAAAGGCATTGTTATAGACAAAAAAGGGGATTTCCGAGCTCAAATTTGAGCTAGAGGAGACCTGACCGTATTTGGCTTATTTGGGGGTGTTCTACACCTCAAATGATGCCTAGGAACCATAGAAAACCATAGGTTTTGGAACGGATCGAATCCGATAAAAATTGTGCAAGTTATGCACAATATAGTGCCATTAGAGCTCTGAGAAGTGAAACGGCTAGCTTAATGTAATTTTTATGGCATGAAATGAGTTTAGTTAGTTATTATAAGTTAAATGAAGCTTAGTTATGGAATAAAATCTAGCGTCGCTAACCCGAAACCAAGAGTTTGCAAAACGGGCACTTAATTGCGCCCGAAAGTGTCCAAAAACGGACGTTTTCCTTAGATTTAACATAGCAAACAATAATATTTCTCAATGAAATTTGTCGTGTGACTAGAATGTGATGTAAGTGAGCCGTAGGAAAAAGAACGAAGGAAAACGGAGCCCCGAGCAGCAGGTTACCATCTGTTCTGTCAAGGGCTGTCCATTTTAAATAAAATTGTGATTTTTCGTTTTAAGCCTCCGACAAGTAAACGGACCGTGTGGGGATATCCCTAGGGGTCCAAAACTAAAACTTTTACAAAGAAATCGAAGTTAGAGAGTCTTGGTTGAGTTAGAAACAAGTTAGGAGGTCATATAGAGAAAATGGGTCTTAGTTGAGATTATTAACCTTAAGTTGAGATTCTCAACTTTTCAAATTGTCACTAGAAATGATGAGAAAATGTTGTGTAGGTGACGGGCGCGTGAGCGACGTCCAAGAGCCTCGTCGAGACGCTTGACACGGAGTGACGCGGCCTCGAGGTAAGTGGTTCGCCACTTATGCTTGTTTCCAATTCTTTGGAAATTCTTGATTGTTTATCATAAACATTGTAACTAAGAAATAAATGAAATTGAAAATGATGGTTAATGTTAAGGTCAAAGTTAAGCGTATAGATTCCTATGGAATCTATATGTTAATAGAAAGTAATACTAAGTTGCTTTTAAAAAGAATGAAATGAGAAAAGTGTTAAGAGGTTTTTGAACTAAAGAGTTTTGTGCTTTGGCACTAGAAAAGTAGTAGAAAAACCCATGTGTATGCCTAAAAAGCTATGAGATTTAGCGTTACGTGACGACGCAGAGAATTCCGTCCGTAATCGCTCTGTTTATAGAAAAGTATAGCGCTACGTGACGATGCAGAAAATTCCGTCCGTAGTCGCTCAGAGTATAGAGAAATTAGCACTACGAGACGACGTAGAAAATTCCGTCCGTAGTTGCTCAGTTTCCTAGAAAATATAAGCGCTACGTTGCGATGCAGAAAATTCCGCACGTAGTTGGTTAATTAACAGTTAGCGCTACGAAGCGATGCAGTAAATTCCGCTCGTAGTTGCCCAGAGTTTTAGCACTACAATTGCGATGCAGAAAATTCCGCATTGTAGTTGCTCAGCGATAAGATTTAGCGCCCTACGTACGATGCAGTAAATTCCGTCACGTAGTGGTTGAGATACCTCAGTAAGCTTCACGTTGGCGTGAGTTATAATCGCCCGTGATGGTTAGAATGAGTCAAGGATACACATGGAAGAGTTTTAAAGAAAATTTTAAGACTTGAAATTTTATATGTTAGTATGTGTGATATGATATCCTATGATGTTATCGCACTAACTTGTTGTTCGTTTTGTAGCTTGTTTGTTTTTATTGCGTGCCATCGTCGGACGAGATCGAGATCTTTTGTTTGTACATACATTGGTAGGTGGGCAATAGCGCAAGACGTGTATATACATTTTTGTATATGTATTTAATCTATTAACTTTTGAATTACATTGATGTTGAATTTGTAAGTTGTAAATATAATCATGCATTCTATATATATAGTTCATATATGTACATGTTGAATTTGAATTCATTGTTTATGCTTATGAAATGGTGATGATTGATGCATAATTGAGAATAAAGAAGTTGGGAGGTGTTCAGAAATAGTCGAAGTGTCATTTTCCTTACAGGTTAAATTTTGGTTTATCAAAAACGCAGCCGTTATGCTGTCGAAATTTTTATAACATGAATTTGAAATAGAATCAAAGAAAAGGTTTATCCCTCCCAACCAGTAACAGTTAAAATCAAATCACTAAGTTTTAACGAGTAAACCGGATACAGAAAGATAGGGTTCGCTTCCCGGATGTCTTCAATCCGACGAGTCGGTTTCGAGGAATCCGTTGAAGTGCCCGGCCGGATCCTCCAGACGAGAGTTTAGATAAGGTCTGGGAAGGGTCCTGTCAATAATTAAGTAAAAGAACCTTAGACACGAAAGAAGTGACATCATTGCATGTGTGATGCAAAAATGTTCATAAAAAAGTGTCGAAAAATAGACGTTTTTCATAGGTTTCACCCCTCGATACTTAGAATTTTTCGAAACCGTTTTATGGGGGACCTAAGTGAGAGATAAGAAGATGATCCAAGCAAAAATGGAAGCGAAACTGTCAAGACCCAAACCAGACCTTATCTAAGCTCTCGTCTGGAGGATCCTGTTGGGCACTTCAACGGATTTCTTGAACCCGACTTGTCAGATTGAAGAAACCCGAGAAGCGAACCCCTAACTTTCTTAGCCGGATTACTCGTTTAAACTCAAAATTTTGGTTTTCTTTAAAACAGTTGGGAGTGATAAAATTTTTTACGATTTCATTTCAAAATGATTTTATAAAAATTTGGCAGCATAACGGCTGCATTTTCAACAAATCCAAATTTTACCTGTAAAGAAAATTACACTTCGACTATACTTTCAATTCCTCCCAACTTCTTTATCCACAAACAAGCATTATCATCACATTTTCCACAAACATAATTTAACTCATGCTAAAATGTACATATATATACATCATATGTAAGATGCATGAATATTTACAAATATACAATCTCCAAATACAAGTATCATAGTTATCATTTAATGCACATCCATATAAAACATTTACGCAATATGTTTTTGTGACTTGTCCCACCTATAGATATATGAAAAGAGAATGTTGTCACTCCACCGTCCTACGGCAACGCTCAAGGGTAAAAATAAGCTACACAACCATCAAACGAGTTAGCGCAACAAAATCATATAATATACTATGCATTAATGAATTAAATGATAAACTTAGTTTCCTAAGATTTCAAAATCTTAATATTTTCTTTCAAAATCCCCATGTATAACCTTCCAACACTCTAACTATCACGGGCGGTTTTAACTAACGCCAATGTGAAGCTCTGCGAGAACTCCACCACTATGATACGGAATTTACTACATCGCACGTAGGGTGATAAATCTCATAACCGAGCAACTACAATGCGGAATTTTCTACATTGCGATTGTAGTGCTAAACTCTAGGCGACTACGAGCGGAATGTACTACATCGCCACGTAGTGCCAAACTGTGAAATAACCAACTACATGCGGAATTATCTGCATCGCAACGTAGCGCTATACTTTCTAGTAGAACTGAGCAACTACGGACGGAATTTTTTGTCTCGTCACGTAGCGCTAAATCTCATTATATCTTAAGGTATATACATAGGTTTTTAAACTAACTTATCAAGTGCAAAAAGCACAAAACCGATAATTTTTGGAACTTTGAAAAACTCTCTTGATTCAACTCTTTTTAAAACAATTTAATATTGATTTTAATCACTTGATGGATTCCATAATAACCCATATACTCAAAATTTGAGCTTCGATATTGGAAAATCATTTTTGATTCTTACTTAACCATTAAGCACCACAATTAACACAAGAATTGAAATTAAGCTTAAATGTGATAATACACTTACCTCGAAGCCGCGCAAGTCAGTGTCAAGTGTCTCGACGAGCCTCTCGTACCTTGTGCACTTATTCATAAGAATAACACCTGACTAAATTAACAATGCACTTATTCACATTGTTTCTATACTTTAACTTTTTGATAATTCTATACTCTATAACTTTCTTAACTCGATTTTAACTCAACCGACACTCTCAAATTCCGATTTCTTTGTAAAAGTTTCAGTTTTGGACCCCTAGGGATACCCTCACGCGGTCCGTATAATTGTTAGAGGCTCGAAACGAAAAATCGAAATTTTGAGCTTCCTTGACAGCCCATAACAGAATGCATCACAGCTCACTGCTCGGGGCTCTGTTTTCCTTTGTTCTTTTTCCTACGGTTCACTTATCTCACATTCTAGTCACACGTCAAATTTCGTTGAAAAATTCTATCGTTTGCTATGTCAAATCTATGAAAAATGCACTTTTTTGGGCACTTTTTATGCACTTTTTCGTTTCAGACGAGCGACGTTGGTTTTTCTTTCTTATCTAAACTTCTTTTAACTAATTATAATAAACTAAACTGATTTCATGCAATAAAAATTGTATTTACATAATTATTTCACTTCTCAACGCTCTAACGGCACTATTTTGCGCATAACTTGTGCAATTTTTATCAGATTCGATACGTTCCAAAACCTATAGTTTTCTATTACTTCTAAGCATCATTTGAGGTATAGAACATCCCCATATATGTCAGTTTTGCACAGGTCTTCTCTAGCCCATGGTTTGAGCTCAGGATGACCAATTTTGCTAAAACTAGCTCTTTGCAATTCTATCAATTCTCTAAGCTTTCCTAACCCTTTTTAAGCTCAAATTTGAGTTCAAAATCACTTAATCTCAGAGGTGTTCTACTAGTCTTCATAGCCATAACACACACAAATATAACTTTGTCATTTAAACACTCACAACTCACTCACAATTTTCATTAACTAGTTGGAGTGCATGAAAACAGATTTTGTTTCCATTATTTTCAAGGTTATGGCAGCCCATATATACAACCCTAAGCTATCATTCTCATATAACAATATGTCATCTAATTCTCTACATCAATCACTTAGGGTTTTACACAAATTTTAAGTGTAAAACCTCCAACACAACTCATCCACAACCAAACTATCACACATCCTTTTTATATTTCAGTTTCAGCAAGAGTAGAAAGAAAGGAGAGTTGTTATCTTACTTGATTCTTGTTTAGAGAGTTTGGATGGACTTGGAAGAGGTCTTAGAGAGAGGGTTTAGAGTTTGGAAGGTTGCTTGGAGGGTCATCCTTCTCTTTTCTCTTCTGGTCGTCACTTCTGCTCTTCCTTCATGTCTATTCTGTTTTTATTTCTGGTGTTACACGGCTGCTCTTGCTGCTCTCTTGGACTCACGGCTGACCAGTTTTGCTTCTTGTTCTACTGCTGGTTGCTTCTTCTTTTCACGCCTTCTTCTTCTTTTCTTCTCTTGCCGTCCGAGCTTCTGCAGTGACAGCTTCGGTTCTGCTATGCACTTCACGACCAGCTGCTGTCTTGTTTTTGTTTCTCACGATTTCTTCTTGTTTGCTCGGCTGAATGGCTTCCTTTTTGTCTCAAAAATCTGATAAGTGTCCATATATATAGGCTTAATCTTTCTATAATTGCATTCTTTGACATCAACTCTTTCAATTCACACAATTCCCTCTCTTGTTTGCTTAATTTTCTACACACCCTTCCTCTTTTATTTCTTTGATCATTTTGCTTCTAATTGATTGGTTTATATATCTCGTTAACATTTTATGGGATATCAAGCTTTTCTCTTGATCACTTGACTCTCTCCTTTAGTTAAATTTTAATTAAATTTGTTATTGGCTACTTAAACTTTTATAGTTGACGAATGTCGTCGTCAATCTTCAATTAATTGACTCGTAATGCCATGAAATTCAATTAATTAAACTTAGAAATTTATATTAACTCTCTAATCTACCTTTTAACACTAGGAAGTTATAAATCGAGACTAGGGGTTTACAATTTCTTCCCCCCTTATAAAAATTTCGTCCTTGAAATGTTAAACTACGTACCTGACTCAAACAACTGAGGATGTTGAGCACGCATCTGCTCTTCAGGCTCCCAAGTAGCCTCTTCTAACCCATGATTTCGCCATAACACCTTCACTAGCGGAATCACTTTATTACGCAACACTTGATCTCTACGATCTAGAATCTCCACTGGCTGCTCCTTGTAGGTCAAGTTCTCTTTCAACTGAACTGGTTGCTCTTTCAGAACATGTAAAGGGTCAGCAATATACTTGCGAAACATGGAGACATGGAACACATCATGAATGTTGGCTAGTTCTGGTGGTAACTTCAATCGTTAAGCCACTCCACCCACCTTGTCTGCTATCTCATATGGGTCTATGTACCGTGGGCTTAACTTTCCACGTTTCCCGAATCTCAAAATACCCTTCCAGGGTGAGACTCGTAGGAATACTTTATCACCCACTTCAAACTTTAAATCTCGTCTTCGATTGTCCGCATAGCTTTTCTGCCTGTCGCTTGCTATCTTCAACCGCTCTCTTATCACATTTACTTTCTTGGTTGTATCTTGGACAATCTCTGGGCCAATCAATCTTCTCTCACCACTTCATCCCAACAGATTGGGGTTCTGCACTTTCTGCCATACAACGCTTCATACGGTGCCATACCGATGCTAGACTGATAGCTATTGTTGTAGGCAAACTCTATTAATGCTAGGTAATTATCCCAGCTTCCTTTAAACTCCATCACACACGCTCTCAACAAATCTTCGAGAGTCTGGATGGTTCTTTGTGATTGACCATATGTCTGCGAGTGAAAAGCAGTACTGAAATTCAATCTGGTGCCCATGGCTTCTTGTAGCTTCGGCCAAAACCTTGAAGTAAACCGAGGATCTCTATCTGATACAATGGACATTGGTGCACCATGTAGTCTCACGATCTCATCTACATATAGCTCAGCTAACTTTTCCAAATGGTAGGTGTTCTTAATAGCAAGAAAGTAAGTAGACTTCGTCAATCTATCAGCGATAACCCAAATGGCATCGTGTCCGCTCTGCGTCCTGGGAAGTCCCATCACGAAATCCATCGTGATCCTTTCCCACTTCCACTCTGGAATGGATAGAGGCTGTAATAAACTTGCGGGTTTCTGATGCTCAATCTTAATCTGTTGGCAGGTTAAACACTTAGCTATGAACTCTGCTATCTCCCTCTTCATGTCTCTCTACCAATAGTGGTCTTTCAGAGTCCGATACATCTTTGTACTCCCTGGATGCATAACATATGCCGAGGAGTGGGCTTCTTCCATGATTTCTTTCTTCAACTCTGCTACATTTGGCACACATAATCTTTGTTTCAAGACTAGTGTTCCGTCACCTCGCAAGGTGAAGCTGCTTTGCTGCGCAACCTCTATCTTGCTTCTCAGTTTCATCAAATACGGATCTTGAACTTGCAGTTCTCTGACTCGGTCCACTAACACTGGACGAACATGGAAAACTGCTAGTAGAGTACCTGACTCTGCTGCCTCCAAACTGACACCCATAGATCTTAACTTTATTAACATCGACAGATACTCAGCTTTTAACCGAGCTAAGGAAGTAGAGGGCTTTCTGCTTAGTGCATCTGCCACCACGTTTGCTTTACCAGGATGGTAGTCAATGGTGCAGTCATAGTCTTTGATGAGCTCAATCCACCTTCTCTGTCTCATATTCAACTCTTTCTGTGAGAATAGATACTGCAGGCTCTTATGATCAGTAAAGATTCTGCAGGGTACTCCATAAAGATAGTGTTGCCATATCCGTAAGGCAAACACTACTGCAGCTAGCTCTACGTCATGTGTTGGATAGTTTACTTCATGCTTCTTTAATTGCTTGGAAGCATAAGCTATCACCCTATCGTGCTGCATCAACACACAACCTAAACCTTGCCGGGAGGCATCACAATACACTGTAAACCCCTCACTTCCTAAGGGAAGTGTAAACATTGGTGCCGAGGTCAATCTCTTTTTCAGCTCATCAAAACTGTCCTAGCAGGCTTCTGACTAAACAAACTTCTCTTCTTTTCTGGTTAACCTGGTCAACAAAGTAGCAATCTTCGAAAACCCTACCACGAACTTTCTGTAATATCCAGCTAAACCTAAGAAACTTCTAACTTCTGTTACATTCGTGGGTGGCTTCCAATCTACAATGGCCTCTATTTTCTGGGGATCTATTGAAATACCCTCTGCGGATACCACATGTCCCAAGAATGCCACTCGATCTAGCCAAAACTGGCACTTACTGAACTTTGCATAAAGCTGATGCTCTCTCAGAGTTTGCAATACAATCCTCAAGTGCTCTGCATGCTCATCTCTACTACCTGAATACACCAGAATGTCATCGATGAAGACTATTATGAACTTGTCCAGGTAGGGTCTGAAGACATGGTTCATCAAATCCATAAAAGCTGCTGGGGCATTGATTAAGCCGAATGGCATCACCAAGAACTCATAATGCCCATATCTAGTCCTGAAGGCTGTCTTGGGAACATCTTCCCTACGCACCTTCAGCTGATGATACCCCGATCTTAGATCGATCTCTAAAAAGACCTTGGCTCCCTGCAGCTGATCAAATAAATCATCGATTCTTGGTAGCGGATACTGATTCCGGATGGTTACTTTGTTAAGCTGCCTATAATCAATACACAAATGAAGGCTTCCGTCTTTCTTCTTAACAAACAACACTGGAGCTCCCACGGTGAGGTACTCGTCTTAACGAAGCCCTTATTCAACAGTTCTTCCATCTGCACCTTCAACTCCTTTAGCTCTGCTGGCGCCATCCGGTACGGTACTATAGAAATGGGCTCTGTACCCGATGCTAACTCAATCTCCCTATCCGGTCGCAACCTTGGTAGGTCCTTGGGAAATACATCGGGGAACTCGTTAACCACAGGAACTTCTGTCAACTGTAACTCACTGTCGCCAGCTTCCATTGCATAAACTAGATACCCCTGGCATGCTTTACGGAGCATCTTATTGGCTTGAATCACACTTATCAAACTTGTAGAGAGTATCTTCCTCTCTCCACAAAAGATCACATCTGATCCCCTAGGCTTGCTAAACTAAACTTCCTTCCGGTAGCACTCTACGGTGGCACGATGCTTGGATAACCAATCCATGCCCAAAATAACATCAAAGTCATGAATGTGGAGCACTATCAGATCAGCCTCGAACTCATGACTTGCTATAATCATTTTACTTCCCATGTAAACTCTATCCGCAATAAGCGAATCACCCGTGGGAAGTGACACTATCATGCTACACTCAATCGGTCTCAACTCTATCCTGACTCTATGTATGAACTCTCGTGCAATAAAAGAATGGGTGGCTCCTGGGTCCACCAGTACATGAGCATCAGTATCAAATAAAGAAATGGTACCTGTGACCACATCTGGTGTCGCATCTGCCGCCTTCTGGGTCACTGTATATACTCTGACGGCCTGACTGCGAGGTCTACCAAGCTGTCCTCTGGGGGGTATGCCTCTACCTACTCGGCCACTAGGCTGCCCTGCACTAGTAGCTCCTCCGGTCTGGGGGCCTCCCCTCTCGGGTCCACGACTCCCACTAGTCTGCTCCTGAACGGCTGATCTGGCCTCGAATGGACTCGATACGGCTATGCTGGGATAGTCCCGCATGAAATGGCCCTTCTGTCCATACCTAAAGCATCCGATCCTGCCCTAAAGGCACTCACCGAGGTGTGACCGGCCACATCTACTGCAAACTGGTCGGCTCCTCCAACTCTGCTGACTCCTAGACCCTGCTGACGACTGAACAGAACTCTGGCTAGTCTGAGGTCTTTGGCTCTGCTGCCGACTCTATGACCATGCTGGCCTCTGACCACTTTTGCTCACTTTACTTGGTCCCCCTTGCTGGCTACCGCCCCAACTACGCTTTTGGCTGAATTGCTGCTTTGGGTTGGGGACGGTTCGTGCACTCTACTCAACTCTAGTGGCTGCCTCCACCAACTGTCCATATCTAGTATGTGCTGAGGACGTCACAATGGTCCTGACTGCGGGATTGAGGCCTGCTAAAAATCTACTGACCTTCTGTTCTTTGTTCTCGGCAATGTAAGGAACTAGACGAACTAGCTCGGAGAATCTCTTTTCATACTCTGTCACTATAGAGCCCCCCTGGTCTAACCTGTAAAACTTCTCGATTTTAGCATCTTTGTAAACTTTTGGGAAAAACTTATCTGTAAACTCTTTCTTGAAGTCTTCCCAAGATACTCTGGCTGGATGCACTCTCTGATGCGCCTTCCACCAATCTTTGGCTCGATCTTTCAGCAGGAAAGCTGAAAAGGTAACCATCTGGTCCTCCGTGCATCCTATGACCTGAAATATTTCTTCGTTCGCCTCTAGCCATGACAATGCTCTCTCGGGCTCCCCGGTCCCGTCATATGGCTTCGCGCCTAACTTGCGGGCGCGCTCTAAAGTCACTCCTGTCTCCCACGGCTGCTGAAGGGCTGCTGCTAGCATCTGGGCCATCTGCTCCATCTGCCCTGGAATAGGTCCTGGGGCAGGCTCTGATCGGACTGACAGTGATGGCCCTTGGTGTGAAGAACTTGCTGGCACGTTGACGGACTCGTCAACATGCTCATCCTGTGGTAGGGGTGCCTCTGCGGCAGCCTGCCTCGTCCTGGGACGATCTCGACGCTGCATATCTCTATAATTTTCAAATAATCATAAACTCAAATTAGAACACTTATAAAACATGAATCATTTCTATACTCATGCAATGTTCACTTCAATTGCTCTATATCTTAACTCATCTCAAATATATACGGTGTGAGCTAGCTCATGAAAATCTTTAAAAATATGTATGTACATTCATAGCATGCTCAATTCAAATAGTATGACTTATGCTTTAACTTATGCAATCAATGAAAGCATAACTCATAAGATCTTTAAAAAGAGATGAATGCACATAATAACTTCGTGCCTTATGCATAACTAACGCACAGTTTGTGCGAAATAGCTCAAACTTTTCTCTTAAAATTTTTTCTCAACTTCACGAGAATCGGGCTCTAATACCAACTTGACAGGACCCAAACCAGACCTTATCTAGGCTCTCGTCTGGAGGATCTTGTCGGGCACTTCAACGGACTTCCTGAACCCGACTTGTCGGATTGAAGAAACCCGAGAAGCGAACCCCTAACTTTCTTAGCCGGTTTACTCGTTTAAACTCAAAATTTTGGTTTTCTTTAAAACAGTTGGGAGTGATAAAATTTTTCGCGATTTCATTTCAAAATGATTTTATAAAATTTTGGCAGTATAACGGCTGCATTTTCAACAAATCCAAATTTTACCTGTAAAGAAAATTACACTTCGACTATACTTTCAATTCCTTCCAACTTCTTTATCCACAAACAAGCATTATCATCACATTTTTCACAAACATAATTATAACTCATGCTAAAATGTACATATATATATATCATATGTAAGATGCATGAATATTTACAAATACACAATCTCCAAATACAAGTATCATAGTTATCATATAATGCACATCCATATACAACATTTACACAATATGTTTTTGTGACTCGTCCCACCTATATATATATGAAAAGAGAGTATCGTCACCCCACCGTCCTACGGCAACGCTCAAGGGTAAAAATAATCTACACAACCATCAAACGAATTAGTGCAACAAAATCATATAATATACTATGCATTAATGAATTAAACCATAAACTTAGTTTCCTAAGATTTCAAAATCTTAATATTTTCTTTCAAAATCTCCATGTATAACCTTCCAACACTCTAACCATCACGGGCAGTTTTAACTAACGTCAACGTGAAGCTTTGCTAGAACTCCACCACTACGATACGGAATTTATTGCATCACACATAGGGTGATAAATCTCATAACTGAGCAACTACAATGGGGAATTTTCTGCATTGCGATTGTAGTGCTAAACTCTAGGCGACTACGAGCGGAATGTACTGCATCGCCACATAGTGCCAAACTATTAAATAACCAACTACGTGCGGAATTATCTGCATCGCAACGTAGCGCTATACTTTCTAGTAGAACTGAGCAACTACGGACAAAATTTCTACGTCGTCGCATAGTGCTAACTTCTCTATAATCTGAGCAACTACGGGCGAAATTTTCTGCGTCGTCACGTAGTGCTAAATCTCATTATATCTTAAGGTACATACATGGGTTTTTAAACTAACTTATCAAGTGCAAAAAGCATAAAACCGATAATTTTTGGAACTTTGAAAAACTCTCTTGATTCAACTCTTTTTAAAACAATTTAATATTGATTTTAATCACTTGATGGATTCCATAAGAACCCATATACTCAAAATTTGAGCTTTGATATTGGAAAATCATTTTTGACTCTTACTTAGCCATTAAGTACCACAATTAACACAAGAATTGAAATTAAGCATAAGTGTGATAATACACTTACCTCGAAGCCGCGCAAATCCGTGTCAAGTGTCTCGACGAGCCTCTCGGACCTCGTGCGCTCACTCGTCACCTACATAACAATTTCTTATTCATAAGAATAACACTTGACTAAATTAACAATGCACTTATTCACATTGTTTTTATACTTTAACTTTTTGACAATTCTATATTCTATAACTTTCTTAACTTGATTTTAACTCAACCGAGACTTTCAAATTTTGATTTCTTTGTAAAATTTTCAGTTTTGGACTCCTAGGGATACCTCCACGCGGTCCGTATAATTGTTAGAGGCTCGAAACAAAAAATCGAAATTTTGAGCTTCCTTGATAGCCCATAACAGAATGCATCACAGCACACTGCTCAAGGCTTTGTTTTCCTTCGTTCTTTTTCCTACGGTTCACTTATCTCACATTCTAGCCACACATCAAATTTTGTCAAAAAATTCTATCGTTTGCTATGTCAAATCTATGAAAAACACCCTTTTTCGGGTACTTTTTATGCACTTTTTGTACACTTTTTCGTTTCTGACGAGCGACGTTAGTTTTTCTTTCTTATCTAAGCTTCTTTTACCTAATTATGATCAACTAAACTGATTTCATGCAATAAAAATTGCATTTACATAGTTATTTCACTTCTCAACGCTCTAACGACACTATTTTGCGTATAACTTGCGCAATTTTTATCGAATTCAATCCGTTCCAAAACTTATGGTTTTCTATGACTCTTAGGAATCATTTGAGGTATCAAACATCCCCATATATGTTAGTTTTGTACAGGTATTCTCTAGCCCATGGTTTGAGCTCGGGATAACCAATTTTGTCTAAAACTAGCTCTTTGCAATTCTATCAATTCTCTAAGCTTTCCTAACCCTTTTTATGCTCAAATTTGAGTTCAAAATCACTTAATCTCAGAGGTGTTCTACTGGTCTTCATAGCCATAACACACACACACAAACATAACTTTGTCATTTAAACACTCACAACTCACTCACAATTTTCATAAACTAGTTGGAGTGCATGAAAACAGATTTTTGTTTTCATTATTTTCAAGGTTATGGTAGCCCATATATACAACCCTAAGCTATCATTCTCATATAACAACATGTCATCTAATTCTCTACATCAATCACTTAGGGTTTTACACAAATTTTAAGTGTAAAACCTCTAACACAACTCATTCACAACCAAACTATCACACATCCTTTTTATATTTCAGTTTTAGCAAGAGTAGAAAGAAAGGAGAGTTGTTATCTTACTTGATTCTTATTTAGAAAGTTTGGATGGGCTTGGAAGAGGTCTTAGAGAGAGGGTTTAGAGTTTGGAAGGTTGCTTGGAGAATCATCCTTCTCTCTTCTCTTCTGGTCGTCACTTCTGCTCTTCCTTCATGTCTGTTCTGTTTTTGTTTCTCGTGTTACACGGCTGCTCTTGCTGCTCTCTTGGACTCACGGCTGACCAGTTTTGCTTCTTGTTCTGCTGTTGGTTACTTCTTCTTTTCACGCCTTCTTCTTCTTTTCTTCTCTTGCCGTCCAAGCTTCTGCAGTGACAGCTTAGGTTCTGCTCTGCACTTCACGACCAACTGCTGTCCTGTTTTTGTTTCTCATGATTTCTTCTTGTTTGCTTGGCTGAATGGCTTCCTTTTTGTCTCAAAAATCTGATAAGTGTCCATATATATAGGCTTAATCTTTCTATAATTGCATTCCTTGACATCATTTCTTCCAATTCACACAATTCCCTCTCTTGTTTGCTTAATTTGCTACTACACCCTTCCTCTTTTATTTCTTTGATCATTTTGCTTTTAATTGATCGGTTTATATATCTCGTTAACATTTTATGGGATATCAAGCTTTTCTCTTGATCACTTGACTCTCTCATTTAGTTAAATTTTAATTAAATTTGTTATTGGCTACTTAAACTTTTATAGTTGACGAATTTCGTCGTCAATCTTCAATTAATTGACTCCTAATGCCGTGAAATTCAATTAATTAAATTTAGAGATTTATATTAACTCTCTAATCTACCTTTTAACACTAGGAAATTATAAATCGGACTAGGGGTTTACAGAAACAGCCCGTAGAATGGGTTGTGAATAGTATTATATTTTAGAGGGTCCGAAAGGTTGACTTTTCGTTCCAGGCCTTTGAAAATTATACAGACTGCGTGAGGATGTTCCTAGGGGTATAAAAGTTAAACTTTTGCAAATAAATCGTAATTAAAAAGTCTCGGTTGAGTTAGAACTTAGAAAAGAGAAATGTAGTCAAAAAGCTTATTGTAAGGGGCTTTTAATGTTAAAAACAATGTGTGTAATTTTATGTAACATATTGTGGTCTATTTTAAATAAGAATATGTAATGCAGGTGACGAGTAGGCTAGCGGAGCACGGGAGGCTCATTGACGAGTATAGCTCGCTAGGTGAGGTAAGTGCCTTGTCACTTGCATCTATTAGAATTTCTAATTTAAATTCTGAATTATGTAGTCAAACGAATTCGAAAACGATTTTCATATCCTAAATATGAGTTTTGAGTATGTGATCTCTTTGTGAGATTCAAAAAGGGAAGGAATCAAAAACTAAGTTGATTCCAAAATATTTTAATCGAGAAAATGTTGAAGAGTTTGAAAAGTTAAAGGTTTTGTGCTTTTGCTCTTAGTGAAACCATTTCAAAGTGCATGTATATACCCTCAGTTTAATTAAGAATATCTAGCGCTACATGTACGATGCAGAAAATTCTGTACGTAGACGTAAGATATAGAGAGATTCTAGCGCTGCGTTGCGATGCAAAAAATTCTGCACGTAGTCGTTTATATCTACATTTTTGGCACTAAATTGCGAAACAGTAAATTCTGCTCGTAGTGGTCCAGAGTTATAGCACTACAATTGCGATGTAGAAAATTTCGCATTGTAGATGCTCAGATTTGTGATCGTTTCACACTACGGTTGCGATGCAATAAATTCCGTATCGTTGTGGTCGAAATATCTCAGTAGCTTCACGTTTGGCATCAGTCGAAAACTGCCACGTGATGGTTTGAGTATACTAGGGGTATACATGGAGTTTTTAGAAAAAAAGATTTTCTAAACCAAAGATTTGACATTTAATTAAATTTGTGAGTCACTATGTAATTATACCTTATATTTCCTTATTTAATGAACTAACGTTTTTGCTTCTGTGTAGCGTGTATATTCTACTAGGTGCTTTAGTATGTGGTTTTTGCTTCGAGAGAATTGTCATTGAACACTTTAGGTGGGAAATTCGACGATTACATCAACTGAACAAATATATTTTGTGATTGTAAATAATATAACTAAGTAATTGTATGGTTAGAATGTAGATATTCGAATAATTGTAAACCAATGATATGATATGCATATACATATATTTTTTATGCTAGCATATGATTCGTATCCATCATTAAATGTTTGATAATCTAGATTGCATTATGAAAATAATAGAAATGTTGATTTGCGAAATGAATCAAATACATGCATGATTGTTGTGAAAAAGTATGAAGAAAATGCATGTTTGTGGCAGAAAGAAGTTTGGTGGTGATTTGAAATAGTACGAAGTGTGTTTCTTTACGGGAAAAATTTTGGGATTGTTAAAAATATAGTCGTCATACTGCTGAATTTTCTTAAAATTTATTTTAATTTAAAATCGAAAAATTTACATCAACCTAATTATTTTCAATGAAAGCGAGTTTTTCCATTTAAGTAAAGAAAGTAAATGGGCAAGATTAAGGGGTTCACTCCGCGGATCTCTTTATTCCGACAAGTCGGGTTAAAAGAAGTCCATTGGAATACTCGGAGAGACCCTCCAGATAAGAGATTAGAGAGACTCCGGTTTGGGTCTTATTAAGTTGGTATCAGAGCCTGGTTTTCATAAAGTTAAGATAAAGTTCGAAAGAAACATTTGAGTTATTTTATGCATGAGTTATACTTTCCCAAATTTCCTGAGATTTTGCATTAGATTGCATAAGTTATACAACTCATTTATACAGAGTTTAGTTAGAAACATTGCATAAGTTATGAAGCTTAAAGTTTGAGTATTGCATGAGTTTCGGAGTTATTCCATACATTGCTAGGGTTCTAACTTAGGTATCTTATGGTTTTCATGCCTATTAGGTATAAAAGTATAGATATGTGGCGGCGTGGTCGTCCCCGGACTAGGAGGGCCGTTGTAGAGGCACCCGCACCAGAGGGAGAGCATGTTGACGAGTCCGTCAATGTGCCGACCAGTTCCTCACACCTAAAGCCATCAGAGCCATCCAGATCAGAGCCTACTCTAGGACATATGGAGCAGATGGCACAGATGCTGGCAGCGGCGCTTCAGCAGCCGCGGGAGACAGGTGTATCTATTGAGTTTGCCCGTAAGCTAGGCTCCAAGCTATATGATGGTACCGGTGATCCCGAGCGAGCACTATCTTGGCTAGAGACTAATGAGGAGATATACCGAGTTATGGGTTGCAGTGAGGATCAGATGGTGACATTTTCAGCATTCCTCCTTAAGGACCGAGCAAAAGATTGGTGGAAAGCCCACCAGAGAGCGCATCCAGATGGGGTGTCATGGGCGGATTTTAAAAAGGAATTCACCGACAAATTTTTTCCCAAGAGTTATAAGGATGCAAAGATAAAAGAGTTCTTTGATTTAGAGCAGAGGAGCTCTACAGTGACCGAGTATGAGAAGAGGTTCTCCGAGCTAGTCCGCCTGATTCCCTACATATCAGAAAATGAAGACCAGAAGATTAATAGGTTCATAGCTGGATTACATCCGAGGATCAGAGCATACGTGACATTAGCGGTACACACTCGGTATGGACAGTTAGTTGAGGCCGTCATCAAAGTCGAGAGAAGTGTGGAATCCGCTCCTCCATCTAAGAAGTTTGAGCAAAAGCATAGTTGGACGGGTAGCCAGCAGGGAGGACCCAGTAAAGTGACCAAGAGCAATCCGAAGTCTGCCTGGTCAGAGAGTTGGCAACAGAGTCAGAGGCCCCAGACTAGTTAGAGTTTAGTCCAGTCGTCAAGAGGGTCCATAAGCCGACAGAGTTGGAAGAGCCGACCCGTGTGCAGCAGATGTGGTCGATCATACCCTGGCGAGTGCCTGCAGGGCAGGACCAGATATTTCAGGTATGGCCAAGAGGGTCACTTCATGAGAGACTGTCCTAGTGTGGTCACATCGAGCCCAATAGAGGCCAGATCCACAGCGCAGGGACAGACCAGCGGGGGTCGTGGACCAGAAAGGGGAGGCCCCCAGACCAGAGCAGCTACAGCCCCAGAGTTAGCTACAGGTGGACCCAGCAGAGGGATGCCACTCCGAGCACCCCCTGGTAGACCTCGTAGCCAGGCAGCCAGAGTATATACCGTGACACAGCAGCAGGCCGATGCCGCTCCCGATGTAGTTACAGGTATTCTTACCTTATTTGATTCTGATGTACATGTACTGGTGGACACAGGAGCCATCCATTCCTTTGTCTCTACGGAATTTATTGATGGAGTCGGGGTAGAGTTGAGATCGACTGAGTTTAGTATGGTAATGTCCCTTCCCACGGGGGATTTGCTTATTGCAGATAGAGTCTATGTGGGAAGCAAAGTGTGTATAGCAGGTCGTGAGTTCGAGGCTGATTTGATGGTGCTCGACATCATGACTTTGATGTTATATTAGGCATAGATTGGTTGTATAAACATCTCGCAATGGTAGATTGCTACTGACAGGATCCGAACTAGACCTTCTTTAAACTCTAGTCTCGAGGACCCCACTGGGTACTTCAGTGGACTTCCTAAACCCGACTTGTTGGATTGAAGAAATCCAAGAAGCGAACCTCTGAATTACTTAGCCCGTTTACTTGCTTTAACTTAAAGATTTTATTCTTTTTAAAATAGTTGGTGTAAATTTTTCGCAATTCCATTTAAAACAATTTTATAGAAATTTCGGCAGCATAACGGCTGTATTTTTAAAGTTTCCAAAATTTAACATGTAAAGAAAAACACTTCGAACTATATCAAATCACCACCCAACTTTTTTTGGCCACAAATATACAATTTCATAATTCAAGTTACATCACACATTTTTCACAAACACATAAGTTCCATAACATGCATGTTACACATGCTTTGGAAATTTTGCACAATACATATATCAAATATACATAGATATATCAAGTGATAAGTGTGTATCATGTGCAAGTGTTCAGTTATATATACATATCCAAAAATTGTACCACAAACTCCCAATCATGAAGTCCTTTACATTGATTATTTACAATGCCAAAATATGTTCAATAATTATGCAAATCATCTACTTGACGTCCACCTAAATATGTAACGGTAATCTCTCTGTCCCACCATCACCTACAATAGCACCTAATAGTATGTACAAGCTACACAACAAGTAAACATGTTAGTACAACAGAACAACGTAATATAATCATATAATTAGATAGTAATTCATAAACTTACTTAACCTTAAAATTTTCGATTTTCAAAGTTTCTCTTTTTAAAAACTCCATGTATACCCTTAAAGTACTCAAACCATCACGGGGTGATTTTTAACTATTGCCACTATAAAACTATTGAGATATCTTGACCACTACGATGCGGAATTTACTGCATCGCAACGTAGTGTGAAACAATCTCACATCTGAGCAACTACAATGTGGAATTTTCTGCATCGCAATTGTAGTGCTATAACTTTGGGAGACTACGAGCGGAATATGCTGCATCGCGATGTAGTGCCAAACTATGAATCTAAACATCTACGTGCGGAATTGTCTGCGTCGCAACGTAGCGCTAGATACTCTAGAAAACTGAGCAACTACAGACGAAATTTTTTGCGTCGTCACATAGCGCTAATTACTAT
This sequence comes from Litchi chinensis, assembly GCA_019925255.1. NCBI lineage: Eukaryota > Viridiplantae > Streptophyta > Magnoliopsida > Sapindales > Sapindaceae > Litchi > Litchi chinensis. Next base: position 28,815,846 of record CM034463.1, on the reverse strand, counting down.
GTAAGCTAAGCGACTACGGATGGAATTTTCTGCATCGTCACGTAGCGCTAAATCTCATACAATCTGAGGGTGGATACATGGGTTTTGAAACTGTTTTTGCTAAGTGCAAAAGCACAAAACCTCTTACTTTTCAACTCTTAAGATTTTCTCGATTCGAATATATTGAAATCAACTTTGTGTTGATTCCTTCACTTTGTAAATTTCATAAGGAACTCACACACTCAAAACTTGAATTTAGAATTTGAAAATCATTTTCGTTTTTGTTTAACAACAACATATAAGGCTTAAAATAGAAATCGAAATAAACGCAAGTGGTAAGACACTTACCTCAATCCGTGTAAGCTCAAGTCAAGCATCTCAACGAACCTCTCGTGCCTCGCTCGCTCGCTCGTCACCTACATGCCAATTTCTTATTATCACTTGCTCAATTACATAACTCAAAACTTAAAATAACATTTCCGATACAATTTTCTCTATTGACAACCCTTTACACTATAACTTTCCAACTCGATTTTAACTTAACCGAAACTCTCTAATTCCAATTTCTTCACACAAGCCTTATTTATTATCACCTAGGGACACTTGGGAACGTTTAAAATGGTTGCCAAAAGCCTGGAATAAAAAATCACTGTTTTTGGACCCTTTAAAATCGAGGCTATGCTAGGGCCCATCTTAGCGATTTTTTTCACTCCGTTTTTGCTCTAATCGTCTCCCTAACTCGCACTTAAGTCACTCGTGAAACGGTTTCGAAAAATTCTAAGTATCGAAATTCGAAACCTATGAAAAACACATATTTTTTAACACTTTTTGATGCACACTTGTGGCATCTTACATGCGACGGATTCAATTCTTTTGTATCTAGGGTTCTTTTACTTAATTATGATCAAACACATTCATTTCATGCATCGAATAATGCACTACAAACAACACAACTATCATCACATCCATACAATTCCAACCATCATCAAACTTAAAGAAAATGATGAGATCTCACCTTATTCTTACTTAGGGTGTGATATTATTTCTTGGTTCTAGTTGGGATGTGGTGTGGAAGCTTCAATCTTTGGCTTAAGTAAGTTGGATCTCTCTTCTCTTTCTTTCCCTTTTCTTGTCGTCACTCACTCTCTCCCTTGGCTTAAGTAAGCTTCAATATTTTCTTTCCCTTGGCTTAAGTAAGCTTCAATATTTTTTAACACTTTTTGATGCACACTTGTGGCATCTTACATGCGACGGATTCAATTCTTTTGTATCTAGGGTTCTTTTACTTAATTATGATCAAACACATTCATTTCATGCATCGAATAATGCATTTGCACTCACAATTCACTTCACGACTACCTAAATGCACTATTTGAGCCATAACTTGCTCAATTTTTATCAGAATTGTTCCCTTCTAATTTCTATGGTTTGCTATGACTCCTAGGCATATTTTGAGGTCTGGAACAACCCCAAATAAGCTCGAAGAGTGCAAGTCACCAGAGACCCTTCATATAGCTCCGGATTCTTAACTTAACTCTATGTTTCTCCTTTTGTAATTCTATCACTTCTAAATGCTTTCCTAACTTCAAATATGCTTAGATTTAAGTTCAATTTAATCAAAACTCAAAGGTATCATAATTCCCTTCATGGCCGTGACACACATCCATACACATCAATGTGTAGTTCTTTTCAATTTTACATGTTAATTTCTCTCAATCATTTTATCAAACAACATATATGCAACTTATTTGACATTTTACTTCCTTAAATCACAACTTAAGGTTTTCCAAACATAAACCCTAACCTAACATTTATACACTATAACATGCCATCTAAGCTTTCATATCACACACTTAGGGTTCTACACTTGTTTTAAGTGTAAAACACTCATCACAACACACTACAAACAACACAACTATCATCACATCCATACAATTCCAACCATCATCAAACTTAAAGAAAATGATGAGATCTCACCTTATTCTTACTTAGGGTGTGATATTATTTCTTGGTTCTAGTTGGGATGTGGTGTGGAAGCTTCAATCTTTGGCTTAAGTAAGTTGGATCTCTCTTCTCTTTCTTTCCCTTTTCTTGTCGTCACTCACTCTCTCCCTCTCTCAATCTCACAACTTTGCTTCTTGTTTTCAAAAAAAATTTGCTAAGTGTCATGACTAACACTTACACACATATATATAGACCTTCACTTATTTACAACCCATGCCATCACTTAAAAATTTATCAAAATATCCCCCTTTTTATACTAATCTCATGACATCCTATTAACTTTTATGAATTCTCATAATCCCCACAACTAATTTATTCTAATTATTTCTATTTATACATATGACTCTTCGTTTGGCAAAATAACCCTTTTGCCCTTTCTTTAGTTTTTTGCATTCATTATGGGTTAAATTAATTTCTTAAACTTTTATTATGTTGTATTCTCACTTTTAATAAGGTTATTTAGGAAATTTAATATTTTCATCACTTAATCTACCCTTTAATACTAGGAAGTTCAAAGAAGGAGAATAAGGGCTTACAGCTACAAAAAAGAAGTCAAGTTCAGTAAACCTGGGGAATCAGACGTGGTTTTCTATGGTGTAAGGATGCTACTCTCCACGAGTTTGATGAGTGCAGTAAAAGCCAACAAGATGCTTAGGAAGGCCTATCAGAGGTACCTAGTGTATGCAGTGAAAGCGGTAGCAATGAGTTACAACTAACAGAGGTTCCAGTTGTTAATGAGTTCCTAGATGTCTTCCCAAATGACCTACCAGGGTTGCCACCGGACAGAGAGATTGAGTTCGAAATTGAGCTTGACAGGACTCGTCTAGACCTTCTTTAAGCTCTTGTCTGGAGGGTCCCGTTGGGCACTTCATGGGACTTCTTGAACCTGACTTGTCGGATTGAAGAAATCTGAGAAGTGAACCGTTGACTTTCTTAACCCGTTTACTTGCGTAAACTTAAAGGTTTCTTTTCTTTATAAAATAGTTGGGTTGGTGTAAATTTTTCGCTATTCCATTTAAAACAATTTTACAGAAATTTCGGTAGTATAACAGCTGCATTTTAAGGTTTCCAAAATTTAACCTGCAAAGAAAATACACTTCGTACTATATTAACTCACCATCCAACTTCTTAGATATCTCAAACATATATTTTCACAACATATTTTTCCCTAATCATACATTTTCATAACATTTCAAATGTTGATCATAGGCATCGATATTTATATATGACATATGAAGTATAAGAATTTATTCATGATGCATGACATATATGATACAAACTCAATATTTACCAAAATATATCAACATGTTATACATTTGCCAAGTATTTGATTTCACAAATAATTATGTTCATTAATGTGATGAAGTCTTCGAGTTTCCCACCTAGAATTTTAGTGACGGTTTCCTTGATACACAAAATCACCTGTAAAAGCACTTCGTGGTATATACACACTACACAAAAATTTAAAGTGTTAGTTCGACATGAATAAACATTCTAATTATATAAATACATAGCTATTTATAAACCTCTTACATATCAAAATTTTGATTTTGAAAACCTTTCTTTCTAAATTCACCATGTGTACCCCTAGAGTACTCCAACTATCACGTGATGATTTTCAACTAATACCCTCATGATGCGATTAAAATGTCTCGACCTCTACGCGCGGAATTTACTACATCGCAGCGTAGGGTGAAACGGTCATAACTCTGAGCAACTATAATGCGGAATTTTCTACATCGCAATTATAGTGCTAACAATCTAAAACCTTTTGCAACTACATGCGGAATTTTCTACATCGCAGTTATAGTGCTAACAATCTAAAACCTTTTGCAACTACATGCACAATCTGAAACCTTTTGCAACTACATGCGGAATTTTCTACATCATATATTATAGTGCACTACTCGACAACCCTTGCAACTATGTGCGGAATTTTCTACATCGCAGCATATTGGAAGTAGCTATAAATCTGAGCGGTTACGAGCGGAATTTTTCTACGTCGCTACATAGCGCCGATAACTCTATATCTAGACAGCTATGTGCGGAATTCTCTATGTCACAACGTAGTGCTAGATACTTTGAACTCTGAGGGATTACACATGGCTTTTAAAACGCTTTTTCATTCTAAATGCATGAAGCACAGAATTTCTTAACTTACATTGTTTTTAATTCAAACTCACGCCAAACTTTATAAGAACAACTTCTACTTTTAAATCCTCATTTCTTGATCTCATAGAGGATCTTTTACTCGAATGGAACTCATGTTTTAAAAATCATTTTATAAAACTTGAAATCAACAAGTTATAATTTAATTTAAAATTTTAGACAAGGTAAGCAATGTAACACTTATCTCAATCCGAATATGCCCAATCGCCTCAACAAGCCTCTCGTGCCTTGGTCGCTTGCGCATCACCTACATATCAATGTCTTATTATAACCTACTCAATTATATAACTCAAAACTTAAAAGTAGAGTTTTCAATACAAGTTACTCTATTGAAAACCCTTTCCACTATAACCTTCCTAACTCGATTTTAACTCAACCAAGACTCTCTAATTTCGATTTTTTAGCACGGGCCTTATTTATTATCACCTCGGGACACTCTGGAATGCTTAAAATGGTCGTCGGAGGCTCGGAACGCAAAATCACCGTTTTTGGACCCCCTAAACCCGAGGCTATGCTAGGGACCATTCTAGCGATTTTCTTCACTCCGTTTTTGCTCTAATCATCTCCCTAACTCACACTTAGGTCACCCATAAAACAGTTTCGAAAAATTCTAAGTATTGAGGGGTGAAACCTAGGAAAAATGCCTATTTTTCGACACTTTTTTATGCACATTTGTGGCATCCTACATGAGACGACTTCAATTCTTTCATATCTAGGATTCTTTTACCTAATTATAATCAAACATATTCATTTCATGCATCAAGGAATGCATTTGCATCCACAATTTACCTTACGACTCTCTAAATGCACTATTTTAGTCATAACTTGCTCAATTTTTATCGAAATCGTTCCATTCCAATTTCTATGGTTTTCTATGACTCCTAGGCATGTTTTGAGGTCTAGAACAACCCCGAATAAGTTTGAAGAGTGCAGGTCATCACAGCCCCTTCATTGAGCTCGGAATTCTCAACTTAGCTCAAAACTATTCCTTTGACAATTCTATCACTTATATATGTTTTTCTAACTTTTATTATGTGTGAATCTAAGCTTATTTGGATCAAAACACAATGATATTACACATTCAACATATGCCATGACACCCACACATTCTCCTCCAACCCTTCATTTCATTTTATTTTCACTATTTTCACTAAGTTACTCTCTTAGACATTTCAACAAATAACATATGTGCAACTTGTTTAACATTTCACTTCCTCAAATCATCATTTAAAATTTTCCATTTACAAACCCTAGTCTAACATCCATACACTAAAACATGTCATCTAAGTTTCCATATCACACACTTAAGGTTCTACACTAGTTTTAAGTGCAAAACACCCATCACAAACTACTACAACAACACAACTATTCCATACCCATACCATTCCAACATCATCAAAGTAGAGAGAGAGAGAATGATATCTTACCTTATTTCTTGCTTAGAGTTGTTAGTTTAGCTTGAAAACATTCTAGAATGATGAGTTGAAGTTTGAAAAATGAGTGGGAAAGCTTTCCTCTTCTTCTCTTGCTTGGTCGTGTATGTCACCCTCACCTTCTCTCACTCTCATGTTTTCTTCTTCTTTCCTTTTCTACGTGTTGGCCGACCAACACCTTTCATCTTCTATTTATATTGGTATTTAATTATTCAATTTACTATAATACCCCTCTTTTAGTTATCTCAACTCAGCTTATATCTTAATTAAGTCTTAAATGCTAATTACTTACATCCTAATATATATACTCTTATTTAAACATTAACTATCTTGCTACTTGATGATTTAGCTCCTATTTGTTAAAGACTATTTTATCCTTCTTAAATTTTTCTTCTCATAATGGTCACACACAATTCCTAAAGTTTGTAATATTATTGCAATACCACTTGTAATTATATTATGGACGAATTTCGTCATCATTATCCCATTACTTAACTTCTAGTAATATGAAGTTCAGGAGTTAAGAGTAGGGGCTTACATTAATTCCATAACTTAGCTTCTAACACTAAGGAGCTCAGAATTGAAACTAAAGGCTTACAGAGCTAGCTCCTGGTACTGAGCCTATCTCAATAGCACCATATCATATGGCACCTGCAGAGTTAAAAGAATTAAAAGTCCAAATGAAAGAATTATTAAGTAAGGGATTCATGAAGACAAGCACATCACCATGGGGAGCTCTAGTGCTATTTGTAAAGAAGAAAGATGGGAGCCTCCGATTGTGTATTGATTACAGGCAGCTTAATAGGGTTACTATCAAGAATCAATATCCACTACCAAGGATTGACGACTTGTTTGATCAGATCCAAAGGGCCAAGGTATTCTCGAAGATTAATCTACAGTCGGGGTATCATCAGCTGAAGGTGTATAGGGAAGATGTTCCTAAGATGACCTTCTGAACTCGCTATGGGCATTACGAGTTCCTAGTGATGCCATTTGGATTGATAAATGCTCCAGTGGCTTTTATGGACTTGATGAACAGAGTCTTCAGTCCTTACCTGGACAAGTTTGTGATAGTTTTCATAGATGACATCTTGGTGTATTCAGGTAGTCGAGAGGAGCATGTTGAGCACTTGAGGATTGTGTTACAAACGTTGAGGTAGCACCATCTTTATGCAAAATTCAGCAAGTGCCAATTCTAGCTTGATCAGGTAGCCTTTCTAGGGCATGTGGTGTCCCCCGAAGGGTTATTGGTAGACCCCTAGAAGATAGAAGTTGTAGTGAACTGGAAGCCACCCATGAATGTGACAGAAGTCAAAAGCTTCTTGGGCCTAGCCGGGTATTACAGAAAGTATGTGGAAGGGTTTTCTAAGATTGCGACTCCGTTGACTAGGTTGACAAGGAAAGAAGAGAAGTTTGTCTGGTCAGATGCGTGCCAATGCAATTTCGATGAACTAAAGAAGAGGTTGACTTCGGCACCCGTGCTTACACTGCCATCAGGGAGCGATGGGTTTACAGTATATTGTGATGCGTCCAGATAAGGATTGGGTTGTGTGTTGATGGAGCATGATCGAATGATAGCATATGCTTTGAGGCAGTGAAGAAACAGGAGATCAACTATCCAACACATGACTTAGAGCTAGTTGCAGTAGTGTTTGCTTTACGTATATGAAGACACTACTTATATGGAGTACCCTACGGAATCTTCACTGACCATAAGAGTTTGCAATATTTGTTCAGCCAGAAAGAGTTGAACATGAGGCAAAGAAGATGGGTTGAACTCATCAAAGATTATGACTACACCATCGAGTACTATCCAAGCAAAGCTAATGTGGTAGCAGATGCGTTGAGCAGGAAGCCTATTAATTCTCTAGCCCAGCTAAGAACAGAGTACCTACCCATGTTAGTAGAGTTGAGATCGATGGGGGTTAGATTAGAGACGACAGATTCAGGTACCTTATTAGCCATTTTTCATGTCTGTTCAATGTTGGTTGATCAAGTGAGAGAGTTGCAAATCCAAGATCCTTACTTAATGAAGATAAGGAGTAAAATGGAGGTGGGGCAACCAAGTAGCTTCATATTGAGAAGTGATAGGACACTAATGTTGGGGCAGCGACTATGCGTGCCAGACGTAAAAGAATTGAAGAGAGAAATCATGGAAGAGGCCCATTCATCAGCCTATGCAATGCATCCAGGGAGTACGAAGATGTATCGAACTCTGAAAGACCACTATTGGTGGAAAGGAATGAAGAGAGAGATAGCAGAATTCGTATCCATGTGTCTAACTTGCCAGCAAATCAAAGTAGAGCACTAAAAACCAACAGGTTTATTACAGCCTTTGTCTATTTCGGAATGGAAATGGGAGAGGATTACTATGGATTTTGTGGTTGGACTTCCAAGAACTCAAAGCGGACATGATGCCATTTGGGTAATAGTTGATAGATTAACAAAGTCCGCTCATTTTCTAGCCATAAAGAACACATATTCCCTGGAGAAGTTAGCTCAGTTATATGTGGACGAGATCGTAAGATTACATGGCGCACTAGTGTCCATAGTGTTAGATAGGGATCCAAGGTTCACCTCTCGATTCTGGCCGAAGTTACAAGAAGCACTGGGCACTAGATTACATTTTAGTACGACTTTTCACCCACAGACAGATGACTAATCAGAAAGAACCATCTAAACTCTCGAAGACATGCTGAGAGCTTGTGGGATGGAATTTAGAGGGAGTTGAGATAATTACCTACCCTTGATTGAGTTTGCCTACAACAACAGCTATCAGTCCAGCATTGATATGGCACCATATGAAGTGTTGTATGACAAGAAATGCATAACCTCGATTTGTTGGGATGAAGTAGGTGAAAGAAAATTGATTGGTCTAGAGATTGTCTAAGCTACAACAGAAAAGATCAATGTGATTAGAGAACGATTGAAGATGGAAAACGACAGGTAAAAAAGTACGGACAATCGAAGAAGAGACTTAGAATTTGAAGTGGGTGATAGAGTATTTCTGCAAATATCGCCATGGAAATGTGTTTTGAGATTCGGGAAACGTGGAAAGTTGAGTCCACGATACATTAGGTCATACGAGATAATAGCAAGAGTGGGTGAGGTGGCTTATAGGTTGAGACTGCCACCAGAGCTAGCCAACATTCATGATGTATTTCATGTCTCCATGCTCCATAAATATATAGCCGATCCATCGCACATACTTTAGGAACAGCCGGTGCAATTGAAGGAAAACCTAACCTACGAAGAGCAAACAGTAGAGATCTTGGATCGTAGGGACCAGGTATTGCACCACAAGGTGATTTCGCTAGTAAAGGTGTTATGGCGAAATCACGGATCGGAAGAAGCTACATGGGAATCTGAAGAGCAAATGCACTCTCAGTACCCGCAGTTATTTGAAACAGGTATGTGGTTTAAAATTTCGAGCACGAAATTTTTATAAGGAGGGGAGAAATTGTAACTCACTATGTGTAATTTTACGTTTTATAGCATTAGAAGCTAAGTTATCAAATAAAAAGGGCAAAATAGTAATTGTCCTAAATTATACTTTTTTGTATGAGTAGGTGTGGTTATAATAGACTAGTGTGGGAATTGTGAAAATTATTAAAATAATAGAGGTATCATGGGAGTTAAACAAAGATGGGGGACCATTGGGTTAAATTGTAGAGAGTGGCATTGTAGGTAATTAAGTATCAAACTTTAAGGGTAAAATTATAAATGAAACCTATATATACATGATGTCCTTGTCTTCCAACACTTAGTCATTTTGAAAACAAAATAAAGAGAGAAAAGGGGTGGTGGACGACAAAAAGGGGAAAAGAGAAGGGGAAGAAGACCAAAGCTCTCCAAGCTAGTTTTGAAGCTTCCAAACCAACTTTCCAAGGCAAACCAAGCTAGAATAACCAACCCTAAGCAAAACTAAGGTAAAATCTCCATGACTTTGTTTAGAAATGATAAGAGTTGGATTTATGAGGTGTTGGTTGGTTGGGTTAGGTTTGATATGTAAATTGATGTGGGTTTTTATCTAAATCAATAGTAGAACTATAATAAGTGAAAAGCAAGTTTAGGTTGCAAAGGATGATGCATAAATTCATAGTTAGAATTTATATGGGAGAAGCCCTAAGTAGAGATTTAAGCATGATTTAAACAAAATAAGTTGTATATAACTTGTTTGATGAAATGTTTGAAAGAAGTATAACTTGAAAAATTGAAAAGAACAATATGTGGTGCATATGTGTGTGTCACAGCCAAAGGGAGGATATGTGAATGCTATTGTGTTTTAATCTCCTTGAACTCTAAATGATGCATAATTAAAGTTAGAAAAGCATATAGAAGAGTTAGAATTGAAAAAGAAAACTAGTTTGGATTGGTTGTGCATTTTGACTTGATGAAGGGTAGTAGCTTATGCATGAGTTTTGTTAATGTTTATGACATATTTAGGGTCCTAAAAATATGCATGAGTGAGTAGGAATTAAGGTAATTAAAATAGATGTACATGGGTGCATGAATATCATACAAACTAGTAAAGAATGAAATGATAGTAGAGTAAAAGAATAGGTCTTTGAAGGGGATATAAAGATCTGCATGAAATGAGCTTAATTGTTGTTGTTTTAGACCTCAAAACATGCATAAATGTTCTAGCAAACCACAGAAATTTGAAGGGAAAGGTTTAGATAAAAATTGAGGAAGTTATGACTTAAATAGTGTACCTATGTAGTCGTAAAAAGGAGTTGAGAGTGAAAATACATTCTTTGATGCATGAAATGAATGTATTCGATCATAATTAAGTAAACGAACCTTAGAGATGAAAGAAATGACATCATTGCATGTGTGATGCAAAAATGTGCATAAAAAAGTGTCAAAAAATATACGTTTTTCATAGGTTTCACCCCTTGATACTTAGCATTTTTCGAAACCGTTTTATGGGGGACCTAAGTGAGAGATAAGAAGATGATCCAAGTGAAAACGGAAGCAAAACAGCCCGTAGAATGGGCTGTGAATAGTGTTCTGTTTTAGAGGGTCCGAAAAGTTGAATTTTCGTTCTGGGCCTCTGAAAATTATACGGACTGCATAGGGATGTTCCTAGGGGTATAAAAGTCAAATTTTTGCAAAGAAATTGTAATTAGAAATCCTTAGTTAAGTTAGAACTTAGAAAAGAGAAGTGTAGTCAAAAAGTGTATTGTAAGGGGCTTTTAATGTTAAAAGCAATGTGTGTAATTTTATGTAACACATTGTGGCCTATTTTAAGTAAGAATATGTAATGCAGGTGACGAGCAAGCTAGCGGAGTACGGGGTACTCCATATCCTAAATCTGAGTTTTGAGTATGTGATCTCTTTGTGAGATTCAAAAAGGAAAGGAATCAAAAACTAAGTTGATTCCAAAATATTTGAATCGAGAAAATTTTTAAGAGTTTGAAAAGTTAAAGGTTTTGTGCTTTTGCACTTAGTGAAACCATTTCAAAGCCCATGTATATACCCTCAGTTTAATTAAGATTTAGCGCTACGTGACGATGCAAAAAATTCTATCCGTAGTTACTCAGTTTTCAAAATATCTAGCGCTATATGTACGATGCAGAAAATTTCGTATGTAGACGCTAAGATATAGAGAGATTCTAGTGTTGCGTTGTGATACAAAAAATTCCGCACGTAGTCGTTTAGTTCTACAGTTTTGGCACTACGTTGCGAAGCAGTAAATTTTGCTCATAGTGGTCTAGAGTTATGGCACTACAATTACGATGCAGAAAATTCAGCATTGTGGATGCTCAGATTCGAGATCGTTTCATACTATGGTTGCAATGCAGTAAATTCCGCATTGTAGTGGTCGAAATATCTCAGTAGCTTCACATTTGGCATCAGTCGAAAACCGCCACGTGATGGTTTAAGTATATTAGGGGTATACATAGAGTTTTTAGAAAAAAAGATTTTCTAAACCAAAGATTTTGTATTTAATTAAATTTATGAGTCACTATGTAATTATACCTTATATTTCCTTATTTAATGAACTAACGTCTTTGCTTCTGTGTAGCGTGTATATTCTACTAGGTGCTTTAGTAGGTGGTTTTTGCTTCGAGAGAATCGCCATTGAATACTTTAGCTGGGAAATTTGACAATTACATCAATTGAACAAATATATTTTGTGATTGTAAATAATATAACTAAGTAATTGTATTGTTAGAATGTAGATATTCGAATAATTGTAAACCAATGATATGATATGCATATGCATATGCATATTTTTTTTATGCTGGCATATGATTCGTATCCATCATTAAATGTTTGATAATCTATATTGCATTATGAAAATAATAGAAATGTTGATTTGCGAAATGAATCAAATACATGCATGATTGTTGTGAAAAAGTATGAAGAAAATGAATGTTTGTGGCAAAAAGAAGTTGGATGTTGATTTGAAATAGTACGAAGTGTGTTTCTTTACAGGAAAAAATGTTGGGATTGTTAAAAATACAACCGTCATGCTGCCAAATTTTCTTAAAATTTATTTTCATTTGAAATCAAAAAATTTACACCAACCTAACTATTTTCAATGAAAGCGAGTTTTTCCATTTAAGTAAAGAAAGTAAATGGGCAAGATTAAAGGGTTCGCTCTACGAATCTCTTTATTTTGACAAGTCAGGTTAAGAGAAGTCCGTTGAAGTGCCCGACGGGACCCTCCAGATAAGAGATTAGAGAGAGTCTTGTTTGGGTCCTGTCAGCAATAGTGGCAATGCGAGCTTGTTATCGTGAACTGAGAGCTCACTCAGGCTGGATGCTAGTGAATCGGGCCTTCGTATGTTGGGTCACTTCATTGGATCAGGCTTTTACCAGCCCATTTACACAATCCGAGATATACCCACAACAAGTGTGTATATACAATGTAAATAATTAGACCATGGATAAATGTTTTTGACTTTATACATGAAATCGTATTTACTAGTTGAATTGATTTTGTGGTAATAGATCTATTGTGGCTAGGATTACCTATGAGATGGACCAAAGGTCCGAAAATGGTAGTGGAGAATATTGCTTGTAAAATTTGAAGTGTTATTGAATTGTTTTTCAAGTAAATTGAAATTATAGGAAACCTCGAAAAACAGTCGTTGTGCTGTTAAGAATTTTCTTAAAGTCAAAATTATGGAAAAGGAAAGTTTTATAACTTATAATTTATAAGTTTATGAAATGATTAAAAGTTAAGGGTTTGCTCCACAGAGTTCTTTAACTTAGGAAAGGTTAGAGTCCAGAAGGATTCCATGGGGTGCTCGGTGGGATCAAGGGAGCCCCTACCGGGGAAATTCGGGGTGGGTCCTGTCAGAGTGGTATCAGAGTAAGGTTTAGGATTTTGGAAGATGTTTATGAGAATTTGAAAAGTTTTCGTATTTAGAAAATTCATGCATTACATGATTTCACATATAATGGAGTGTCATAAGTAAAATGCATCTTCAAGGTCGCTCCACTACAAAAAGAGCCGCCGCCAAAGTACCTGCACCGAAGGATGAATAAATAAACAAGTAAGTTAATGTCTCCCTAAGTTAGTTTTAGAAGTAATGAATATACCCTTAACGTTATGAGACGTTCTGGAAATCGAATGTATTTAAGAGAATAAATTGATTGAATGATCTTTATATGTTTAATACGACTGAGATACTTAGGTACTCAAGTATATTGTTCTTATTAATTATTATAGTGTTGAGGATGATCGATTATATATGTTATATTGGTAGAACTTGATTTATTGACTTCTATGCAGAGACGAATATATTGTGATGACTTGATGATTATATGATTTGCCTGTATAAAAAGTATACTATTAGTTGGTGACATTAATTGGTGATTGGCTTTTGATATGTTTAGATGACATGATCTTAGATCAGAGTAAATAAAAATTATATGGTGTTACTTGGGTTGATCTCTATTTAGCACAAGCGAAAAGTTTGCAATGCTAACATTTTGAAGCATAAAAGTTTGTGGAATCTATTGGCATAATAAGATGTAAGTGTGGCAGATCTTATGATGCGAACCCCGTATATAACGATACGACACCCACGATCAAATTGAAATACAACCCAAAAAAAGATTAAAACAAGTTTATAAAATAAAGAATTTTGACTCATTGATTATATATCAATCACGAACCAAAGTTATAAAGAACTTTGACCCAATGATTAGAGCTCAATCAAGAACCAAAATTATAAAAGAAGGATATTGACACCACTCCTAAGACATAGATGAGAAGGTGGGAGATAAGTCATGGTTTGATCGCCACAAACAAAGCTTGATAAGATCACATGTTCATGAAGAACAAAAGAGAAACAAGTCTCTATTCTTTTCATTCAAGAAGTTGGCTACATCATCATTCAACTTTTTTGTTTGTTTAGGGTTATAAGTCATTTTATAGGTAAACAAAATAAACTAATTTTGGAACATAATTAATTCCCAAACATAATGCTCTAAAATCTAGGAAAATAAAACCAACATGGAAAGTAAATAATCCTAATAAAATAACCTATTAAATAAAAGATTGAGTGATATTAAATTTACAAGATTTTTTGAATCTCCAAGATTTGTTAGACATGCATTAAATTCTCAAGATCTTCTGAATCTTCAAAGCTTACTAGATATTTTGAATAATACAAAAGTGGCCCATTGTAGTTTAAGCCCAAATCTTGTTTGCTTTCTTGGATCCCATCATTTAGGCCCAAATCTTGCTTGCTTCCTTGGATCCCATCATTCCCTCCTTCCTTAAGACGATTTGTCCTCAAATCGTGACTCATCTTTATTGTCGTCCATGGTTTTGTTTCAAACCTGAAAGAAATGTTAGAAAAAGATCATCACACATTTCCTCACGTGTTTCACTCCACTCATTCACATGTTTATCATTCAATACTTTCTTTCCATGCTCAAACTCGTCCATTTTTTTTTTAAAAAAAAAAAAAACAAATTTGAATTTTTTTCTTTTTTGAAAAAAATAAATAAACAAATAAATTGGATAACCAAACCTGAATTAATACCCAAAGCTCTAATACCAACTGATGCGAACCATGTATATAACGATATGACACTTACGATCAAATTGAAATACAACCCAAAACAAGATTAAAACAAGTTTATAAAATAAAGAATTTTGACCCATTGATTATATGTCAATCACGAATCAAAGTTATAAAGAACTTTGACCCAATGATTAGAGCTCAATCAAGAACCAAAATTATAAAAGAAGGGTATTGACACCACTCCTAAGACATAGATGAGAAGGTGGGAGATAAGTTATGGTTTGATCGCCACAAACAAAGCTTGATAAGATCACATGTTCATGAAGAACAAAAGAGAAACAAGTCTCTATTCTTTTCATTCAAGAAGTTGGCTACATCATCATTCAACGTTTTTGTTTGTTTAGGGTTACAAGTCATTTTATAGGTAAACAAAATAAACTAATTTTGGAACATAATTAATTCCCAAACATAAAGCTCTAAAATCTACGAAAATAAAACCAACATGGAAAGTAAATAATCCTAATAAAATAACCTATTAAATAAAAGATTGAGTGATATTAAATTTACAAGATTTTTTGAATCTCCAAGATTTGTTAGACATGCATTAAATTCTCAAGATCTTCTGAATCTTCAAAGCTTGCTAGATATTTTGAATAATACAAAAGTGGCCCATTGTAGTTTAAGCCCAAATCTTGTTTGCTTTCTTGGATCCCATCATTTAGGCCCAAATCTTGCTTGCTTCCTTGGATCCCATCATTCCCTCTTTCCTTAAGACGATTTGTCCTCAAATCGTGACTCATCTTTATTGTCGTCCATGGTTTTGTTTCAAACCTGAAAGAAATGTTAGAAAAAGATCATCACACATTTCCTCACGTGTTTCACTCCACTCATTCACATGTTTATCATTCAATACTTTCTTTCCATGCCCAAACTCATCCATTTTTTTTTTTTAAAAAAAAACAAATTTGAATTTTTTTCTTTTTTGAAAAAAAATAAATAAACAAATAAATTGGATAACCAAATCTGAATTAATACCCAAAGCTCTAATACCAACTGATGCGAACCCTGTATATAACGATACGACACCCACGATCAAATTGAAATACAACCCAAAAAAAGATTAAAACAAGTTTATAAAATAAAGAATTTTGACCCATTGATTATATGTCAATCACGAACCAAAGTTATAAAGAACTTTGACCCAATGATTAGAGCTCAATCAAGAACCAAAATTATAAAAGAAGGATATTGACGCCACTCCCAAGACATAGATGACAAGGTGAGAGATAAGTCATGGTTTGATCGCCACAAGCAAAGCTTAATAAGATCACATGTTCATAAAGAACAAAAGAGAAACAAGTCTCTATTCTTTTCATTCAAGAAGTTGGCTACATCATCATTCAACTTTTTGTTTGTTTAGGGTTACAAGTCATTTTATAGGTAAACAAAATAAACTAGTTTTGGAACATAATTAATTCCCAAACATAAAGCTCTAAAATGTAGGAAAAGAAAACCAACATGGAAAGTAAATAATCCTAATAAAATAACCTATTAAATAAAAGATTGAGTGATATTAAATTTACAAGATTTTTTGAATCTCCAAGATTTGCTAGACATGCATTAAATTCTTAAGATCTTCTTAATCTTCAAAGCTTGCTAGATATTTTGAATAATACAAAAGTGGCCCATTGTAGTTTAAGCCCAAATCTTGTTTGCTTCCTTGGATCCCATCATTCCTTCTTTCCTAAAGACGATTTGTCCTCAAATCGTGACTCATCTTTATTGTTGTCCACGGTCTTGTTTCAAACCTGAAAGAAATGTTAGAAAAAGATCATCACACATTTCCTCACGTGTTTCACTCCACTCATTCACATGTTTATCATTCAATACTTTCTTTCCATGTTTTTAAAAAAAAAAAAAAAAACAAATCTGAATTTTTTTCTTTTTTGAAAAAAATAAATAAACAAATAAATTGGATAACTAAACCTGAATTAATACCCAAAACTCTAATACCAACTGATGCAAACCCCGTATATAACGATACGACACCCACGATCAAATTGAAACACAACCCAAAGAAAGATTAAAACAGGTTTATAAAATAAAGAATTTTGACTTATTGATTATATGTCAATCACGAACTAAAGTTATAAAGAACTTTGACACAATGATTAGAGCTCAATCAAGAACCAAAATTATAAAAGAAGGATATTGACGCCACTCCCAAGACATAGATGAGAAGGTGGAAGATAAATCATAGTTTGATCACCACAAGCAAAGCTTGATAAGATCACATGTTCATGAAGAACAAAAGAGAAACAAGTCTCTATTCTTTTTATTCAAGAAGTTGGCTACATCCTCATTCAACGTTTTTGTTTGTTTAGGGTTACAAGTCATTTTATAGGTAAACAAATAAAACCCTAACATGAAACCCTAGCCCTCTAACAATTGGGCTCACTAAACATACTCATGGGTTTAAAATAATTAAACATGGGCTTAAGTTAATTAAATGTATCAGCTCAGCCCATTACATAAATTAAGACCCAACATGAAATTAAATAAACTAACTTAATTTAAAAACCCATTACAATTAAAATAAACTCAGCCCAAATTATTTAAAGCTCAATTAACTCTAGTTTGCCTCCAATTGCCTTCAATTAACTCTCGAAGCCTTCAAAATTAAGCCCAACAGCCTTCAATTGCCTCATTGTCTCTTTTTCCTCCATGCTTGCTATCTTGGTTTCCATCACCTTATTGATTCAAGTTCTTGAAGAGTACGTGACTTTCTAATTTGTAGATAGGAAAAGATGAGATGGTAGGGTCGATGTGAAGACATGAAGGTTGTTAAGGAGTCAAAATTTTGAATATAAATAAGATGGGATTGCTTTATCGTTGAGATTTATAAGATGATGGATTCATGAAGAAATTCATAGAATATTAGGCAGGGGTTAAGCCTCCCTTATAAAGATTTTAGAGTTAAACATTAATTGTTGTATAACATTTTACTTTTAAATTCTAAGTTCGAATCTATTCATGGTTGTAAGGTAATTTATGGATCCATGTAAGGTTATAACCCAAATGTAATCTTTGATTGATTCTAGTTAAATTTAGTGGTATTTGTATTGGTATATTGATTTCAATTAATGAATGTTCTTTGCACTAGGCTCCTATGGTGGACTAAGAATAAAGTAATTTTCAATAAAGCTTATTTATGATATGCTTGAGGTTGAAACTATCGATTGTTAACACTTATGATTCATAGTTTCAAATGATAATACGAACTATACATGAAGTCCTTGAATATTCATGACTTAAAGCTTTTAGATGATTAGAATTTTGAGGCATCGAATCAAGGTTTTGATTAACCCCTAAGATATGTGTAAAATGGTATAATTGTTTTATGGTGTTATTAATAGTGTAAGTAAAGGTAATCTGGTTAAATATAAGAGTTACATAACGTAAGTGTGGTGCTCAATCTCGGGTTAAATTCAATTACCTCAAAATTGATGCTCATTTGGGTTGAATTTGAATTATGAAGAAATAGGCTGGAATTTTGAGATAATTAGACGGAAGTTATTTGAGTACAATATAGATAGTAAATAATGTTTTTGAATGTTTATGACTTGAGCCTTTAAGTAATCAAAATTTTGGAATATTGGATAGAGTTTCAGATTGATTCTTGAAATGTCTTTAAGATCATATCCTTGCTTTATGGTGTTATTAATAACTATTATCGCAAAACCCCAGATTGTTTTATTGAATGTTAGAGTTGCATGGTGGAAATACGGCGTTTAAATTTCGGTTGAAAGAATGCATGTATAATAAGCTTGAAATTGAGCTATGGTATGGAGTAGCAGTTTTGAATTTTGAGGTAATTGAATGAAAACTATGTGAAATTGATATGGTATTGATGTCATAAGTCTCAAACAATTTACCTGTTTCCAAAAAGTATGAATATTAGACCATAAAATGTATAATACATTAGTCATTGGTGTATCATAACTCTTTAGTTGAAAGCTACATGAGGTGTAACAGTTATAAGAAATGATTTATTAAGTTTTGTTGATCATTAGGAAGGATAAAAAGGAAAATGATCATTATCCCAGATAGTTTTAAGTGTAACTATTTGGATGCGTACACGTATAATGATTGATGGGATTCTGATTAAAAATTTTATTAAATGATTGTCTATTTTGGCGTTAATTGTTATGGTTTTGGACACTAGCATATAAGTGAAAATGCTAATTTAGTTCTGAAGTACTCTGATGATACCTTGGTGATGGGATTGCGTGAATTAAATTATAAAGTTAGGTTAATGTTGATTTGTTTAATAAAGTTCTTAGCTCAAATTGTAAAACTTGAGGACATTGTATATTCAATTTTGGAAGTCTGAGTAATTCAGTGAATGGAATGAGATCTAGGTAAGAATGATTTTATGTATAAATCCTTCGTGATTATGTAAGTTGATGAGCGATGATGGTATGAGGAGAGATTGAATTATAGTTTAATCTCTTATTATCGAATGATGGTTAGATTTAAGAATTTAAATTTTCTCCTTGCGTAAATTTGATGAAATTGATAAAAATATCTTTGCTCATAATCACATTAGTGCAGTGATACTAGGTATGAAAGGAAATTCGTTGTTGATGATTTAATGTGGTTTAATTTTAATGGAATGTAAGGAACAGATGCAAGTGGTATCCTTATTTAGTTGAGCTAGGTATGTTTGTTTTAAAATTTCGAGGACGAAATTTTTTAAATTGGAGTGAAATTGTAAACCCTAGAATTTCACTTTTCGAAAAAGCCTTTTTCCGACGAACAGTGTCAGTGAACAAGTCGGTTCGAAATCGACACTAAGAGTAAAATTCAGAATCCGATCGGACTTTTATAACTGAAATGTGATAGATACTACTTAGGGAAGTACTTTTATGGAAAATAAAATTTTTCGGTGAATAGTATTTTCGGATGAATAATGTCCGCATGAATAGTAATTTTTGAAAAGTGGGCCCCAGAAATCAAAAGTCCCAGAATAGGTAATAGAGTTACTAGAAACTGAAACGGATCAAAAATAAGTTCATTCAAATAAGTTTTAAACGATCCGAAAGAAATTGATGAAAATGCCTTTTTCGAAGAATAATAGAAATTATTGATTTTACGGTCATTAGAATTTTTTTAAAGCATGAGATTGAGAGTTAAGATACCAAAATATTTCATGGTCAATTTGATTATAGGATGGCCATGGAATATTTTTGGAATTTATTTGAGTGTGAATGAGAATTAATTATACTAAAGGGCAAAATGGGCATTTTATTTAAGTATACATGGATTTGGTGTGAGTGAACACATGCAACGAAGTTGAACAAGAAGCACAATCTATGTGAACTAAAATTAACCAATGGGAGAGTAACACATCAATCCAAAATTAATGACCATGAGTTGTCATGCACTAAGAAACTAATGACCAAATGACTAAATTGCCCTTATATAGCTTTATTGCCATTTATTTTAATTAAGGACTTGAGTGTCATTTAGAGAATGGATTAAGGGCATTATGGTCAAATAACTTAAGCATTTAAGGGTCATTAAAAGAGTAGATTAAGGGCATTTTTGTCCAATACAATGGAGGCTATATAAAGTTAAAAATGGATGAAGAAACTAGATGGATTTGGACTGAAAAAGAAGAAAGAATTTGAGGGAGAAGCATGACAAGTTCGACCAACAAAGGAGAAGAAGAAACAAGGTGGTTCAAGCCAATCTTTCATGCCAAATTCATCAAATTTTAACAAATAAGGTGCTAGGCAAGGATTAGACAAGAAAAGTGAAGAAGGTAGGTAAGTTTTGTTAGTTTTCATGATGATTTTGATGATTAGTTTGGGGTGAATGGTGGCTTGATGAATTGATGATGTTTTTGGTGTATTTTGAAGCAGAAATTCTTGGGACTGAGCTTGGAATTGAAGGGAGCTACAAAGGAACTCATGGAACAAGTAAACTAGTAAGGTTGGTATGTTAGGGTTTTATGCAATTTTGAAAAAAATTTGAATTTGATTAATGTTAAGGCATTAGGTGAATAAGTGACTAATTTTAGTGTAATTGTGGTAATGAAAATTGAAAGAATGATGTGGGATGCATGAGGAGTAAAATTCGGTCAACATGAGTGTGGTGTGTGTTTGATTTGATTTGAATACTTTGATGAAATTGTATGAAGTTTTACATGATTTTAGGATGATTGGCATCAAGAAAATTACAAGAAGAAGTTTGGATGCCATAGGTGCAAGCATTCGGCTAAGTTAGGAAGTTTATGTTTGTGAATTGAGTTTATTGTTTTGATGAATTTACATGATCTTTGACATGGTTTTGAGATAAAATGAATCAAGAAAATGGAAAGAAAAAGCTTAGAGTAGCATGAGGTTTGCATTCGGCTAAGGGAGCCCATTTGGGATTTAAAAGGTCATTTAATTATTTGATGTATTTTCTTGAATCTGTGTATGTATTTAAGTGAGATTTGCACCAAGAAAATGCAAGGAAAAGAATGCTATGATATTAATACTAGTTTATGTCAATTTTGTAAATTATATTGGGAATGGTGTTTAAAATGGACATTGGGTAAATTAGGGTGATTTTGAGATGAATTTAACAGAAGTAATGCATGAAAAATCAAGAGAATGATGCATATATACAAAGTAGTGTAATTAACCAAAATGAAGGGCAAGGTGCTAATCTATGTTTTAATAGATATTGATAGGTTAGAACATATTATTTGATGACCTCTAAGTGAATTATGTAGAGGGAAACCAAAATAGAAAAACGAGTATGTCAATTGGTACATAAATGGGATCCATGAGTAGTTAAACTAGTAAGTTATATGGATCAAGTAGTTGCATTTTAGAAAATGAATTACATTAAATTATGCATTCAGGAATCTAGTAAAAGCTAAGGAGGGAAATTTGGGAATATGTTGATACATTCTAACTAAGGTTGGTTAATTATAGTGCGAATGGAAATTCTAAGCATTGATGATTGAATTTTGGTTTACGGACGAAGTGTAGGTAATAAGGTAAACAAAGGAATCAAGTGAGGATTTTCGAAGAGCATTCTAGTTAATGGAGAACCGAGTGAGTGTAAACTTATTTTGAAATTGCTAAATGCATTTAAATATATTTTAAAGCTTCTCTATGATTTCTAAAGTGTTTTTGCACTTGAAAATGAATTTCCTCCAATTATTTTAGTATATGGGATGATTTTGTATTAAGTGAAAAAATGAATGATATGCATAAAAATGTGAATGCAAAATTATTTATACGTGTTAAATGTATTTTTGTACATGTTTTTAAAGTGTTTTAATGAATATAAGTGTTCTTTCAAAATGTTTGATACGTATTGCTTTACATTCACTATGAATTTTAATGTATTAACGTTAAATTTATGCTTTGAACACTGGAAAGTAAGCTTTTTATTGTGAAAGAAATGTTTTGTACATGAAATTTTGAAAGTTATGTGAATTATGATTTATATGATAAAAATGGAGCATGTATGGAAATGTTTTGTAAGCCTATGGCACACCTACAGGTATTATAGATGATACAAATCATAGTGTAAGCCCTTTTTCGAAATTTTACATTTCTTAATAATAGTAATTGACTTATAGGATGAAAATATTAAAATTCATAAATAGTGCCTTTATAAGTGATATTAAAATGTTAGTAGAGATTTATGAATCAAATAGATCAAATAGTAAGTTAAATTACTAATAAGAGGCAAAATAGTCAATTGTCATATGAGAGCCCTATATATATGTGTGTTAGGCATCAACACTTAGAAAAATTAGAAGCAAAAATAGAGAGAAAAGGGAGAGGGGAATTCGACCACCATAGGGGGAAAAAGAACCAAGAGTTTTTCATACCAAATTAAAGATCTAACCAAAAAATCAACCTCATCAAAGCTAGATAATCAAAGTTTGAGCAAGATCAAAGTAAGTTATCTTTACTTTTACTAAGTTCATGTTAGTAAGCTTGTGTAATGGATGGATGGTTGGGTTTATTCTTTTGTTAAATGTTTGATGGAGGTTTTGATAAAGATTAAGTGTAGAACTCTAATAAGTGACAAGGGAGACTCAAATCAAGAAAACCCATTCAAGAAATGGTAGTTAGAGTTTATGGATAGGAAACCCTAAGTAGATGTAAAAACATATTTGAGCAATTATAGTAGTTTAAAGTGTTTGATTAAATACCTAGGAGAATTGTCAAATCTAAAATCATGAAAGTTAAAAGAAATAACATGTTAAGGGTGCATGAGGAGGTTTGGTTATAAGGTGGATGGGGTGTATTCATTGGGTTTTGATGCTTATCAACTTCAACAACATGCATAATTTCTACTAGAAAAGCATATAGGAGAGTTGAAATTGAAAAAGGAAACTAGATGGGATTGTTGTGCATTTCGACTTGATGAAGGGCAGTAGTTTATGTATGTGTTTTGTTGGTGTTTATGATGTATTTAGGGTCCTAAAAGCATGCATAAGTGAGTAGGAATTAAGGTTATTACAATAGATGTACATGGGTGCATGAATAGCATACAAACTAGTAAAGAATAAAGTAATAGTAGAGTGAAAGAATAGGCATTTGAAGGGGTTTATAGAGACCTTCACGAAATGGGCTTAATTGGGGTTGTTTAAGACCTCAAAATATGCATAAATGTCATAGCAAACCATAGAAATTTGAAGGGAAAGGTTTGAATAAAAATTGAGGAAGTTATGACTTAAATAGTACACTTATATAGTCGTAAAGTGAGTTGAGAATGTAAATGCATTCTTTGATGCATGAAATGAATGTATTCAATCATAATTGAGTAAAAGAAACTTAGATACGAAAGAAATGACATCATTGCTTGTGTGATACAAAAATGTGCATAAAAAAATGTCGAAAAATAGGTGTTTTTCATAGGTTTCACCCCTCAATACTTAGAATATTTCGAAACCGTTTTACAAGGGACCTAAGTGAGAGATAAGAAGATGATCCAAGTGAAAACGGAAGCGAAACAACCCGTAGAATGGGTTGTGAACAGTATTCCATTTTAGGGGATCCGAAAATTTTGACTTTTCATTCCGGGTCTCTGAAAATTTTACGGACTGCATGAGGATGTTCCTAGGGGTATAAAAGTTAAACTTTTACAAAGAAATCATAATTAGAAAACCTCGGTTGAGTTAGAACTTAGAAAAGAAAAGTGTAGTAAAAAAGCGTATTGTAAGGGGTTTTTAATATTAAAAGCAATGTGTGCAATTTTATGTAATACATTGTGGCCTATTTCAAGTAAGAATATGTAATGCAGGTGATGAGCAGGCTAGTGGAGCATGGGAGGCTCATTGACGAGTAGAGCTCGCTTGGTGAGGTAAGTGCCTTGTCACTTGCATCTATTCCAATTTCTAATTTAAATTTTGAATTATGTAATCAAACGAATTCGAAAACGATTTTCATATCCTAAATATGAGTTTTGAGTATGTGATCTCTTTGTGAGATTCAAAAAGGAAAGAAATAAAAAATTAAGTTGATTCCAAAATATTTGAATCGAGAAAATTTTTAAGAGTTTGAAAACTTAAAGGTTTTGTGCTTTTGCACTTAGTGAAACCATTTCAAAGCCCATGTATATACCCTCAGTTTAATTAAGATTTAGCGCTATGCGACGATGTAGAAAATTCCGTCCGTAGTTGCTCAGTTTTCAGAATATCTAGCGCTACATGTATGATGTAGAAAATTCAGTACGTAGATGCTAAGATATAAAGAGATTCTAGCGCTGCGTTGCGATGCAGAAAATTCCGCACGTAGTTGTTTAGATCTACAGTTTTGGCACTACGTTGCAAAACAGTAAATTCTACTCGTAGTGGTCCAGAGTTGTAGCACTACAATTACGATGCAGAAAATTCCGTATTGTAGATGCTCAAATTCGAGATCATTTCACACTACGGTTGCGATGAAGTAAATTCCGTATCGTAGTGATCGAAATATCTCAGTAGCTTCACATTTGGCATCAATCGAGAACCGCCACGTGATGGTTTGAGTATACTAGGGGTATACATGAAGTTTTTAGAAAGAAAGGTTTTCTAAACCAAAGAATTGATATTTAATTAAATTTATGAGTCACTATGTAATTATACCTTTTATTTCCTTGTTTAATCAACTAATGTCTTTACTTCTATGTAGCATGTATATTCTACTAGTTGCCTCAATAGGTGGTTTTTGCTTCTAGAGAATCGCCATTGAACACCTTAGGTGGGAAATTCGACAATTACATCAACTGAACAAATATATTTTGTGATTGTAAATAATATAACTAAGTAATTGTATGGTTAGAATGTGGATATTAGAATAATTGTAAACCAATGATATGATATGCATATACATATATTTTTGGTGATGGCATATGATTCGTATCCATCATTAAATGTTTGATAATCTAGATTGCATTATGAAAATAATAGAAATGTTGATTTGAGAAATGAATCAAATGCATGCATGATTGTTGTGAAAAAGTATGAAGAAAATGCATGTTTGTAGGCAAAAGAAGTTGGGTGGTGATTTGAAATAGTACAAAGTGTGTTTCTTTTATAGAAAAAATTTTGTGATTGTTAAAAATACAACCGTCATGCTGTCGAATTTTCTTAAAATTTATTTTAATTTGAAATCGAAAAACTTACACCAACCTAACTATTTTCAATGATAGCGAGTTTTTCCATTTAAGTAAAGCAAGTAAACGGGCAATAGTAAGGGGTTCGCTCCGTGGATCTCTTTATTTCAACAAGTCGGGTTAAGAGAAGTCCGTTGGAGTGCCCGACGAGACCCTCCAGATAAGAGATTAGAGAGAGTCTGGTTTGGGTCCTGCCACAGAGTACCCTAAACGTGCATGGCAGTGTCAGGGATATCCGTCATTAACAAATCTAACAGCGAGAAGTACCCGCAGAGGGATTGTGTCAATTAGTCTAGTTCAGTGTGTCCCTCATGCACATATAGAGGTATATGATATGATGACTAGCCTTTATCTTACATGAGCAATGCAGAAATCCCACTACATAGAACCATACCATAAGGGTCGAAGCCCAAGACAAGGGCCTAAAGTGGACAGTTCAGATGATTTGTAGTGTCATCCTAGAATCCCTTGAGGGCTGAGTCCTAAGACAAGAGGTGGACCCCCAGGCTATGTGATTAGGGTGCTATATGGTGTTCAAAGACGGGTGGCTGGTATAATTTCATAAAGAAATGAAATTTTTGAAAAATTATGTTGCCACCACTAGTTATGATTTTATAAAAAAAGAAAATGTAAAAAGTACAGGCTACTATTTGATACTTTAGTTTTGAAAAGCGTTTCATATTGTTTTCTGTAATCAGAAAATTCTCTTTTCAACATGTTATTATACTTCAGTTTCACTGAGAATGAATTTTATTTATAAGCAATGCTTTTTGAAAAATTTTGGGAGGTATATTTAAAAGAAATGGTTTTAAGTAGAAAAACTCTAACACTCACTAAGCTCTATTAGCTCACTTTTTATGGTTTTATGTTTTAAAAAACCTCTCCAAGTGCAGGTAACAGGAATCACAACACTCGCTCTCCTACTCTAGATGTGATGGGCCGACCGTAAACCATGTTTACGTGAAGTCACTAATTGTATGTTATGGATTAATTTGAGATTTAGTACATGTATATGGTTCTATTGATAGAAGGTTGGGTTAGGTTTACCATGAACGTGATGATGTGTTATGTTATTGTAAATGGAAGGATTTAATGTCTAGTGTGCATATACAATGTAAATAATTAGGCCATGCATAAATGTTTTTGACTTTATGCATGAAATCGTATTTTCTAGTTGAATTGATTTTGTGGTAATAGATCTATTGTGGCTAGGATTACCTGTGAGATGGACCGGAGGTCCGAAAATGGTAGTGGAGAATATTGCTTGTAAAATTTGAAGTGTTATTGAATTGTTTTTCGGTAAATTGAAATTATGGGAAACTTCGAAAACAATCGTTGTGCTGTAAAAAATTTTCTTAAAGTTTAAACTATGGAAAAGGAAAGTTTTATAACTTATAATTTATAAGTTTATAAAATGATTGAAAGTTAAGAGTTCACTCCACGGTGTTCTTTTGGTTAGGAAAGGTTAGAGTCCAGAAGGGTTCCATAGGGTGCCTGGTGGGATCAAGGGAGCCCCTACAGGGGAAATTCGAGGCGGGTCCCGTCATCTAAGGTAAGTGATCTAGGGTTTGTGTAGTTTTTCATGAAAATTTCAATTAAGTTGATCTTTGGATATATGATGATTAGTTGTGTGATTTTTGATGTGTTGATGATCATGAAAATGGAAGAATGATGTTAGATGCCATGATTCTAGTTTAAGTCAAGGTTAGGGTTTGATGAATTTATGTTG
The DNA here is from genome assembly GCA_019925255.1 of Litchi chinensis. Classification (NCBI taxonomy): domain Eukaryota; kingdom Viridiplantae; phylum Streptophyta; class Magnoliopsida; order Sapindales; family Sapindaceae; genus Litchi; species Litchi chinensis. The sequence continues at coordinate 28,788,865 of CM034463.1, read as the reverse complement.
ATTTTATGGTTTTGATGTGTATATTTAAGCTTCTAAATTATTCTAAGTTAGATTGTATCAAGAAAATGAAAGAAAAAGAGTTGGGTATCTTTGTATGTGAAATTCGTCCATGGTGTGATTATGGTGTTCAAGATGTGATTTAATCATTTAGATGCATTTTCATGAGATCATGTATGTATTCAAGCAAATATGAGTAAAAGAAATTTTAAAAAAAAAAAAAGGCTTGAATGGGATTTTTATGTGTATTCGGCCAAGCATGGTAGTTTAGGGTGCATTTTGTGTTTTTGGTTATTTGAATGATTTTGGGTGATCTTAAGATGAAAATTAAGATGGTTACTATGTGGGAAATCAAAAGGATAAGCCCATTTGTCAAGTAGTGTAATTGACCCAAAATGAAGAACTTACTAGTTTGAATGCAATTTAGGTGAATTGGTGTTGGTTTTCAAATGAATGAGTTGTGATGGCTTTCATCTTGATATATCACTTGTAGGGAAGGTGAAAACAAGGAAGGAGCTTTGAGACATTGATTCATGTGGTTGGAAAAGTGTATCGTGAGTGAAAATTTTGTTTTATGAATTGTTAAATGCATATTTTGCCACTTTATAACATTTATGATGTTGATAATGCATTTTGAGATAAAAATGATTTTCTTTTGAAGATATTAGTTTGTGGAAATTCCATATATTTGCTTGAAAGAGATATGTTTCATGCATGAAAGGTTTGTAATGATGATGATTATGTTTTAGTGGTTTTTATGTAATATGTTTCATAATTTCAAGACTATGGAATGAATGAATTTAATTTTGAACATATGGAAAGGAAAATGTTTTCAAATGCCAATGGTCTACCCCATGTTACATGTTAAGGACTTACGAATGATGATTTAGACCAGGTCGGTATACCCCATGTGTATGGCAAGTGTTGGAAGGGCGCGCGTCACTAACATCGGAGGGATTGAGTCAATAAGTCAAGTTGTGTCGCCCTCTACACGTGTGGGGTATTATCTCATTCGCATATGCAATGCAAAACATTCCAATGCGTGTTTGTGAGATGTCTCATGTATATTGTCATGATGAGCAGTGCTAATCGAATCATCACATGACCTTGTTATGATTGCTTCTCTGGGTTCCATTGGTGCGATTTCAGCAAGGAAATTAAAATTTAAAATTCTATACAATAACTAAAATATTACTATGTTTTTATGCATAAAAATGGATTTTTAAGATTTTCCATGAACTTACTAAATTTTATGATTTCAATCACGGAAATGTTAAGAAACAGAATAAATCCTTTTAAAAGTGTTTTGGGAGGAATTTTAAAAGAAATGATTTTAATAGAAAAATCTTAACACTCACTGAGCTCTTTTGGCTCACCATTCTTTGTTGTATGTTTTATAAAAAACTTCCCAAGGTGTAGGAACCAACAGTCAGGATGCTCGCCCTCCCACCTTGGATTAGGTGGGCTGGCCATGGATGATGTTCTGTGAAGTCACATTTTGCATATTTTTGTTTCTATTGGAATTTGACATACGTACTTAAGTTTTAAATTGTAAAGGATTTCATCAACTTACCACAATTATGGTGATGTGATATAAACATGTAAATGATACAATTTGATGTTTTTGTGTATATATATACTATGTAAATATTTTGGGGCTATGTATGAATGTTTGATTTTATGCTTGAAATTGTGTTTTTAAGATTGAAATGATTTCATTGAAATAGATTTATTATGGCTAGGTAATGATTTTGAGATGGACCGGAGGTCCATATGGTAGTGGAGAATGTTGTTTGAATTGTTTTCAGGTGATTTGAAATTTGGGGAAACCTTGAAAAATAGCCGTTGTGTTGTCAAAATTTTTAGAAATCTTAAACTATGGAATTGTGTAATTAATGATTTATATGTTTATGAATTGATTTAAGTTTAAGGGCTTGCTCCACGTTGTTCTTTTGGTGATGCTCTACAGTCTAGAAGGGTTGCATAGAGTGCCCGATGGGATCAAGAGAGCTCTAAAAAGGGAAATTCGAGGCGGGTCCCGTCAATGCAATTGTTGAGCAACTCTGTAATGTTAGTGGTCATTCTTTCATATCTTTTTTTTAGACAATGTGCTCATGACCACCTGCTTACTCCAGCCTTAACCAAAGTTGCATGTGTACTCGGATGTAACGCCTGTATTTCTTCCAATATTTTATTGCATTCAACACTCACATAACAGTCTACTGCATTGTAAAATGCATTTCCACATCCAAACACTTTTTACAATGTTGCTTAAGGTTTTGCCATAGGTGGAAAAAACATAACACATGTGAGACTTCAGGAAAAATTGTTTTCATCCTATTCAATATGCTTTTATGATGATCGAATACTGTAGAACCCAAAATTTCATTTTTTAATGAAAAGTAATTTATTTGTTTCGATGAATAATATTTTTGAATGAATAGTATTTCTGGATAAATAGTGTCCATGTGAATAAAGATTTTTGGAAAACGGATCCCGAAAATCGAAAAATTTCTAGAACAAGTAATAAAGTCTAAAAAAATTGAAATGGATAAAAAATGAGTCCATTTGAGTAGATTTTAAAAGCTTCGAAGATTTTCTTGGATGAAAATACCTTTTTAAAGAATAATGGGTATTGATGATTTTACGCCCATTTGAATTTTTTTTTAAGTACGAAATTGAGAGATAAAATACCCAATTAGAGTATTACATGGTCAATTGGATGATTGAATAACCATGGAATATTTTTGGAATTTATTTAGGCTAGAATGTGAATTTAATGTATTAAAGGGCAAAATGGATGTTTAGGCATGAATGAGAATTAAATTCATTAGAGGGTAATGTAGGCATTTTCAAATTCAAACACACATGGATTACATGTGAGTATTACATGGAAAAAAATCTAACAAAAAGCACAATCCATATGAAACAAAATGAACCAATAAGAGTAGGCCACATGGAAGTCACTAAATTGACTAGTTAGTTGTCATGCAACTAAAAATTAGCGGGATTTAGTTAGTTTAACTAATTAGCCTAGGGACCAATCACATGTCATTATTTGTAACTAAGGACTTGTTTGAAGTATGGAAACAGTTCAAGGGCATTTTGGTCAATTAATGGGAGGCCTATATAAAGTTAAATTGTGCATGAAATGATAAGATAAATTGAAAAGAAAATTGAGAGAGAGTGAAGGAGGATTCGACCAAGGAGAGAAGAAAAAGAGCAAGAAAAGTTTGACCCCTTTTGGATGCCAAACTCAATTTATCTTCACTAAATGGGTGTTAGAACAAAAACTTGAGCAAAGAAAGTGAAAAGAAAGTGGTAAGTAAGTTGATTTTCTATGGTGTTTTGATGGTTTCTTGGATGTATGACAACTTGATGAGTTTATGTAATTTTTTACATGTTTAGAATTAGATTATCTTATATTCAAGTATGGAATTGAAAGGAAACTCAAAGGAAGCAATTAGGCAAGGAAGTGATTAAGGTATGAATTCTACGGTTTATGCAATTTTTTAAAGAAACTTAAATTGAGTTGGTATTAAGGCATTAGATGAATGTTGGTAGGATTTTAATGCCTTTGGTGTTCATGAAAATAAAAGAATTAGGTTGGATGCCCTTATGTGCAATTTTGGTCAAGATGACATTTTGGTGTTCAAAGTGGAAATTCAATCACTTGATGTGTTTTTATGAGATTATGCATGTAGTTAAGCATGTTTGCACAAAGAAAATGAAAAGAAAATAATGTCATGATGTTAGTATAAATTTATGCCAAGTATGTAAATTATGATGTATGTAGTATTTTAAATTCAATTTGAGTTCTAAATGAGAATTATACTTATAATAAAGTGAAAGAGGAGTGAAGAGCTAAAGAAGAGCTTGAAGGAGTGATTTGCTAGTTTAGATAGCAAGTTGTGAGTGTGGTTATTTTTAAAGTTTTTATAAGTTTTATAAATTGATTATTGATAATTGCAAATGTTTATTATAGTAAATAATTTATTATGTTGAACTGATCAAACTTTTAGCATGTTAGCATTTCCAATGATGCATATAAGTTTTTAAATTTAGGTTATAAATGTATATATTTTAGTAGTAAAGAAATAGTATGTTTGAGTGAAGTACATGCATAAAAGAGACATGCTAAGGGTATTTGTAAAGTTTTAGGTTTTTACCTTAGAAAGATAATATTAGGGTTGTAAACCATATACTAGAGAAAAGAATATTTTCTAGTTAAATCAATATACTTTCATGTCTAGTGTATGTAAGATTTTTAAGTATATTGAAAGGATTTTAAGATTTTTAAGTATATTGAAAGGATTTTAAAATTTCTTTGGTTTACCCTAATCCCCAACATACCCAATCGAAGTACCCTATGCATGTATGGCAAGAGGTAGGGAGAGTCACTAACTTGGGGGCAGTTGAGTCAGTGTGTTTCACTCTGCACGTATATGTTAGTGTAAATCTACCTGATGTTGAGGGGAATCGTGATTCTAGAGTTCCCGCATCTACGACTACACATGGTAGCTTTCCCTAGTTCTAGTGACATGTATACGTATCATTACGTAAGAATGAGTTTCCCTGGGTTACCTTATAAGGCAAGCGTTTTAGAAAGAAAAGTATGTCATAGACGTGAAGTTTAGAAAACAAGAAAATTTACACTTTATGAAATTTATTAATAGATTTCGAGCATTATTATTTATATGCTCTATGCTAGTTTTACAATTGTATAAATGTTAGAAAGAAATTATTAGTTTTTCAACCTATTTTGGGAGGATGTATATAATTAGAAAGCAAATATTGTTTAAAAGTTTACCCACTCACTGAGTTTAAATACTCACCACTTTTTTTATGTTTTTGAAAAATCCTTCCTAGGTGCAGGTGTGAGCCATCAAACGAAAAGAGCTCCGTTGGACATATAGGTGGGCTAAGGACACAACGCTACTGAACTTGTTTACTTTTTAAATGTCATATGCACGTATAACCACTTAAGATTTGTTGTATATTTTGTAAATACTATTTTGGAAGGCATATATATACATATACTTTTGTAGTTTACATTTTTGTAAAAATCTTGTATACATCTTGCTTTTGTGAAAATTAAATGATTTTCAAGTTGTATTTTAAATTAAAAGCATGATTGTGGTTGATTGTAAAAAAAGGAAAAGAGGCTTGAGGCCCAAAAATTGAGAACTTTGTTGATATAGAAATGTACAAACTTTTTATAAATTTTTGCAAGGTGGAATTTTTAGAAAAACAATCGTGGTGTTGCCAAAATTTTTAATAACCTTGTTTTATAAATGTATTCTAAAAAAAAAAAAAAATCCATCCATTTCCACTAGAAAAGAAATTTAAAGTGAGAGTATTGTAATAAATCCTCCCCATTTTAGTATTGTAAATGTATTGTACACTATTGTCTTCATTTATGGAATAAATAAATAATTCAAAGGGTCCAAATGCGAAATCGAATTACGATGGAATTTCCGGATGTGGAATTTAATCACGATAAAATTTTCGAAGTAAACCGGAAACGATTTCAAATACGAAAAGTGGTATGGTGATTTATTAAAGTATGTGATGAAAGTAGTGTGAAGTAAAATCCCAAGAAAAGGCATGGTTAATTAAATAAATTAGAATCACATGCAAGGGCATTATGGGAGATGAAACTAAATTGGAGAATGCATGAAAAGTGTAGAAAAAAGGGGTACTTTTGCAAAATTTCATTGATGGCATGGATTGAAATTTTGTGACAAAGTTGAGAGGTAAATAAATAAGAAGTGGACAGCTATATAAAGTGATGAAATCAATAGAAATCACCAAAAGAGATCAGAAGTGATTCACGGCATCAAAGGGTGTATTTCAGCAGTGCAAAGTAGAAAAGGAAACTAGAGGATAGTAGTTGATCCAGGCCATTTCCAAGCCATCAAAAGGTGGTAATCAAGTCTATGAAGATTATCCTACTTGGATAAGTGAATTTCAAGTAAAATTGATTGAGTTTTCATTGAGTTTTGATCTGAAAAATATGTTTCAAAGCTGTCCAGTGAGTGTGCAATTTGTAATGATGTTTTCATGCATGGATTTGAGGTTTTGAAGCTTCAAACTTGTGGGGAAAGCGAAGCAAAGGTTTAAGACAGCTTTAGTAAGTAATTAGTTAAGTTGATTTGGTGAGTTTAAATGGAATTGATGTGGGTTATGTTGATGAGCTGCTGTCATGTTAAGTTAGTGTTGTTTTGAGAAAGTTTTAAGTGAAAAACTTGATGAAGTATTGATGCACACATGGGTATGTTACACGGCCAAGTAGGGATTTTGTAATTCAAAATGTGTTTGGATGGTTTGAAGTGAATTCATGCATAAAACTATATTAAAATGTCAAGTTAAATGGTTGAAATGAAAATTAGAACTAGGGCATGTGTGTATGCTATGTATTCGGCCATATGGAGTTTTGTGTGAGGGATGATTGTTTTGATCACTTTGGATGGAATTAGTGGCTGGTTTGGTAGTGATTTTAGATGAAATTGAAAAGAATTTAATTGGATAATAAAGGATGCATATTTCGGTAAAACTATGTCATGTTATCAAATTTTGATGTTTTATGGTTAAATTTTATGATACATTGCATGCTTTGGAATGTGATTTTAGTAAGAAAAATTGAATTGAATGGATAGTTTGGAAGGTGGCTTGTATTCGGCCAAACTAGGTGTGAAATGGTCCAAAAGTTTATTTGATGTATTGATGTGAAAATTGAACTTTAATTGGGGTGTTTTTCATGCATAAATACCGAGGAATTTAAACGAAAAGTTTATGCAAATAAATGGAGTCATTATGACTTAGATGATGAGTGTTCGAAATCCCCGTGTAGTTAAATGGTTGTTTGCATGTTAATGCGCCAAAAGTTGTGTATATGTATGGTTGGATTAGTGGTGATATTGCCTAAACGTGAAATTCGAAAATATGTAAGTAACTCGGAATTGAGAGAACCCTAAAGCATGTATTACCATGAGTTAACATTTAGTGAGTGTCTTTTGAAATATTTCGAATTGATATGATAATTATTTATGTCATGATTTGTGAACAAAATTGATTTTTAATTAAATATATTATATACAAAACCGTTTTGCATGGATTGTATGAAATTGAAAGGATTATATGGAAGATGTATTTTATAATGAAAACAGATACTAGAAATGTATTGTAAACCTATGGTATGCCCAATAGATGTTATAGATATCTCCGGCTAAGGTTGAGTACCCCGAAGTGTCCATTGGTAGTGTCAGGGATGTCTGTCACTAACAGCGGGAGGAAACCTGCAAGGGGGGGATTATGTCGAGTCAGTGGTTCAGTTAGTGTATCGCCCAACACACGTACAGGGTATATTATTAGCTAGCTTCCACTTGAGCAAGGAAAAATATCGGTCCGTAGTGAGGGAAAAAAATTTCGTTACATAAAACCGGATAAATGGCATGAACGAAGGAAAATTCCGGGAAAACCAGAGTGAGGCAAAATTCCACTACATACCTAGGATACCATATGATATGAACCAATAGTGGTTGGCTTGTTTTATTTAGAGCTTTTGAAAAACAGTAGTGCCACCACTATTTACATTTTTCAGCAGAAAACTGAAAGCATACATTATGTTACTTTATCATTCAGTTTATAATGAAATTGATTGACATTTATGAAAATTGTTTATCTATGCCATTATTTGAAATATGGTTTTCAGAGAAAAACCGATCTTAATATTACAGTGATTAAGTGTTTATAAACTATTTTAAAACTCAAGGGAGAAATATTTTATAAAGTAAATTTGAAATGAAAACTTATGACACTTATTGAGTTAATGTAGCTTGTTTTATGTTTTATAAACAAAACTTCCCTAGGGCCAGACGCAGGGATCGGTACGTCAGTAGCAGAAACTCCAGCCCAGGATTAGGTAGATCGAGTCGAGAGTGCTACTGTGATTGCATTAATGTATTTTGGATATTCTTAAAAATTTGTATATAATCGATTGTATATTTTTTTTATTTGGAAAATGTGTAAATAAATATATGCATGACTCGTGATTGTGTTTCAAATTATTTTTGTAAGTTGATGACATGTTTGTGGTTGTAACACCCTCCCCTCAATCTCCAGCGGTATGGGGACCGAAGTGGAGGATGTTACCCCTTTTTTTTTTCGAAAATTTGTTTATTCATTTATTTTAATTTACAGAAAATCTGGTAGAATTTCTCCTATTTTACTGAAAAACCAGAATTTAAAACTTGTAACATTTAAAATAAAACACTTCTAAAATATGTTCACTTTCTTAACTTTCAAGTTCGGACCCTCTGTCCGACTCAAAAACCACTTCACCACACAAATTCCAATGAAATCATACATTCACAAATAAGGTTCCATCAAATGGAAATAAAAAAGCACCACAATATTAAACTTTCCCAAATCATTTTGTTATGTTTAAAATTTTTTCTATAAGACTGTATACATTAAAATTTATAAAGCTTCATATATACATTTGAATGTACATGCATAATGTTTAGATACTTGCATTTTTAACAAAATATGTACATGCCCAAAAAGATATCTACCAAAAATGGAAATTGTTGTGACTCGTGAAACGCACGAGGGATATCTCCTTATCTGATTCTCTATCTACTCTGCTTACCTCAACTACCTGCATGTGGAAAACAAAATCTGACGCGCTAAGTATATTTACTTTGCTGGTGTACATACATAAGATTGAAATCATACCCGGTTTTAAAAACATAACATTTAAAAGATGATAATTTTATTCAAACATCAAATTATAAGCAAAATATATAAATATAGCAAACAAACTTCAAAATGTATATAAGAAATCTTTAAACACCACTTATCACTCCAAATTTCGTTATTGTTTCTAATGATGAGTCAGAGCCCTTTGTAAAGTCTAACAAGATACCATGGATCAACAATGGGTTTCCTCCTCCGGCATCGGGCACTCGGTGCCTACCCGCCGGATCTCACTTTTACAAACTTTTTAATTTCTGGACCAGACACTCGGTGCCTCTTAAGGTCTATAATTCACAATCGATATATAATCATAATGGTTTAGTACTGCTATTAATTACTCTATTGGCATGCCAACTACCAATCTCCACCTACTAATATTTAGGTTTACTCAGACTCTTAATATTTTTCAATACTTACAAGATTATCAATTCAAATAAAATTTTACTCACATAAATACTAAATCTTATCTGTCGTGTCCATTTTTCGAAATCTTTCAAAACTTCCCTCTAGGCCATTTCCAAATGACCATTTTACCCATAGTATTAGTGTCAAAGCTTAACAAAATATTACATCTTCCTCTAGCTCTCATTCAGCCCAAAAGAGGAAACTTTCGAATTTTTTTTTTCCAAACCCTAAATTTATCATACGTATCATTAAAACATCATGTAAATAACACATAAATGGGTGTGAAATAACAAAAATACCCCTTAGTTCTTCTCTACATAGCATTCGACCAAAAGGCTAATTTTTCAAATTTTATCTTCAACTCAATAAATCATCACACACATCATTCGAATATCATTTGTTTAACATATAAATAAGCTTTAAATGACAAAATACCCTTAGGATCCTCTTTAGCATGCATTCGACCTAAGATAGGGATTTTTGTAAATTTTTGTTTCACTTGATTTTTCATCATAAAATCCATTCCATCAACATCCAAATAACACATATATATCATTTATATCAAATCACAACATCAAGATAACAAAATCACTAAGTTTTCAAACAAAATTTTCATTGTTATGCTACTAATGAAATCAAATATTGAAAATATGTGTACACCAACCTTTTTGAACTTGCTCCTAGCTTCCTAGCACTCCCAAATGAAGCTCAAAGCTTCTCTTTGTCCTTGCTTGGCTCACCTCTCTCTAATTGATCACCTAGGGTTTTGTCAAGAGAGCATTTTTCATCATAAAAACCAAATTAACAATTTAAATGCATAAACAACTACACCTATATGCTCTTGCATGCTTCTATATCATTTCTAACTAAAACCCATCACAAAAATTAAAACCCACACCAACTTACCTTATTGGAACCCTTTCTAACAAAAATTCACTTGGGAATCAAGAGAGGTTTGAATGAAATCAATGCTTTAGAGAGGTAGATAATATGTAGAATAAGCTTTAGGAGGGATTTGTAGGCTTAAAATTGAAGAAAAAGTGAGAGAGAATGGAGAAGAAAGTGATTGCAAGAGGCGGAGGAAGAAGAAGAAATGAAATGTTTTCTTGCACCCCTCCCCCTTTTATACCCACTCTCTTTTTCCAATTAATTTTTAACCCTCAACTATTTCTATAATTACAACTTTGACATTAGTTAGAAAAGCTAGCATTTGATTGGTTAATTCTCTAACTTTTCATCCCACTAACTAACTAATCATCATACTAATCAAAATCCAACCAAATGGCATTAATTTTATTTCACTTTTTGACTTTTTGGTTGGCAACCTTTGATTGGTCAAGGATTGAATCACATGCAATACTTCCTAATTCCATTCCCTTTTTTGACCAATCACATTTTTCCAATATCCAATTGTCCCAATTCAATTCCTAAAATAAAATTTCAATTATAGCTTATTTCCCCAAAATAAATAAATGATAATATATATATATCTCTTCTTACATATAAATTCTAAATTTAATCCACCTATTACTTTGTAAACCCTTAGTCTCGATTCTAACTTTCTAGTATTAGAAGCTAGATTAGGAAGTGAAAATGATGAATCTTGCCAACTTTAAGTTAATCCAAAATATTGAAGTATTAATAGCAATTATTGAACCACACGATTTGGTTTGAGGAGAATAAAGTTGGATAAGGGTAAAATTTTATTTTTGCAAATAAGATATAATATATAATTGATAATATGGACAAGTTCAAAATTAAGAATTTTATTACACAAATGTCCATAAGTAATAGACACTTACTAATTGATTTAAAATAAAAAATTAGTGATATTCAAAAATTCAAATGGGACATAGAAGTCATTTATGAATTATTACTTATATATATACAACACTTAAAGAAAGAAATGGATGAAAAAATGAAGCAAAGTGGCGTGAGATAAGAAGCAAAACAAAAGCTGCCGTCCAAAGAAGCAAAACAAAACCGTGAGAAGTAAGGAGCAAGGGTGGACGGCCAAGGAAGGAAGATAACAGCTTTTTCATCCAAATTTCAAGCCCTAACTCATCATTCTAAAGTGTTTTCAAGCTAACCTAGCAAAACCCAACAAGATTTAGGTGAGATCTCATCTCCTCTCTCTCTACTTTGAAGATAGTTGGGGTTGTATGGGTATGGTGATGACTATGTGATTTTAGTAGATTGTGTTGGGTGATTTACACTTAAAATTTGTATAGAACCCTAAGTGAGTGTTGTAGAAGCTTAAATGACATGTTGTTGTGTGTGAATGATAGGTTAGGGTTTGTGGATAACAAATTTTAAAGTGAGAGTTAAAGCATTAAAAGGTCACAAAAGTAGTAGACAAATTGTTTGATGAAAGGATTGTGAGAGATTGTCTTGTAAAAATTGAAAAGCTCTACTCTTTAATGGGTGTGTGAGTGTGTCAAGGCCATGAAGGGCAGTGAGAAACCTTTGAGTTTTGATGGATTTGAACTCAAATTTAAGCATAATTAAGGTTAGGAAAGCATATAAAAGTGATAGGATTGTCAAAGGAGTAGTTTTGGGCAATTTGGGAATCCCGAGTTCAAACAATGGAACAGAGATGACCTACACAAGTCTGACTTATTTGGGGTTGTTCTAGACCTCAAATCTTGCCTAGGAGTCATAGAAAACCATAGGTTTTGGAAAGGAACGATTCTAATAAAAATTGTGCAAGTTATGCCCAAAATAGTGCCGTTAGAGAGTCGTTAAGTAAAATAACTATGTAAATGCAATTTTTATTATATGGAATGAATATATTTGATCATATTTAGGTAAAAGAACCTTAAATATGAAAGAAATAATATCGTCGCTTGTCCGATGCGAAAAAGTACATCAAAAAGTGCTCGAAAAAATGATATTTTTCTTAGATTTGATATAGCAAACGATAGAATTTTTTGATGAAATTTTATGGGTGACCATAATGTGAGATAAGAGGACCGTAGGAAAAAGAAAGAAGGAAAATGGAGCCCCGAGCAGAGCTGTGCATCACATTCTGTTATGGGGTGTCAAAAGAGGCTTAAATTTTTTATTTTTCGTTTCGGGCCCTCAAAAATTATATGGACCATATAGGGATGATCCTAGGGGTCTAAAAGTGAAACTTTTACAAAGAAATTAGAATTTTAAAGATCGGATTAAAGATAAATCCGTATGACTAGTTTAAGTGTAAAAAAAAAACAAAAAACAATGTGACTATGTGCATTGTCAACTAGTCAAGTGTTAAACTTGCTTCTTATGAATATGAAAGTTATGTAGGTGACGAGCAGGCGAGCGAGGTACGAGGGGCCCGTTGAGGTGCTGAAGCATATTTGGATCGAGGTAAGTGTACTTCACTTACGTTATTTTAATCTCAATTTACATTGTAATTTGTTAGTATTCAACAAATTCTTGAAATGGTTTTCCAAATATAAGTTGGACTTCAAGTAATTTGTTAGTATTCATTGTCTTGAATCAAGAAATGAGGTTCGAAGGCAAAAGTTGTTTTTAAAAAGTTTGATGCAAAGCTTGAGTTAAGAATCATGTGTATACCATAGTATCAGAGCATTTGGCACTACGTGACGATGTAGAATATTCCGCTCGTAGTTGTCTAGAGTTATAATCACTTGCAAGAGGCTATGATGTAAAAAATTTCGTACCTAGTTGCAAGTGATAGTGAGTAGTTGCACCACAATATGCGATGTAGAAAATTCCGCATGTGGTTGCAGAGAGTATAGTTCATTTGCACTACAATTGCGATGTAGAAAATTCTGCGTTGTAGTTACCCCGAGTTGAGATCGTTCCACTCTACATTGCGATGTAGTAAATTTCGCATGTAGTGGTCGAGATACTATAGTAGCTTCACATTAGCGTCAGTAGAAAAATCGTCACATGATAGTTAGAATATATTAGGGTATACACATGGTCTTTTTATGAGAAATGTTTTTAAAATTTGAAAATTTTCAATATCTATATAAGTAAAACATCAAAGTGGAATATTATTACGTGTTATTATTATGTGATGAATTAACCTTTCATTTTTTTTTTTGTGTAGCTTGCTTACCTCGTCAGGTGTTATTATAGGTGACTCCATTGCCGAGAGATTGACATTTTACTTATAGGTGGGGGAGGGGGGGGGAAGGGGGGGGGGGGGGGGGGGGGGAGGGACGATCAGATTTATCCTATGAATATCAAATATATTTTTGATGTTGTTGTATATAATTTAACAAAGTTATCATATGTTTAACATATAAACACTTAGTGATTTGTAAACTTATATTTTGATATGTATATATAGTTGGAACATTCTCACTTGAGACATATTTATCAAATTATGCATACCATATACATATATGATTTTGTATATATGACTTGCATGTGAAAAATATATGAATGATGGAAATGTATGATTGTGAAAAGAAATGATTAAACGTATATTTACACCAATCCCGATCAAATGTATAATAGTCACGATGAAACGTATATTTCAGCCGAGTACCCAAAGACTTATGTAAATTGGGCCAAAACTTTTATGTAAATTTAGGATCCCGATCTGATACTATAGAAATCGACGTACCACGGAGTCTAACTATCTCATCTATGTAGAGCTGTGTTAACTTGCTTAGGGGGTAATCGCTCCTGATTGACAATAAATGGGCAAACTTCGTCAATCTATCTACTATCACCCATATAGCATCATGCCCCCTCTAACTGCGTGAAAGCCCTACAACACAGTCCATGGTAATCCTTTCTCACTTCCATTTTAGGATAAAGAGTGGTTGCAATAATCCTACTGATTTTTGATGTTCTGCCTTCACTTGTTGATAGATGAAACATTAGGATACAAAAGTTGCGATCTCCTTCTTTATCTCTTTCCACCAATAGTGTTCTTTTAGGGTGTGGTACATCTTGGTGCTACCTGGATGCATCACATATGCTGAAGAATGAGTTTTTTCCATTATCTCCTTTTTCAAATCTTCTACATCCGGTATGCATAAGTGTTAACCCATCATTATTGTACCATCTTCCCTGACTGTAAAATCTGTTTTCTATCCCTCTTTTATTTCCTTTCTAAGTTTCATCAACTGAGGATCTTGTTTCTGCAGATTCCTTATCTGATCTACCAAAATGGGGCGAACTTGAAAAGTAGCTAGTAGTGCCCCTGAGTCTGCTACCTCTAACTTGACTCCTAGAGACCTCGGTTCCACCAGAAGTGGAAGATACACAACCTTCAGGTGCGCCAGCGAACTCGTAGGTCTCCTGCTTAAAGCATCTGCCACGACATTGGCTTTCCTAGGGTGGTATTCTATTGTATAATCATAATCTTTTATTAATTCTAACTACCTCCGTTGTCTCATATTTAGTTCCTTCTGGGTAAATAGATACTGCAGACTCTTATGATATGTGAAGATCCTACAAGGGACACTGTATAAGTAATGCCTCCAAATTCTCAATGCGAATACCACTACTGCGAGATCCAAATAATTGGTAGGATAGTTATGTTCATGCTTATTTAGATGTCTGGAAATGTAGGCTACAACTCTGTCATTCTACATCAGAACACATCCTAAACCCTGTCTTGAGGCATCACTATAGATTGTGAATCCATCTTTCCCCGTTGGTAACGTTAACACTGGTGCTGACATTAGTCTCCTTTTCAACTGGTCGAAACTGTATTGGTAGGCGTTTGACCATTCGAATTTTTCTTATTTTCGGGTCAATTTGGTCAGTGAGGCTGCTATTTTGAAAAACCTCTCTACAAATTTCTATAGTAACCTACCAATCCAAGGAAACTCCGGGCCTCTATGACATTAGTGGGTGGTCTCCAGTTCGTGATTGCTTCTATCTTCTGGGGATCCACACTTAATCCTTCAACTGATATTACATGGCCTAGGAAAGCTACTTTATCCAACCAGAATTAACACTTGCTGAACTTTGCATACAGTTGGTGCTTTTACAAGGTCTGCAATACGATCCTGAGGTGTTCTGCATATTCCTAATGACTGTCTAAATATACTAAGATATCATCAATAAACACTATCATGAACTTATCCGGATATGGTCTGAATATCCTGTTCATCAGATCCATGAAAGCTGTTGGGCATTAGTCAATTCGAATGGCATGACTAGAAACTCATAATGCCTCGTAGCGTGTTCTGAAAGCTGTCTTTGGAATATCCTCTTTACGGATCTTCAGTTGATGATACCCTGACCTTAGGTCGATCTTAGAATACACTCTGAATCCCTATAACTGGTCAAATAGGTCATCAATTCTTGGGAGCAGATATTGGTTCCGTATGGTTACCCTGTTCAACTGTCTGCAATCTATGCACAATCTTAAGCTCCCATCCTTCTTTTTAACGAACAAAATTGTAGCCCCCCATAAAGAATGACTGGGTCGCATGAACCCTTTATCCAACAGTTCTTCCATCTATACTTTCAGTTCTTTCAACTCTACTGAGGCCATTCTGTACAGTGGAACAGATATCAGTTCAATTCCCGAAATCAGATCTATCTCGCATTCCATTTCTCGGTCTGGAGGCAAACTTGGAAGGTCTTTCGGGAAACACATCTGGAAAGTCTCTAACTACTGGAATATCTTCCAACTTTGATCCA
This sequence comes from Litchi chinensis, assembly GCA_019925255.1. NCBI lineage: Eukaryota > Viridiplantae > Streptophyta > Magnoliopsida > Sapindales > Sapindaceae > Litchi > Litchi chinensis. The sequence continues at coordinate 28,773,079 of CM034463.1, read as the reverse complement.
TCATCTCTTGCTTCCACTATGTAGGCTAAATATCCCTAGTATGACTTTTTTAGCATTTTGCTGGCCTCCATAGCTGTCATGATACTGGAACGAAATGATTTTTGTACACCATGAAAAATTACATTAGGCTCCCCTGATCTAGTAAATCTAACCTCTTTTTGGAAGCAATCTATAGTGGCGTGATGCATGGACAACCAATCCATCCCCAATATAACATCGAAGCCGTGGATATCCAATACAATCAGGTCTACTGGGAACTCTTGACCCTCTATTATTACTTTACTACCCTTGAAGACTTTATTTGCCCGAAGTGAATCCCCCGTGGGAATGGATATTATCGATTCCGATTCAGTTCTAACAGACTTCGAAAAATCTCTTAACACAAAAGAATGGGTAGCCCTAAGGTCAATTAAAACATAAACATCTCGATCAAAAACAGTAACAGTACCTATGATGACTTCCGGGGGCAGCATCTGCCTCTTGTTGGGTTACTGCGAACACTCTGGCCTGGGTAAGGGGTTTACTTGGTTGGCCTCTGGATGGTGCACCCCTGTCTACTACTCTATTGTGCTGACCTAAACGACTGGCCCCCATAGTCTAGGAGCCTCTCTGATCCTGCCCTCTACCCCCACTGGTTAGCCCTGGTGTCTAATCTGGAAGTTGAAGGTGCACTTAGGCTGTCCTTCATAAAATGACCTTCCTGCCCGTATATGTAACATCTAGTGCTACCCCACTAACACTCTCCTGGGTGTGTCTTCCCACATTTCTTGCATGTGGGGTAGCTCTTCCAACTTTCTTTGGTGTTTCTGGACCTATTTAGAGGCTTTACGAAGCTTTGGCTAGACAGAGTTTTGGTCGGACAGTGCTCCGTGACTGGATCTTCTGCTGTCGGATTCAATTGATTTGTCTCAGATTCGGGCTAATTTACTAGGGCCTCCTTAATTTCCTCCGGACCAACCATGTTTTTGAGTTGGTTTCTTTGGCTTCGGTATCGCTTTGATGCTCCTCTCTACTTTGATTACTGCCTCAACCACTTCTTCGTACTGTGTATGGGCTGTTGATGCTACACAGGCCCGGATTTTGTTCAGGCCCACTGCATATCTTTTCGTCTTTTGTTCATTTTTTGCGATGAATGGGACCAGCCAAACTAACTCTAAAAGATTTTCCTGTTCTAGCTTAAAAAATTCTTTAATCCTCGTATCTTGATAGCTCTTTGGATAAAATTTATCTATGAACTCCTTTTTAAACATAGCTCATGTCATTCCTTCTAGATTCCGCCTTTGCAACGTTTTCCACCAATCCTTAGCTCTCTTAGTAGGAAGCCAGAGAATGTCACCATTTGATTTCAGAGCATCCCATGACCTAAAAAATTTCTTCATTGGTTTCCAGCCAGGATAATGCATGCTCTGGCTCACCGGTCCCATCATATGGTTTAGCGCCCAATTTTCAAGCACATTCTATTGAAACATTAGTCTCCCGTGGCTGGTGAATCGCCGCTGCTAAAATCTGAGCCATTTGTTCGACATTTACATTTCGTACTCCGGGCTTGGTGGGCTGTGAGGTTCCTACTTGAGTCTGATCTACTGAAACATTAACAGACTCATCTACGCACTCTTTCTGCAATGTAGGTGCTTCAGCAGCGGCTCTCCTCGTGTGTGGGCAGCTTCTACGATGTATGATTCTGTGAAATCCAATCATTAATAAAATTATGAAATGTGTGAAATTAATGATGAAAACGAAATGTTAAAAAAATTCATACAACTACAAAAAATTCAAATTGAAAACGAACATCTAGCAAACTTTTACTTAAATTCACATAAAACTCTCACTCTGATACCAAACAGACAGGCCCCAAACTCTATTGCTATTACTGTACACAAGGAAGCCTACCGGTAACCCCATGGTAGCCTTCCGTTGATATCTGAATCCGACTAGAAAGTTCTCATGAAGCTAAGTCGTTGACTTTTTCTAAAAACTCATTTATAAAATTCTTATATTACGGAAGTGGTGGGATTTTTTTTTCTTTTTTTAATTTTATCAAATCTTTTTCAAAACGATTTTATAAAAATTTTGGTAGCATAACAACTGTATTTCTTACTATGTCACCCTGCAAAAGTGTTTACAAAGAATTATATACTTCTAAAATAATCATTTTCTCCACTTCGGGCCTCAGGCTAGTTCAAAACACAATCCTAGCAACAAATTTTATAATTCAGAACCACAAACATCTTAAAATCAACTCAATTTTTATAAAAATATCATTTCACACATAAAATCCCAATCATTCTCATCAAATATTAACAAACACATTTAAATATATATATATATGTATACAAAATAAGCGACAAACTCATATACACAACATAAAATTCGAATAACTGATAAATTTATTTACAAACAAAATCTCTATACATATCATCAATTTCTTCAAAATCAAAACATGCATATTATGACTTCACAGAATCTTCATTCCTTCTGGCCCATCACTCAAGAGGAGGAGAATGTGCGCCCTGATTTCCTGTACCTGCACCTGGGGAGGTTTTTGGAAAACATAAAATGAAAGTATGAGCCAAAGAGCTCAGTGAGTGTTTATGGTTTCTATCTAAAACATTTCTTCTAAAATCTATCTCCCGGGAAAAAATATTTCTTTAGAAAAAGATTTTTATTCTAAAATAATTTTCATTTCAGAAACTATAAACTTTTAGAATCTTTCTTTTTCCATAAACTTTATATAACTCAAAACATAATGGCTTTCAAAATCTTTCTGAAAAATTTTCTTCCAAAAATCTTATTTTTAAAAGCTTTTCTTTTTCTAAAATCTGAACCAATGAAAATCCCTACAATATCTAATCACATGGCGACAAAATTAGCGCCGCTCCATGTGACAAATCTAACGGCTATCTAGTGCTGCAATATCTAAGTCACGTGACGACTAACTAGCGCCGCTCACCGTGACCAATCTATCTGAGACATCTTTCAACCACGCAGTGGAATGCTACATCGCAAACACAGAGGGAGACAATACCTCACACATGTAGAGGGCGAAACGATAGGCTCGACTCTGAATCAGTCCCCCCAAGGTTAGTAGAACTCTTCCTCCCAACAAACTTGCCATACACGATGGGATATACGGCTAGGTCTAAATCTGAATCTGTATCTGAATTTGTGAATCTGAGATCTGTGATTTGTGCTGGTAGGTATACCATTGGCCTTTGAAAACATTTCTTTCTAATAATTATGAATTCGGTTTCTACTTTCAAAGGCATAAAATTATAAACTTTTGTATCAAAAAACTTTTAATCATAAAACTTCAAAAACTAATGAAATGGAACAATCTTACTTTTAATATCTAAAACATATCATCGTTTATTATAAATTGATCTAAATAAATAATAAACATTTATAAAGCATCTCAATTTAAACTAAAACGCATAAAACATTTTAGGAAAAAGTTTTATACTCACATGGTTCGTTTATTTCTCTAGGCCGCTCTTCTCTATTTCGCCTTCGATTTTCGCATTCCGCTTCCACCTATTGTGTGCATTCTAACTTTAAAATCCAATGTCTAATTCTAACCTAAATTATTTCAAACATAAACAATTTATGAAACATCATCATCCCTTATTTGGCCGAATCTTGCATGCATTCTAATCCAAATTCATCCATCTTATTTTTACATTGAATTTGATACACATGCTGCCTCTTTATTTTATTCTAACCTCTAATGAAATTTATGCATTCAAATCCCATCATTTCTTGACCTAAATTACATATATTCAAGTTCAACCTTTTCACTTCATTTCCACATAATTTTCATTACATATGCAGCCCCTAACAGCCCTTATAAACTGTCATAAAACATCATGGACAAAATTGGACAGCATATATCCTAGTTTGAGTCCTTTTGGCCGAATGCTTCTCATCTTCTTCACCATGATTTCATTTCATATTTTTAACATCATAATCATCATTCTAACTCATATTCAAGTAAGAAAAATCATCAAATTTAATTTAAAACAAGTTGGAACATAAATCATTAAGTTGGTCGAATTACACATGTATTTGTTCAAACATTTTATCTTAATCAATTCTTCACTTTCTTATACACTAGACCAGTCCATAATTCACACCAAATCAACAAATTTTCATTTACATCATCTCATCTTATCATAGCCAAATTACATACCATAATATGCACTAACATCTCATTAATTTTTTCCACACTAAATCAGTCCACAATCATAAATTCAAATATGATAGAATTTCAACATCACTAATCACCATCAAACTAATTCAATTCATATTATTTCACAACCAAATCACTTACCAAATGTTCCTTGATGTTTTGCCTTGCTTCTCCACTTGATTTATGCCTCAAAACCTTAAACTTAACCATGGAAAACTCACTAATATCACAAGCTGTCCATGGACTGCATTGTGACAGCTTTTCACTTAAAAACTTCAATCAAAACTCAATCTTACCTCTTGTTTTTAGGTTGATCTTGCTTAGGAACCTTCCTAGACTTATTCTTCAACCTTTGGTAGCTTGTTGGCCTTCAAAAATGGTGGAGAACCAACTTAGACGGACCATTGCATTCTGTTCTGTTTTTCTTCTTCTTGGCCGACCAAACCTCTTCTTCCACTCTAGATTTTTCTTCATCTTTCCACTATATATATAGCCTTCATTTCTCTTGTATAATTGCCCTTGATGTTTGTTACTTAATTACATGCCATGCCATCACATTTCTTTGACCATTTTGCCATCCTTTAATTGTATATTTCCATGGCATGCACACTAGTTTTAATGAAATTTTACCTACCATGCAATTAAATTATTCCATTCACTTCTGACTCTTTTTGGATGTCTTTTGATCATAGATTTCATCTCATATCATTGATAAATCATCATGTCACCTTTTAGATTCGAATTCATTTTCAATTCATTCGAAAATTCTACTACAATCTGATTATATGATTTCGAAAAATTAATAACTTTATAAATTCTCAAATGAGGGCATTTTTGTACATTTCATTTACATTAGTTATACAATTCATCTCTATAGTATGAAATTCGAACAAGGGACATCACACTAGGCCTCAAGCCCTCATTCAATTTCACAAATATGATTTCCATTCAAAAGATAATTCAAAATTCATTGAACTTAAATAAAACATAGTACACATGTAGTTTTAAAAACACAATATAAAAACATAATATATGTCTCTCAAAATAAAGTTTACAAAACATGCACTACGTCTCAAGAGTTATATAAGTACATGATATTTCAGAAACAACAAACTAGTGCAGTAGTGTCGCGTCTTCAGCCCTCTTGCATGCTCGTCGAAGCTCCTGCTAATCTCTGGCTCGCACCTGCAGCCGGGGAGGGTTTTTATAAAAACACGAAAAGAGTGGTGAGTATTAACTCAATGAGTGGGTAACCTTTAAAACTAAGCTATTTGCTTTTAAAAATATAACTCCTCCCAAAATAATTTGGAAAAACTAATAATTTATTTCTAACCAATAGAATTGTAAATCTGGTATATCAATTTTAATATTTTTGCTTGAAAATTTAATAACAATATCATAAATTGTAAAGTTTTATAGTTTTCTAAATCTCACGTCTAATAACATGCTTCTCTTTCTGAAACTTGCCTTATATGGTAACCCAGGGAAACTTGTCCTCACGCGACTGTACATCTACACGTCACGGAACTAGGACTAAGGAATGCTACTTATGTAGTCGCATGGATGCAGGAACTCTAGGGTCGTGATTTCCCCCCTAACATCAACAAATCTACACTACTGTAAACCTGCAGAGGGTGACACACTGACTCAAATTCCCCAAGTTAGTGACTCTTCCAACCAATCTACCATATGCGTACACGGTACTATGACCGAGTATAATTGGGGATTAGGGTAAACTCAATGCATCTGAAACTCTTCAATATGCTTAAAACTTTCTTGCCTTTCTCTTTATCTTAGCTTGAAAGCATATTGATCTTAGCTCGTAAACTTTCGTTTCTCTAGTGTACGGTTTATACTGAAATACTTCCTTTCTAAGGCAAAAAACCTAAATATTTATAAGGCAAAAGCCTAAAGCATTCGAAATATTCTTAGCATGTATTTTTTATGCATGTATTTCATTCAAACTTTCAACTTGCTATGCTTTTAAAATACTTACGTTTATAACATAAATTTACGAAAACTATACATGCATTACGATAAAAATAATAACATGCTATAAGTTTGCTTGATAAAGTATAATAACTCGAATGCCAACAGGATATCGCATTTAAGGATATTCAATTAATAAAATTCATAAAAACTTTATAAAAATTCATACTCACAACTTGCTTCCTAATTCAATAACCACTCTTTTGCATCCTCCGTTAGCTCGTCGCTTCACCTACATTTAAATACAAGCGCGATTTTCGCTTAGAACGTACACACGCATCACACATATACTTCTAACTACTCGAGGGTATCGAAATATCTTTTTTCCAAGTTATAACAATTCTAATTACATGCATATGCATTGCATTCGAATTTCGCAACATTCAAGCATGTAAACCCATCAATTAAAGCCTAAATTTCATACTAACACATTGAACGAAATTTTGCATCACCTTGGCTTATGTTGGCCGAATATCCATCAATTTTACATCATCAATCCTATTCGATTTTTCTCATCGTAAACACATTCAAACACACATAACATGATGTAAATTCAATTCAATCCATCAAAAATTACATTGGTGCAACTTTGAAAAATATTTCATCGCGAAATGATTTTCTGACATCCAAAGCAATTCCTTTTAATTTCAAGTTAATTCTATCAACAATATAACTTATAAACTCATTCAAATCATCCAAAAATAATTGTATAACACTTTAATACACTTATAAACAATTCATGGTAGTTTGCAACCTCAAAACTTGCTTCAAATTTTAACATCACATTTCCATTTTCTAACATATCGACATGCATGAAAATACCTAAATAAATCAAACTCAACTTGGGCTATTTATTTCTTCTCTTGGCCGAACCTATATGCACACACAATACACCAATTTTTCTTCACATCTACACTTACATACTCATCAAAAATCACAATACATCTCATGACAAACAACCAAGCTCAATTTGGAAGTCATCTTGGCCGAACACATACATACACAATTCTAACATTTCTTTTCAAGCTTTTACACTTGCAAACACATCCAAATAATATCATTTCTCATGTCAAAACCAACAAACAAAATTTGAATCACACCAATGACAACATTAACTCATCATTTTCACAAAAGTAAAATCATGAAAATTTGAACTCACCTCTTCAAATGGACATGCAATGGGTAAACTTTCCTCCTGGCCTTACATGCAACTCATTCTTGGCATGAAAACCACTCAAACATTACTCCAAACCAACATGCTAAGCGACTGCCCTTCTTGGTTCTTCTTGACCGAGAACTCTCTTTAATCCAAATGGTTTGCATGAGTTAAAAACACTCAAAATCAACTTAACAATTCACAAGGACAGCAAGCTTACTTTTGTTAGACTTGAAATCCTACCAAAAATGCTCACAAAACTTCAAAATAACATACAGCCCTCAACTTCCTTTCTTGGTCGTGATACACCCCTTTATTTTCCACCTTGGCCGAATGACCTCTTCCTTCTTCTTCTTTGATTTTCTTTCTTCCAAGTGGTTTGCATATGTTAGAAAAACACTTAAAATGACTTAAGAATGATCAAGGGTAGCAACTTACCTTGGTTCTCTCTTCCTTGACCGTGAACCTCCCTTTGGCCATGAGTTTTCCTCTCTTTTTCTCCTTGAACCGAAAGCTCTAACTCTCCCCTCTCTTGCAAAGAAGAAAAATGGGTTTCTTTGGTTTGTTAAGTGTTTGGTCGGTTACAACACATTCCTTTCTTTCCAATTCATTTATATATCTCTCACATTATCATGCCATTTGTCACCAAGTTCAATCAATTGTGAACACTTGTCATCCATACAATTAATCTTTCCTTCCACTTGGTCCACATGTCACTCATGCATGCCTCCATCTTTCCACATGTCATCCATGCATGCCACACATTCTCTCTTCCATGTATCTCATGCCACCTTGCACTCCACTCATACTTTTTGTTTTCCAAAAAACCCTTGCACTTGTCTTTTACAATTATATATATTCATACCCTTTTTGGTCATTTCTTTTGTCACTAAATTTTATTCTAACTCTTAATAAATCTTTATGCCAATTTCAAATTCAAAAATAATTTTCGGTCCGTCCGAAAATTTTATTATAATTAAATCAACAATTCAAAAACTCTATGAAAATCTTGACGGGCCCCGAACTCTATAGCTACTACTATACACTAGAAAGCCCATCGGTAACTCTACGGTAGGCCCTCTAGTTGATATCTAAATCTGATTGAAAAGTTCCCATAAAGTTAAGTCGTTGACTTTTTCTAAAAACTCATTTATAAATTCTTATATTGCGGAAGTAGTGGGAAATTTTTCGCGTTTTTTCAAATATTTTACAAAATGATTTTATATAAATTTCGACAGCATAACAACTGTATTTCCAACTATGCCACCCTGCAAAAATCATTCATAGAAAATAAACACTTCTAAAATCATCATTTTCTCCACTTTCGAGTCTCAGGCCACTTCAAAGCACAAACTTAGCCACAAATTGTCTAATGCAATAAAATCACTTCAAGAAAATTCAAAACATAATTTCATGCATTCCATGCAAAAATATCTTCACAAAATTTAACTTTCATTTCAAACACACCACAAACTTGGAAATAGATTTATTTACAAATCATATGCGACAACATCAAAATTAAACAATTTCATAAAATTCTTTACAAGTAAAATTTATAATTACAGATCTCAACACTTTAATTTCTACAAAGAATACATCAAATGGAGTCATAGAATTATCTTCTCTTCTAGCCCACCTAATCGCATGTAAGAGACCGAACGCCCTGCTCACCTGTACCTACACCTGAGGAGGTTTTTGGAAAACATAAAATAAAGTAGGGTGAGCCACAAGAGTAATGAGTGCTTAGGGTTTTTATCTAAAACATTTCTTCTAAAATCTATCTCCTAGAGAAAACATTTTTAGAAAAGAATTTTATTCTAAAATAATTTTCTTTTCAGAAACAATAAGTTTTTAAAATCTTTTCTTTTAGCGTAAACTTCATAAAACTTAAATCATAATAACTTTCAAAATCTTTTTGAAAATTTTCTTTTTAAAATCTCATTTCTAAAAACTTTTCTTTTCTAAAGTCTGAACCAATGAAAATCCCCAAAAATCTAATCATATGGTGACTAAACTAGCACCGCAAATCTAAGCCACGTGATGACTATCTAGCGCCGCTCACCGTGACCAATCTATTTGAGACATCCCTCAACCACACAATGAAATGCTACATTGCAAACATGGAAGGAGACCAATAACCCAGACGTGTAGAAGGCGACTCGACAGACTCGATTCAGACTCTATCCCCCCGAAATTAGTAAGACTCGCCCTCCCAACAAATTTGCCATACACGATGGGGTATATAGGTTGGGTCTAAATCTGAATCTGTGAATCTAAGATCTGTGATATGTGCTGATAGCTATACCCTTGGCCTTTGAAAACATTTCTTTCTAATAATTCTGAATTTAATTTCTAATTTCTAATTTCAAAGGTATAAAATTATAAACTTTTGCATAAAATTTTCTAAATCATAAAACTTCATAAACTAATGAAATCGAATAATTTTACTTTTAATATCTAAAACATATCATCGTTTATTATAAATTGATCTAGATAAATAATAAACATTTATAAAGCATCTCAATTTAAACTAGAATACATAAAACGTTCCAGGAAAAAGTTGTACACTCACATGATTCGTTTATTTCTCTAGGTCACTCTTCTCTATTTCGCCTTCGATTTCCGCGTTCCGTTTTCACCTATTGTGTGCATTCTAACTTTAGAATTCAATGTCAAATTCTAACCTGAATTATTTCAAATATAACACTCCACTAAACTTCATAAAGTCACTCTAATATCATCACAAATATAACACCTTACTAAATTGACACAAAGTCATTCCACTATCACTACATGTTACCCATTGCATTCTAACACATTTCTTCACACATAAGCTTCACGAAAATTCATCAAAACACAACACAATTTATGAAATACCGTCATCCCCTAATTTGCCGAATCTTGCATGCATTCTAATCCAAATTCATCCATCTCATTTTTACATTGAATTTGATGCACATGCTACCTCTTTATTTCATTCTAACCTCTAATGAAATTTACACATTCAAATCTCATCATTTCTTGACCTAAATTACACATATCCAAGCTCAACCTTTTCACTTCATTTCCACATAATTTTCATTACATATGCAGCCCCTAACAGCCCTTATAAATTGTCATAAAACATCGTGGATAAATTTGGACAACATGTATCCTAATTTGAGTCCTTTTGGCCAAATGCTTCTCATCTTCATCACCATGATTTCATTTCATATTTTTAACATCATAATCATCATTCTAACTCATATTCAAGTAAGAAAAATCATCAAATTGAATTGAAAACAAGTTGGAACATAAATCATTAAGTTGGCCGAACTATACATGCATTTGTTCAAACATTTTATCTTCATAAATTCTTCACTTTTTTACACATTAGACCAGTCCATATTTCACACCAAATCAACCAATTTTCATTTACATCATCTCACCTATCATAGCCAAATTACATACCAACAACATATCATCAAACTTGTCACACAAGAATTCAACCACAACTACAATCAAATTTCCAATAGGATTTTTAATCACTTAATCACCATCAAACCAATTCAATCATATTATTTCTTAATCAAATCACTTATCAAATGTTCCTTGATAGTTTTTTTTGCTTCTCCATGTGAGTTATGACTCAAAATCTTGAATTTAAACATGGAAAACTCATCAACATCACAAGTTGTCCAAAGACTGCATTGTGACAGCTTTTCACTTAAAAACTTCAATCAAAACTCAATCTTACCTCTTGTTTTTAGGTTGATCTTGCTTAGGAACCTTCCTAGACTTGTTCTTCACATTTTTATAGCTTGATTACCCTTCAAAAATGGTGAAAAAATGGCTTGATGCAACTACTGGCCTCCGGTCTGTTTTCCCTTACAGTTTCTGCTCTGTTTTTCTTTTGTAGGCAACCTCTTTTCTTGTCTCACATTTCCAGCAGCTTCATCTCTTTTATAGACTTTAATGACCTTAACAAATTGCCCTTAAAGTTTGTTACATAATTACATGTCATGTCATGCCATCAAATTTCTTTGACCATTTTGCCCTCCTTTAATTGTATATTTTCATGGTATGCACACTAATTTTTATGAAAATTCACCATTCATGCAAATAAATTATTCCATTCACTTCTAGCTCTTTTTTAATGTCTTTTAATCATAAATTTCATCTCATATCACTGATCAATCATCATGTCACCTTTCGGATTCGAATTTGTTTCCGATCCGTTCAGAAATTCTACTAAAATCCAATTATACGATTTCGAAAAATTAATAATTTTATTAATTCTCAAATGAGAGTATTTCTAGACATTCTATTTACATGGCTTATACATCTCTTATCTACAGTTGAGAATTCGAATGAGGGACATCACAAATCCGATTACACATCTGGAAATTCTATAAAAATCCGATTATGCATTCGGGTCCGAGAATTATATTAATATTCGATCCGAGAATTTCCAGTCTCTCCAGGGATCATACTAGAATTCGATTTATACTTTCAAATACTTTAAATTACCTTAATACTCAATAAATAATCGGAAGGACATTTTTGTCCAATAAACTTCAGATCACTTATAACCTATTCAAACAGACTTATTTTCGGTCAGTTTCAGTTTTCCTCAACTCTAATACTAATTTTGGAACTTTTACTTTGCGAGGTTCGCTTTTCCAAAAATACTATTCACACGGACATTATCCGTTCGAAAACACTATTCACTCGTAAACCGGAAACTCTATTCCAAAAATTACGATTTCATGGTCTGTTTTTGAAAAATCATTATTCACTCAGAAATACTATTCATCGAAAAAATAATTATTATTCATAAAATAAAGTTTTGAGTTTTACAATCTCTCTATGAAATAAGCCAATCACTGACGTCTGAATACCATATGACACCCAAGGTATATGGCAGAGGGGAATTTTGCATCGCTTAAGCCATATGTCCGGTTCTATGTAGCGGAATCCTATATCACTACTAGGAACTAGCCATTATATACCTCTATACGTGCATGGGCGACACACTGTACTAAACTAATTGACACAGTCCCTCCTGCTATTAGTGACAGACACCCCTAACATTGTCATACACGTTTTAGGGTACTCTAATCAGTAACATCTATTTGAGATACCTCTGAGGTGTACCATAGACTTATAAAAATATTTCCATATATTCTGTTTTTCATCATGTAATCTATAATTCACATAAACTTTCTAAAATTTATACATGAGGTTTTCAAGTTGAATTTATTTACTTTCAAATCAATTTTCAACATTTCAATGCATAAATTTAAATATAACACATAAATTCATAGTAAATAGAAAAATAATTACATCAAAACATTTTGAAATGAACACTCACCATTTCCTAGCTCACGATAATTCACAATTTCAAGTTCTTTCGCCTCCATGTTACCTACGTATTTTCGCATTCTATTTTAGGTAACGTTACAACCAAAGTTATTCATACACACACTTCCATAGACATGCATCAACACACAAATGCTTTGCTACACAAGGATTTCGAAACACCCTTTTTCATGTCATACCACCCTAATTATTCGCATATACTTTCCGTTCAAATTTCTTAACATCTAAACATGTATTACACCACAATTGAAGTCCAAATTTCACATCAATGCATAAAACACATTTTTGGATTATTCTAACTCATCTTGGCCACGTTTTACACCATCAATCTCATCCAATTTTTATCATCATAATCACACTTAAACACATGCATAAAGGTGTAAAAATGAAGTCAAATCCATAAAACTCACATTTTGCGCAATAAAACAAAGTTTGGCCTTGAGGTGTGAAGGGACCCGACTCGGATTTCCCCTTTAAGAACCCGAGAGAAGCCCTCCCGGCACCCCAATGAAAGACCTTGCAATCTTCATACTAGTGACTTACTCTAAAGGACTTCGTGGAACGAACTTATGATACATTTCCATTTCGTAATCGTTTAAAAATTAAGGTACAAAAAAATTATGGCAGCCTAAAAACTGTTTTTCGATATTTCTGATATTTTTAAATCACCTGAAATCAATTTATAAACCCTTCAAAAGTAACATACATTCTTCTTCACTTCTAATTTGGACCTCAGCTCCACTTCACGATCAAAACATAACCACAATAAAAAATATTTCAATCAAAAACCATTTCAAATTTTAAAAATATTTTATCATGCATATAATCACAAGTATTTACATATAATCAAAAGTATTTACATTATGCATAGTGTTTCAAATTGTTGCTAAAAGCATAAAAATACATTATTTTAATAATTTATGCTATAAACATTTTCTTTAGATGAATATGTAAAGATGTTTATAAACTAACATCTTTAATAAAACTTATTTCAAATTCAAGATACTTTAACATTCATAAAGCACTTTAAAGCATGCTAAAAATGCATTTAACATTTATAAAATACTTTTATGTTCACTTTACCCCTAATTGACTATAATAACCTTCAATAATTCTCTCTTGATTCCTTTGCTTCCTTCTCATCTACAAGGCACATTCTAATTTAGAATTCTATCATCCTAATTATATGAATCAATGCCAATTACCCCTTATTTACCCGAATTGAATTTAAAACACTATGTACATCCAAATTCACATACTTGGCATAAACTTATACCAACATCATGACATTCTTTTCTTTTCATTTTCTTTGTGTAAACTGGCTTAACTACATGCATAACCTCATATAAATACATCAAAGTGATTGAATTTCTACTTTAAACACCAAAATGCCATCTTGACCAAAATTGCACATATACAATACGACACCCACAAACAATTAAATCAACAACCCCAAGAAAGTTTAATTCAGGAACAGATAAAAGAAAATAAAAAAGAAGATACCTTGACCCAATGATTAGTGAACCACGAACCAAGATAATATAGACACCACTCACAAAACAAGCAAAGAATGTGGGAGATAAGTCAAGTTAAAAACTCAGCAATTAAACCTTGATAGATTCTCAAAGTTCTTCAAGAACAAAGAGAGAAAACTGAAATTTTATATCAAAAATGTCTAATCCCATTTGTGCAACTTACACAACCTTTTATAGGCAAAATAAATGAAACCTTAGCTTCTAACTCTTGCATTGACACCCTAGTCCTTTAATACACCCCCACTTGGGCTTAAAATAACTAAGTTTGGGTTTAAAATAATTAAATTTGATAGTTCAGTATATAAACTAATGACCCAATATGTAATAAAATAAATTAAAGTCCAATGTTATCAAAGTTCGATAGCTAACAAACTAATTAAACAAATTAACTCAATCAAAACCAGCCCACAATCAAATTAGGCCCAAATTAATACAAACAAATGAAACTAGCCCAATTTGCCTTCAAATAGCCACCCAAGCCTTCAATATTTATGATCTTGGACTTGATCTTGAGCTTGGATCATGTTTTGAAGCCTTAGTGTCTTTTCCATATCATCCAATCCTTGTTGCACAAGACTCTCGGCCCAAATATTTTGAATCAGCCCATTTAACGACTCATTTATCCTCTTAGCTCTAGCCCTTGTAATAGGCCCTTCATTGATGCTCAAAGGATCACTATGCTTGCTTCTTTGATTTCCATCATTCTCTCTCTCCCTAAAAACGATTTGTCCTCAAATCTACACCTGCATCGAAATCAAATGAAGAAAGATCAGAAACATTAAAGGTAGCACTAACATTATACTCACCTGGCAAGTCTATTTTGTATGTATTATCGTTAATGCGTTCAAGCACTTGGAGTGGACCATCTCCACGTGACTGCAACTTAGATTTTCGTTGCTTAGGAAACCTCTCCTTGCACATATGCACCCAAACCCAATCTCTTGGTTTGAACACAACTTTCTTCCACCCTTTGTTAGCTTGTGTAGCATATTGCTCGGTGCTCCTCTCAATATGTTGCCTAACTTTTGCATATAGTTACCTAACAAATTCAGTTTTCTTCTTCCCATCCAAGTTTGCTCTTTCCTCCATAGACAAAAGTATCAAATCCATTGGAGTAAGTGGATTGAATCCATACACAACTTCAAATGGTGAGCAACCAGTAGTCGAATGCATACTTCTATTGTACGCAAACTCTACATGTGACAAGCAATCTTCCTAATTCTTCAAGTTCTTTTAAATGACGGAACGCAGCAAAGTACCCAAAGTTCTGTTAACCACCTCCGTTTGTCCATCGGTTTGTGGATGGCAAGTAGTAGAAAATAACAGCTTTGTTCCTAACTTTCCCCATAAAGTCCTCCAAAAATGGCTCAGGAACTTTACATCTCAATCCGAAACAATACTCTTTAGCACTCCATAAAGCCGAACAATCTTCTTGAGGAATAAATCAACAATGTATATGACATCGTCGATCTTGTGATATGGTATGAAGTGAGCCATCTTCGAAAACCTATCAACCACAACAAACACCGAATTTCGACCCTTTTTGGATCTAGGTAAACCCAATACAAAATCCATAAAAATATCATTTCAAGGTTCACAAGGTATAGGTAAAGGTGTATACAAACCATGCGGTAGAGCCCTAGACTTCAACCGTCTACATGTTATGCACTTATCACAAACTCTCTCAACATCTCTCTTTATATGCAACCAAAAGAAATGCTCGTCTAGCACATTTAAAGTTTTCTTAACACCAAAATGTGTCATTAGTCCACCCCCATGTGCTTCCCTGACTAACAACTTTCTAATAGACTTTTGAGGAATACATAGTCTATTCTCCCTAAACAAAAATCCCTCATGCCTATAGAATTTACCAAAAGGAGTGTTCTCACAGGTAACATACACAGAAGCAAAATCAAGATCATTCACATACAATACCTTAATATGCTCAAAACCCAATAATCTTGCATTCAAAGTAGAAATCAATGTATACCTACGAGATAAAGCATCAGTTACAACATTTTCCTTTCCTTGTTTATACTTGATCACATAAGGAAACGTTTCTTTGAACTTTACCCATTTAGCATACCTCCTAGTCAACTTATTTTGTCCTTTCAAGAACTTCAAGGACTCACGATCAGTATGGATCACCAATCCCTTAGGCCACAAATAATATTGCCAAGTTTCTAAGGTCCTAACTAAAGCATACAACTCCTTACCATAAGTATGATAATTTAACGATGCTTAACTTAATTTCTCACTAAAATAAGCTATAGAACGCCTATTTTGCATAAGAACAGCCCTTATACCTATCCTCGATACATCACACTTTATCTCAAATGTCTTAAAGAAATCAGACAATGCAAGTAATAGTGCAGAACACAATGTATCCTTAATCAAATCAAATGCATGTTGTTGATCACTATCCCATTTGAAACCTACACTCTTTTTCACAACCTTAATTAGTAGTGTAGCGATGGTGCTAAAATCTTTAATAAATCTTCTATAAAAACTAGCTAGCCCATGAAAACTACGCACCTCACTAACATTACTAGGTATAAGCCACTCCCTAATAGCCTTAACCTTTTCTTCATCTACTTCTATCCCTTTTGACGAAACAACATAGCCCAAAAACACGATATTTTCAATGCAAAAGGAACATTTTTTCAAATTAGCATTCAACTTTTCTTTCTTTAACACATCAAGCACACAATGCAAATGCCTAACATGTTCATCTATACTCTTGTTGTACACTAATATTTCATCAAAATATACCACAACAAATTTTCCAATGAAGGAGCGCAAAACATGATTCATTAGTCTCATAAAAGTACTAGGTGCATTAGTTAAACCAAAAGGTATTACTAACCACTCGTATAAACCATATTTAGTTTTAAAAGCAGTTTTCCACTTATCTCCTTCTTTCATTCTAATTTGATGATATCCACTTTTCAAATCAATTTTAGAAAACACATAAGATTCATGCTACTCATCCAACATGTCATTTAATCTAGGTATAAGATGTTGATACTTAACTGTAATTTTATTGATAGCTATGCAATCAACGCACATACACCAAGTCTCATCCTTCTTTGGCACAAGTAGAACTGGTACGACACATGGACTTATGCTCTCTCTCACACTTTAACAACTCCTTAACCTGTTTTTGAAGCTCCTTTGTTTCCTCGGGATTGCTCCTATAAGCTGGATAGTTTAGAATTGAAGCCCCAGGGATGAAGTCAATTTGATGCTCTATTCCCCTCTTTGATGGCAATCCATCCGGCATCTCCTCAGTGAATATATCCTTAAATTCCTGCAAAACAATTGTAACAACACTAGGCAAAGAAACACCAATGTCAGACTTAGAAAAATAAGTGTCTTTGTATAAAAATACAAACATTAGCTGGTTGGCTAGAAAAACAGCTCTCACATCACTCCCTTTTACATAAGCACTCATTTTCTTTTTCTCACTTTTTGTTCTCTCATTCTCTCTTTTGCACTCAACCTTCCCACTTTTCTATTGCTCATACTCTAGTGTTTGGTCACTCTTTCTCTCAACCTCACTAATGTTTGAACTCTCGACCTCTCATTTTTTTTCACTCTCTTTCTTTTGCTCACTTGCTCTTATTCTCACTTGATCTTCATACACCTATTAAGGTGTTAAAGGCACAAAAGTGATCGTTCGTCTATCCATGGTAAAAGAATATCTATTCTTAAACCCATCATGTGTCACTTTCCTATCATATTGCCATAGACGTCCCAAAAGTAAGTGACCCGTGTGTATAGGTACAACATCACATAACACCTTATCCTTGTACCTACCAATAGCAAAGGATACTAGCATCTATTTTGTCACCTTAACTTCTCCACAATCATTCAACCATTGTAATTTGTATGGTTTAGGATGCTTAGAAGTAGGTAAGCTCAGTTTCTCTACTAATTCAGTGCTAGCAACATTAGTGCAATTGCCCCCATCAATGATTATACTGCAAACCCTATCCTTCATATGACATCTAGTATGGAAAATATTCTCACGTTGCACCTCATCACCTTCTTTCACCTACACACTCAAAGCACGCCTAACCACTAACAATCTCCCATCTACAGGATACGCAACCTCAACATCACTAGCTTCTTCCAATGGTGGCATCCCATCATCATCACTCTCACCATCAGTTTCTATGTCTTCATCCTCTCTCAAGATCATAACTCACTTATTAGGACATTGAGAAGAGATATGTCTTCTACCTAAGCATTTAAAGTGTAACACCCTTCTAATCGATTCCCGTTAAATTGAAAATCGAGTTGAAGGATGCTACTTCACTTAACTTGCTTATTATTATTATTATACACATATATACTACTTTTTTTTTTCAAAAATTCAACAGAGTTTCGTCTATTTTTCTGAAAAACCTAAAATTTTAAAAACTTTTAATTTCGAATTCAACACTTCTAAGCTATATTTGTTTTCTCAACTACCCTTTCAGATCCTCCGTTCGACTCAAAATCACTTCACCACACAACTTTTATGAAATCACACATTTATTGAAAATCACAATAATGAAAGTAGACGCAAAATAAAAGAAGAGAGATAATTACCTTACAAACCATTTTACAATACTAAAAACTTTTCTCCACTTTATATATCTTATCATTTACAAAATTTCATGTATACCAATACGTGTACATATGCATATGTTCGTCTCAATATATTTTAATACAAATATATATATACATATCAAAAGAATAACTACCTAAAATGGGAATGAATATGACTCGCTGGAAGTGTTATCGATATCTCCTCAATCTTTATCTACAATGCTCAGTTCAACAACCTGGGCATTATAAATCCAATGTGCTAAGTATTTCTACTTAGTGAATATACACTAAATTTAAATTTTGTCATTTCATAAAAGTACAATATTGTAAAGCAAGATTTCACGGTTCTCAAATTTTTATACTAAATCATAAAGAGATCAATTTACTTGTAAACATACACACATAATATGCATAAAAGTCATTTTTCAAGTATGATCTTACAAATCAAATTTCACCATTTTCAAATATTTGTAATAAAACACAATAAAATTTAATAACTAACAAATACATACAAGCATTTGTACCAGACCACTTTTTCATACAAAAATGCACAATTTTCCTATAACATTTTCTCAAAATACAAATTGTAAATCAATATTTCACAATTTTCAAACTTTTACAGATAAATTTGTAAGGAAATCAAATTACTATTCAATACACATATAAAACACAAATAATTTTCATTTTCAAACATATCAACACGATTTTCTTCAATAATGTTCAGCGCCCTTTGTAAACACTGACACGTTACCATGGACTGGAAAACAAGTTTTCTCTGGCATCGGACACTCGGTGACTACCTGTTGGATCGTATTCTCATATAATACATAAATTTGGGGACCGAACACTTGGTAACTCTCAAGGTCCATGAATCTAGTATCAATGCATATAGGCAAATCGGTGCAATACTGCTATAATCACCCTGTTGGCATGCTAAGTTCTTCGGCATCGGACACTTGATGACTACCCGCCGGATCATATTTCACATAACACATGAATTCTGAGACCGAACACTCGATGTCTCTCAAGGTCCAAAATTCACTATTTTTGTGTCAACAACGCGGCGCAGTACTGCTAATATTTCCCTGTTGGCATACCAATTTTCAATCCCCACCTACCAATGTTTAGGTTTACTAGGGCCTTATAACTTTTATTTGTTGCCAAAAATTTAACAATCCATCGCTTTCCGTTTCTAAATAAAAATTTCGTTAGGATAGCAACAAAATAAATTTCAATCACATTTTTTCTCGTCTAGTCAAAGCATTAAACGTAACATCACAAAGCATCATCTTACACTCAAATATTCATCAAAATTAATCAAAGACTACATTGCTCTTCACCTTACCAGTACACGGTTAAGGCACTAATGTGGTCCAATTCTTTCCCAATTCTTTCCATTTCAAATCAAAATCATAAAATCGCAATCAATTGACATTTTATAACAATTCAACAAAATAAATTCACAAACCCTTTTCATACCATTTTCGATCAACATCCACTTTTTTATAAACTTTCTAAATTTCTTATCATCAAATACCATAAAATCATCTACAACATAATTCACACATACTCATGAAATTTATTTAATTAAAATTAAAAAAAAAAATCATACACTAAAATAAACATATCACAAAACACCATTTTTCACTCATTTAATTTATCAAATTTTATCAAAACCTTCATGCCCTTCTCCCCGATATACATTCGGTTAAGGCACTAAACTCGTCAATTTCTTTCTGATTCCTTTCCGTTTCAATTCGAAAGTCATGAAAATCACATGCAAACAACATTAAATCACAAATTATCAAAATAATTTCACAAAACCCCTTATTTACATATTCGGCCACATTTACAAGTAGTTCAAAATTTATCAAACTTTCACCATTTCACACATCAAAATAATCCACAAATCATTCCAAAATAAAAATTGTTATGGCTAAATCTTGGGCTGCATAAATGGGCTGGTAAAAGCCTGATAAAAGCCCAACAAGCTGAATCCAATAAAGCGACCCAGTAAACGAAGACTTGGTTGACTAATATCTGGCCCAAGTGAGCTCCTCAGCTCACAGGGACGAGCTCGCATTGCCACTGTTACTCGCAAGTTGCTGGTCAGTATTACTCAGCTCGTTCTACATATAGCTCGTTGCTTAAGGCAAGATCTAGCTCGAGATCTCCAAGACAGGCTCCAGCTCACACAATGAACAGCTCGATAAGGAAATCTACCAAAAAGGCAATAACTCAAATTGATCATGATTCTTCTACCAGAGTTGAAAATAATTCAAATTCAAACATTGATAGATTTGATCCTTGATTTAGCGGAACCGACTCTCTACTTGGTGCAACTGATTTGGAAGGTGTAATTAATGTAGGATTCTTTCCAGTTTTATTTTCACTCAAATTTTAACGCCCCTCCCTATTAATAGGGGCTAAAATTCATTGTAATATACACTGAAGCAATAATATACTATTACTCTGCAGAAATTATCAGAGGAACAGTCGTTGACGTAGGCACTATTCTGACCGAACCACATAAAAATCACTGCATATACACTATTCTTCCTCTCATTTTCTCTTTTCTTTGCATTATTTCTCTTTGATTACAGGTATTGGGCTTTGAACTTCGGTCAACCAGATTTCACCGTCGACATTTTGGTGCTATAAGGAGGGCCCAAACTGTAACTTTTTTACAACAATTCTCTTGAATTTTTGATAGCCATGGCCAAAGGGAGAACAACTAGGAGTTCTGACGCAACGGTTGATGTACCAAAGAGTCAGATGAACTAACAACAACGCAACTGTCAACCAATGGAGGATACAACCATGCCCACAGCAGGCATGTCTCATGCTCCTATAATCAGTGCTACTGCTAGCATGCCTCCCATGCCCCCTCGCCAACCAATACCAATCGCTCTTACGGTCGAGGGGTTATAAGTGTGGCATCAAAGGCAGGAGGCGTTAAAAGATACAGTCCGACAGCTTGCGGATGCAGTGAGGGCATTGGCACAGGCCCAAGCATAAAACGTGCCTAGGATTGAGGTTGTTGCTCCGAGACAAGCTTATCAGCAATGTGAAAAGGGAGTGTCAACATCAAAAAGACCATTAAGAGAGGTGATGCGACCTACCGGTTCAACTCGCTCCTCTAACATGCGCTCTAGAGCTGGAGGTCGCCAAGCTTGTAAAGAGAGAGAAGTTGTGTGTCCTGCAAGCTTGATAATAAAGGTTAGTCAAGATGGAAGCCGTCGTGTGGAAGCTGGTCATGATTGAGTCCAAGCTGCATCTTGGCATGAGAAAAATAAGGTAGGTAATCAACAACATGCAAGGTCGCACTGGGCAAGCGACTCGCTCAGAAAAAGTCAAAGATTTATGCCAGATCGCCGCTCCCCAAGTCGCGATCACAAAAGGGAATAAAGACCCTAGAATCCACAGATAGAAGAGCTCCTTCAGAGGGTATAGCAGTTCGAAATGTGACCTGGTGTCTAAGACCAGAGTGACCATTACAGAGAAAAGACTCCTTTTACCAAGAAGATCGAGACATAGCCTCTCCCTTATAGATTCAGGTCCCTAGCATTCCGCAATACAATGGAAACAGTGATCCCTATGACCATCTAGATGCATTCAATGTTCAGATGGATCTTCAGACAGACAACCCGCTGGTTAAGTGTCATGTCTTCCCAGCCACCCTAGGGGATATACCACAAACTTGGTTTAAAATCTCCCAATTCGTAGCATAGAAAGTTGGGAGGATTGCCAACATAAATTTGTTTGCCAATACAGGGCTCTGAGGAGGTAGCTCGCACCATCCTACCATCTTGCCATTATTTTCCAATGTCAAAATGAATCATTGAATGATTATATTACCAGGTTCAGACGCGAGATCGCTAATATGGAGAATCCATGTCTTAACTGCAATTTCAACCGGGCTTCGTAAAGATGGAAAGTTGTACAAGAGTATTTATAAATCTCCGATAAGGGATCTGATAGAGTTTTATGAATGAGCTATGAAAGAAATCAGATGGGACAAGACCTTCGACTCTAAAAAATCCAATCAAAATGGTGAAGTGGGCAGTTCCAACTAGCCAAAGAAGAGGAGTAATGGCAAGAACGAAGGTGAAGGTTGAGGTAGTGGCTCGAGCAATCAGATCGTTAAAATGGCCAAAAGAGAGCCTAGGAATGATCGACCTCAACGTCAGCGTCGCTATGACAACTATAGCATCCTGTTAGATTCACAAGACAGGATTTTTGCAACAGAAATGAACAATGAAGACTTTGGAAAACCCCATCCTTTAAGAACCCCTGTTGAACAGAGAGATATGAGCAAATTTTGTGCTTATCATGAGGTCGGGCACAATACTTCGAATTGTTAGGCGTTAAAGAATGTCATTGAAAGACTGATTAAGAGAAGTCGCTTAAGAGCCAACGATCTCAACAACAGCAACAGCCAATATAGCAGCAACCCCAACAAGCTCTCGAGTAGGAATATGAACCTGCAGTAAGAACAATTTTTACTATACGTGGTGACCCACATATCGTAGGAACATCAAATAGGTTGCACGAATGGTATGTACGGGAAGCGAACCATGCCTTGCTCACAAGTCATAATGGACTGGAGGGACCTGCAAAGAAGGCAAGGACGACCTCGGATGACATTGTATTCACCAAGGAAGACGAGAGAGGTGTATGTTGGCCTCACAATGATGCACTTGTCATCTGAGCAAAAATCAGTAATGTGAAGGTGCGATGGATTATGATCGACACAGGGAGCTCAATCAATGTAATGTACAAGGGTTGTTTCCACTAAATGGGGTTGGAGCAAAATAGTTAAAGTCTTTCTCAAAACCTTTTTACGGCTTTACTAGTGATGTCATCACACCAGTAGGCTAGAACAAGCTACCATTTACGCTTGGAGAATCAAGTCGTCGAGCTACTGTATTGGCAAATTTTCTAATCATTGACTGCCTATCAGCTTATAATATGGTCCTAAGGAGACCAGTGATGAACGATCTGGATATAGTCACCACTACTAGGACCTTCACAATCAAATTTCCAACCTCCAATAGGATAGGATGTGTTAAGGGACAATAGCACTTGGCCAGACATTGTTATGAAGATGCTGACAGGATGGGGGTTAGAGAAAAGAAAGTAAACATGATTTCAAGGGGCAAGCCACGAGCTATGAGTGAGAAAGGAGTGAGTTACGACCTTGACCCCCGAGAGGTGAATGCGGACAAAACGACTAGGCGTGTTAAAGAACTAGAGGATGTCTAAGTCAGTGAGATAGATGCAGAAAGATGTCTCAAGCTAGGGCGAGGTTTGACTCGAGAAGCGAGAGCCCAGCTCGCTGATTTCCTTAAGGCAAACTTGGACGTTTTTGCTTGGAATCATAAAGATATGGTGGGAATAGACCCCAAGGTCATGTCGCATAGATTAAACATTGATCCCCACATAAACCAGGTTGCCAGAAGAGGAGACCTATAACAGGGGAACTCTACTTCGCGTTGAAAAAAGAGGTAGCTAAGTTATTGGCAAATAAATTTATCCGCAAAGCTTACTACCCAACTTGAGTCGCCAATCCTGCGCTTGTGAAGAAGAAGAATGGAAAGTGGAGAACATGCATTGACTTCACAGATTTAAACAAGGCATGCCCAAATGATAGTTTTCCCTTGCTTAGAATAGACCAGCTCGTGGATGCAACAGCTGGCCATCAGCTCCTAAGCTTCATAGATGCATACTCGGGTTACAACCAGATCCCAATGAATCCTGAGGATGAAGAACACACCTCGTTCGTTACCAATCACGGTCTATATTGCTACAAAGTGATGCCCTTCGGACTAAAGAACACAGGGGTGACCTATCAGTGCCTAGTCAACATGATGTTCGAGGAGCAAATTAGGAAGACCATGAAAGTGTATGTAGATAATATGCTGGTGAAATCCAAACAGGTGGATGACCATGTGCGCGATCTGGAGGAAATGTTCCAGATCCTGAGGAGTTACTAGATGAAGTTGAACCTACATAAGTGCGCATTAGGGGTAGCCTCTGGGAAATTCCTTAGCTTCATGGTGAACAACAAAGGGATCGAAGCCAATCCCAAGAAGATTAGGGCATTGATTGATATGAGGTCCCCTACTCAGATCAAGGATATGCAAAGCCTCAATGGCCAGGTCGTAGCTCTTAATAGGTTCATCTTGAAGGTAACAGACAATGCATCCCTTTCTTTGATGTATTGAAGAAGGCAAAGAACTTCGAATGGACTAAACAATGCGAGGTGACGTTCCAGCAATTGAAGGAGTACATGAGCTGATCTCCACTCCTTTCTAAGCCTAAAGAATAAGAGAAACTCATTTTATACTTTAGAGGTATCTCAGCATGCTTTGAGCACTGCTTTGGTGAGAGAAGAGGAGAAGACACAGCTTCTTGTATATTATGTAAGTAAGAGGTTGCTTGATGCTGAAACTAGGTACTCGCAATGGAAAAGCTCACCTATTGCCTGGTAGTTGCATCGAGAAAGCTGCGCCCCTATTTCCAAGTCCACAGAATTGAAGTCCTCACCCAATATCCGCTGAAGCAGGTTCTCTAGAAATCAGACACCTCGGGTCGATTACTCAAATGAGCAGTAGAGTTTGCATAGTTTGATATCCAGTTTAAGCCAAGGTCGACAATTAAGGCCTAAGCTTTAATGAATTTCATCGCAGAATTTACAGGGCCCGTAGATGAAGAAACCGAATCCTCTGAAGGTCCGACCTAAGAGTTATATGTTGATGGGTCGTCTAACGAACAAAAAGCTGAAGCTGGAATTTTGTTAATTAGTCTTGAAGGTCACAAGATCCTTTGTGCCTTAAGGTTCGGCTTCCAAGCCACCAATAATGAAGCTAAGTACAAGGCGCTGCTCGCTGGTCTGCGTTTGGCTAGAGAAATGCGAGCTGAGTGACTAAGGATCTTCAGTAACTCTCAGCTCGTGGTCTGCCATATACGAGGAGAGTATCAGACCAGGGGATCTAAAATGATTGTGTACCTCTAGAAAGTCCAAGAGTTGCTAAGCATTTTTCAGAAGTATGAGGTGAGGCAAATCCCGCAAGCTCAGAACTCACATGTAGACGTACTAGCTCGCCTGGCTACCACCCGAGATGCAGATTTTCTAGGAGCAATCCTAGTAGAGTTCCTGCCAGTCCCAAACACAGAAGATAAGGATTCTATGATGGCCATAATTGTCCAGCCTAATTCCTAGATTGGCCCGATCTTGAACTATTTACAAGATGAGAAGTTACCAAGTGACAGATTGGAGGCATGTAGTCTGTGAGCTAGAGCAGCTCGATACTGTATCTATGATGACATGTTGTACAAAAAAGGGTTTTCAGCTCTACTCTTGAGATGCATTGATAGTCAAGACTGCGAGACCATGATGAAGCAGATACATGAAGGTTACTGTGGAAATCATGCTAGAAGGTTATCTCTAGCTCAAAAAGTGCTCCGGCAGGGATTTTACTAGCCACTATGAAGTAAGACGCCATCGATCTGGTCAAAAAGTTTAACAAATGCCAAATGTTCGCCTAAGTTCCATGAGCTCCCCCAGTCTATCTCTAACAAATGGTGAGCCCATGGCCTTTTACGATTTGGGGAATGGATCTGATTGGACCTCTGCCAACAACTCGAGGAAGATATAAGCACATCATGGTCACTGTGGACAATGTCACTAAGTGGGCGGAAACTAAAGAGTTGGTAGAGATCTCCACTACAAAGATAGAAAAATTTGTATGGAGTAATATTATTTGCAGGTTCGGGGTCCCTCAGCAGATTGTGACAGATAACGGGACCCAGTTCAGCAATGACCTGAAGATCGTTAAAAACTTCTCAACAGTAGACCATCCACAAGCCAATGGCCAGGTTAAAGCTGTGAATAAAATTATAAAGCAGACTCTGAAGACAGAGCTGGAAGTAAAGAAAGGAGCATGGGTGGACAAGCTATAAAAGGTACTGTAGGCCTACAGAACCACAGCTCGTAGTACTATAGGCGAAACCCCCTTTTTAATGGTGTATGGATCCGAGGCCATGATCCCAGCAAAACTAGAAGTGACCTCGCAACATAGAGCAACCTTCAATCTAAAGAACAACGACTAGCTACTTGCTACAAATCTCGACCTGCTCGAAGAAGTAAAAGAAGCAACGCGATTGAAAGTAGCAATCTATCAGCAAATGATTGCAAGGTACTACAACAGAAAAGCCCGAGTTCAAAGTTTCAATGTGGGTGATCTCATATTACGTCTTATTCTGCTTGGAGCTCGCAAAGCCAGCAATGGGTCCTTAGGACCAAATTGGAAAGGTCTCTATGTCATCAAAGAAAACTTGGGAAATAAAGCCTACCGTCTAGTAAATATGAATGGAGCCGAAGTTCCTCGAGCTTGGAAAGTTGAACATCTTCGCTCGTACTAGCGATAACTCTTTGAATACATGTGCTTAATTTGTAATTCAATTATTTCAAAGTTAATGAAAGTTCCAAGTTCCTCATGTTACTTGTACGATTGAATGATTACTCTATTAATTTCTTTACATGTTCTCCAAATTTTATGAGTTACTAAGCTAGCAGGTTCCATCATATTAACTCGTTATTGCGCCCACAGTTCGCAAAATTATTGCTATGGCAGGCGAGGTTACAACCCCTTGCACAGCTCGTAAAATTATTGTTATGGCAAGCGAGGTTACGACCCCCTACATAGCTCGTCAATATTTCAATATGGTAGTCGAGGTTGCGACCCACTACCCAGCTTGTGATAACTTTATTATATTCTACTGACTTAAATCTTTGGGACAGATGACAATATAAAGTTATAACTTATCATAATCAATAGCTTCATGATCTTGGGCTAGGTTCTATTACCATCTGCTTAAATGACTCACTTTTCAGTTTGTTGGGAATTTCCACACTTAGAAAGAGAAGATGCAATAAAAATATGAAATAGCAAATGAAGTAAAATGAATTCAACATATACTTAACAATGAGGCAATTTTATTAAGTCCAGAAGAATTCCCTTACAAAATACCCCACCAAGTGAGGCGAACACAATACAATCAAAAGAAAATTTAGAGGATAATGACAGAAAGTTCAGTATAGCGAGCCACTTGGTGCCTTGGTCATGAGGAGCTGATCTTGAAGGAGACTCATCGCTTGAAAGCTCTGTGACCTGAGCTGGCTCGGCTTGAGAGGTAGCATCAGGTATCTCCATAGCCAAAGGAAGTGTGTCTGAAACAACTGGAGACGAGACGGCTTCTGCCTTGAATCTTTCCACCTCCAAGAGTCTTACTTCACCAAAGATCGAGAAATCTAGCTCGGGATAGGCCTCCCACAGGGTGAAGAGGAAATCACTACATGTTTCTTATTCGGCTTCCTCTCTAGCTTTAGCGATCTGCATCTCCGCCTCTTCCTTGACTATGACAATTTTCCCTCTCAAGACAATAACCTCCATGTTAGCATTACTCGCATGATACTTAGCAGCCTCAGCTCACAATAATGTAGCCTCAGTTTGCTGATCAGTAGTTTCAACTCCCCTCTCAACAGCTTCAACTTTTTTCTTAGCTATCTCAGCTCGCTGCAAGGCCTTCTCAAGCTCGCTCCTTGCCTTGCTCAATTTCTCTTCGCTATTGAGGAGCTTGACATTGAGATGCGACCTTGTAGTTTCATGACCACTCTCCTCGCGAATTAGAGCCTCCTCAACTTCCCTCCTAGCCACTTCAACATCCATCAGTTTTGCCTCAAAAGCTTGCTGACATCTTGTGGCTTTCTCAACCTCTGCAGTCAACAACTTCAGCTCTTCCTTCACCTTTTCCAGCTCATCCTCTAGCTTCGTTCTTCAGTCCTCAGAAACTCTAATCTCTCGCCTCCGCTTTATTGCTCCTAGTGCGACTTGAAATACCGCGAGTTAGTATTTAACAAAACTAAGAGGTGAGAAAGATAAAAAATGAGTCAATTACTAGCATCCTATAGCGACTTAGGTAGTTAGCCAGGTCCTCACTGTAAAGGACATTATTTTCCAGGGCCCTGGTATGGGTCAGCATGATTTCGGACCAGTGGTTAATGAAGGACTTCAAGTATTTTCCCCCTAGCCCATTTTTAGATCGTGACCTAGCTAGTGGTACGGTCCTCTCCGTGACCTGTGTGACCTCGGGCTCCTTACCTTTGTCTACACGACTTCGCTTGACTGAGGAAGGACCGAGCGCTGATTTTCTTCTTCCATCCCCACTAGAACCAGTTTGGTCTTGCGAGAGAGGGTTTTAGATTGAACTTCACCCACCTTTGGTTACGAGGTAAGGGCTGGAACTTGTGAAGGATCTACGATTGATGTCGAAGGGGGCACTTCGCTAAGGGCAACAGTTGAAGGGGCCTTAGTCTTAACAGGACATTTAGAAGCAGCAGCTGGAGGGGCTACAAGCTTGATAGGTCGCTTTGGAGGAGCCTTTCACAAGGGAAGCTTCTCCATCTTTAGGGCTCGTTGGGGAGTAAGAGCTGGATCTATTTGCAAGGTAGAAGCAGGAGTCAGATCTGCTTCTGGGGTAGGAGCAGGAGCTGGAATTGTTTAGGGAGCAGGGGCGGCATTTTCTTCACTATCAGCTTCAAACACGGAAGTGAGCTCGAACTCTCCCCTGCTTCCTATGTCCCTTTCGATGTCCGCTAGCTCGCTGTTAAAAGGAAGAGCTAGCCTATGGGTCTTGAGGAGGTCATTATCAAGCGCGTTGTTAAGAGTTGTCTCGTTTGAATCTGCAAGCGCCTTGAGGACTTCTTCCTCCTCGTTACTGAGGATGGGTTTATCCCCTTTCAAGTCTGTAAAACGAAGAATGTCAGCTCGCAAAAAAAAAAAAAAAAAAAAATGATGAATGATGAGATTAAAAAGAAGTCCTCAGCTCGCAAATGTTTTCCCTTCTATCTACCTGGACTCAAAACAAAAGTGAAATTGTTAAGTTGCTTGAGGAAAGGGCAAGAAATATAAAACCAACTCGATTTGTAATCTCCTAAGTTGGACTTGCCCTTTGCATCGCCTCGAGGCAGGAAACTTTTATAATCTGATTGACGAGCTATGAAATAGTAGATTCCTTCTCGCATTCTGTCTTTTATGCCACCAACACCTTTGATGTTTAGAGGTGACTTAGGATTTTTAGAGTTGAAGGAAGAAGACCATTTCTGAGGAAGACTAAGGCCAAGGATGTAAGCTGCGAGTACGAATTCAGGGTCAGCTGGAAGGGGAAAAGTTTAAGCCTATTCAGAAAATCAATAAGATAAGCAAGGACTGGAAATCGGAGTCTGTGTTTAAAGTGATGAGTGCTAATAGCGATGTATCCTTTGGGAGGATAACACACATGGTCGTTAGGAGCAGGAGAAATCACGCGACATCCCTTGGGAAGGTGGTATTGCAAAACAATTCCCCTCAACTCGTCGTAATATATCTTTGAGGCGTGATATATAAACATCTCGCAAGCTCGCCGCTCCTCAGCGGCTTGACGAGCTATCTCAGGGTCTGCCCGAGCTGTATACCCCTCAACGACCTCACCGCTATGGGAAGTTGCTCCCCCGACAGTACGTACTTCAGCAGAAACAAGCTGTTCTAAGCTGGATGAGTCATTACTTCCTACTTTATGTGACTTGTGTCCATGACCTGAAAACATCTACACATGAAAATGTGCAATTAAGTCTTTGTTACCAGACCATGCCTAAAAATCCTAAGTCTTCTACTAAAATACTACCTAGTATATAGATCGCAAACGCCACACAGATCGCTAATGTAAAAGGGGGCTCAACCTATAGGAAAACAACCTACGAGCTAGCGACCTATGGGAATCTCATCCTACAGCTCGCATGCATGCGTAAAAGTTACAAACAATAATCAAGTCACAAATAAACAAGCTACAGGATCAAATCAACAGGAAAATGAAAAGTCGTATTCAACAACATTCAACAGTAGGAACATGAAGCGTTCAAACCCAGAAAATACAATGCAAACACAATATGTTACAAGCAACAAAAACAGACCAAAAATCGAAAACTCGAAGTTGAAGATGAAAACTTATTGTGAATCCTTGCCAAAAAATGAAGAATCTGATGATCGAGAATATAAAATCTGAGAAGAATCTGCACAACAAAGCGGAATGGAATGGAAAAGAAGAAATAGTAACTCGGTGGCTGGAATCGAAAATGACAAGGGCTCTACCTATTTATAGGAGCGGTAGAGTTCTCGTTTTAGCCGTTTGATCTACGAACCGCATAACCGCCTCAAATCCAACAGTGCAGTACGAGTTACGGCTTTTGTAATCATGGGTCGTTAGTTGAGAAACGCGTGCACTAAATGCACGTGGCACGAGACGTGCCAGTGCTAGTTGAGCTACCACCTGAATCGTCGCCACGTGTCAGCTTTTAGCAGCGGGCTCGAGGTCCTAGTTCGCAGAACGCACTGAGAGCTAGGATGTTAATGTTATGGGTAAATCTTGGGCTACGTAAATGGGCTGGTAAAAGCCTGGTAAAAGCCCAACAAGCTGAATCCAATGAAGCGACCCAGTAAACGAATACCCGGTTGACCAATATCCAGCCCAAGTGAGCTCCTCAGCTCGCTGGGACGAGCTCGTATTGCCATTGTTACTCGCAGGTCGCTGGCCAGTATTACTCAGCTCGCTCTACACACAGCTCGTTGCTTAAAGTAAGATCTAGCCCAAGATCATCTAAGACAGGCTCCAGCTCGCACAATGAATAGTTCGATAAAGAAATCTACCAAAAAGGCAATAACTCAAATTGATCGTGATTCTTCTACTAGAGTTGGAAATAAATTCAAATTCAAACGTTGATAGATTTGATCCCTGATTTAGTGGAACTAACTCCTGATTTGGTGCAAACTGATTTGGAAGATGTAATTAATATAGGATTTTTTCCATATTTTCACTCAAATTATAACGCTCCTCCCTATAAATACGGGCTGAAATTCATTGTAACATGCACTGAAGCAATAATATATTGTTACTCTATAGAAATTATCAGAGGAACAGTCGTGGACGTAGGCACTATTCTGGCCGAACCACGTAAAAATCACTGCGTATACACTGTTCTTCCTCTCTCTTTCTCTTTTCTTTACATTGTTTCTCTTTAATTGCAGGTATTGGGTTTTGAACTTCAATCGACCTGATTTCACCGTCAATAGAAATCAAACTCTTTCAACCAAAAACATAAATAATCAAAATTTCAAACATTCTAAAATTCTTCTAATAATAATTCAAACAGAAAACATAAAATTCTTCCTGGAATTTCTTATACGACTTTATAATAAATTTTTATTTCAATCGTCAAACATAATTGATAATTTATAAAATCAACTAACTCAACAAATCTATTTATTTGAAATAAATAATAAAATCAAAAATATAAATAACTATAACTCAATCAATTTATTTAAAAATAAAACTATCAACTCACATAACTTTTTTGTTTATTTCTGGATCTAAAACGAGTTCTCTTTTGATTTTCTTATCATCCTAGATCCATCCTAAAATCACATAAAACTTAATTTAAAACTTATAGAAAAATAAACAATTTTTTTGAAATCCAAATCTTATTAAATAAATTTACTTATCTAGATAAATCAGACATCCAAATATCCAGATCACTCATATGAAACTTTTCCTTTTTTTTTTCTCTCTCTCTTTTTCGTCTTTGTCTTCTCTTTTCTCGCCAAAGTTTCTTCTGTTCTATTGCCGAGCAACTTCCCCCTCTTGTTTTCATAAAAAGCTCATATATATATACACACTTAAACACACTGCACCGCCATATGTACAAATATATATTTCCACTTCTCTTCTTTTCTTTTTTTATTTTGTTTTATTTTATTATTATTATTATTATTTTATTATTTTTTCCATCACTCGATAATCACCGACTCCTATACATATATATAAATTTTTTTTTTCAATGGGACCCACCTTTAACTTATATATTATTCAAATAGGTATGACCCACCACTAATATTTATATAAATATATTTTTATTTCAATGGACCCCATCTCTAACATTTAATTATTATTATTATAAAAAAAATCCTTATCCACCGACACCACATGATTTTTTTTTTTTTCATTCCAATTCAATCACCTACAAGTCACAATTTAAACCTCAAAATCTATCACACAACTTTTTAAATTCATACTCAATTTACAATTCTCTTATACCGCATGTTACATTTTCATGGTTGTTTGCCCCACATGCCTATCATTTCCTGTCTCTTTTAATTTGACTTTTCTAAAACTCCCAAATTTAGCTTTTTCGGGACTATTTCGAAATCCTTTCAAAATTTACCAGGGCCTAAATTCAGACTTCTTACAAACTCTTAGTAACCTTGGTAACTCTTAAAAGTCATTCCATGCCCTTTTTTGGCTCTTTGTAAATTCACTAAATCGCTTTTGGCGATTTTCGGATTAATTTCATTTCCATTCGAATCTCTTTTGGAAGTGTCGTTTGAGTTCCTAAAATATTTCTTGAGTATTTTAATACTCATTTTGATACTTCTCTTAATTTTTGAAATTTTTCATAAATCCTTCCGAATTTCCCATCGAATCCAGAAACGGTTCCGTTTTACCTCAAACGAACTCATTTTTTATCCGTTTCAGTTTTCGTTAATTCTAATATAATTTTTAAAACTTTTATATACAAGATCAGTTTTCTAAAAATTACTATTCATACGGACATTTTTCGTCCAAAAATACTATTCACCGAGAAGTTTTTATTTGACAAAACTTGAGGAAATGTCCGTTTTTTTCAAAAATCATTATTCATTCGAAAATACTATTCATCTAGATATATTTTTGTTTCTGTTAAATGGAGAAAATTCGGGGCATTACATAAAGCATTTAATGTCCCTATTCCTCTTCTGATTTTCCTCAGCCTTGCCCTTATTGTGACTACCACCGCCCTTCTTAAGCTTAGTACTCTCAACCTTAAGCTTGAAAGGTGTCTTTTCATTCTTTTCACTCCATGTTGACTTGCACGTGGATATAGAACCTGAATTACTTCCATACCGCGACATGGTACCCCTTTGTTTGAGTTGTTTTTCCACCTTTAGAGTCATATGAACCATTTCTTCCACTTCAACATAATGTTGCAACTCTACAATGTTGGCAATGTCCCTATTCAACCCTTGTAAGAATCGAGCTATTGTAGTCTCCCTATCTTCATCCACGTTAGCTCTAACCATGACTACCTCTATCTCCTTGCAATAATCCTCTACACTCCTAGAACCCTATGTAAGGCCTGTCAATCGTTGGTATAGTTCCCTATAATACAAACTAGGAACAAACCGCCTCCTCATGATAGCTTTCATATCAGTCCAAGTATTTATAGAATGCTCTCGATTTTTCCTTCTATTCAACACTAACTCATCCCACCAAAGCAAAGCATAATCCACAAACTCAGTTGCCGCTAGCTTTACTTTCTTCTCCTCGGCAAAGTTATGGTACTCAAAAACCAACTCCACTTATTTCTCCCACTCAAGGTACACATCAGAATCCATCTTCCCTTGGAAAGAAGGAATTTTCATCTTTATGCTACTAAGATCCTTATTCTATCTATCATTTCATCTTCCTCTCTAGTTTCCAATCCCATAATTCTTATGATCCCTATTACCAATAACTCTACCTCCATGTCTGCCTCTACCACCTTTAAAGCGGTCTATAACGCCCCGAATTTTCTCTATTTAAGAGAAATGAAAATATATTCAGATGAATAGTATTTTCGGGATGAAAGTGAATTTTTCAAAAAGCGGACCTTCGAAAAGCTCTGGAATAAGTAATGGAGTCTAAGGAAACTGAAACGGATAAAAAATGAGTTTGCTTGAGGTAAAACGGAGCAGTTTCCGGATTCGACCGGAAATTCGGAAGGATTTTCGAAAAAAATTCAAAATTTAGAAAAGTGTCAAAACGAGTATTAAAATGCTTAAGAAATATTTTAGAAATTCAAATGACACTTTCGAAAGAGATTCGGGTTGAAACGGAATTAATCCGGAAATTACTAGAGGCGATTTAGTAAATTTACAGAAAGCCAAAAAGGGGCATGTAATAACTTTTAAGAGTCACTAAGGTTACTAGGAATATGTAGGAAGTCCGAATATAAGTCCCGGTAAATTTCGAAAAGATTTCGAAAAGGTTCTGGAAAAGCTGAATTCGAGAGTTCTCGGAAACGTCAAATCAAAAGAAATAAGAAAAGAAGAATAATTGAATGTTTGACATGTAAAAATCTAAAATTTCAGTTTTCCTAGAAAAAATAGTGTTTTCCGGATGAATGTGATTTTCGGGTGAATAGTGATGCGTGAATAGTGACTTTGGAGTTCGACCCCAGAAAATATAAAATATTCAGAAAGAATAATAGAGACTAATGAAACTGAAATGGAGCTGGAAGGAGTCCGTTTGAGTGGATTTTGAAAGTTCTGAAAATCAACCGATAAAAATACGTTCATTGGAAACGTTGCGAATTTATTGAGTTCAAAACCAACTGAATTTTTTTCGAAGCATAGGATTGAAGGTTAAGACACCCAATTAGAGTATTATATGGTCAATTTGATGATTGGATAACTATAGAATATTTTCGAAATTTATTTAAGTGTGAATGACAATTAAATGCATTAAGGGCAAAATGGTCAATTTAGCTTCAAAAATATAATAAGAAGCACAATTCATATCATGAGATATTAAGCAATGGGAGGATGACAAATCTAAAATAATTAAGTGGAAATTAGTTGTCATGCATTAAGAATTATTAATGTATTAAAGCATGAGTTACCAATTTGCCCTTAGTGGGTTGAATTTCTTTGAGTTATGATTAAGGGCATTAAGGTAATTTTAATGAGAGGATTTCATGGTCATTTTGAGGTTTGATGGAGGGTATTTTTGTCAAGCAAAAAGTGGGATATATAAAGTGAATGGGTGGTGAGATTTGTGGTGTGTTTGGACGGCAAAAAGAGAGAAAAATTATGGGTGCTCTGCAGAACAGTTCGGGCAGCAAGGATGAAGGAGAATCAAGGTAATTCAAGCTCATCTTTAATGCAAAAATCCATCCATCTTCATCAAGCAAAGAGCTAAAGCAAAGATCGAGCAAAAAAAGGAAGGGAAAAAGGCAAGGAAAACTACAGTGGTCTCGAGTAAAGAAAGAGACCAGAAGATAGCAACTTGATTTGGTGGATTTGAGGTGATTTTTGAGTGGTTTTCAAGTCCTTTAAGGGTGTACACAAGCCTATGAGCAAAATCCAACCATTATAAGTCAATTTTAAGTGGTAAGTTCACTTGTTTTTCATGGGTTTTGATGAGTTACGTGTTTGGAAGATAAATTGATGGATTTGTAAAATATTTGACATGTTTAGAGATAGATTCACTTGTTTTCAAGTGAGGAAGTGAAAGATAACACAAAAGAAGTGGTGAATCAAGTTTACTAGTGTTACGGGTGTTTTTGGGACTACAAAAATGGGTTTGTAAAAGCCTAAAGAACCAATCAAATAAACTGACCCAGCTCTCAGCATCTAGCTCCAGCTCACAGCTCGCAGCTAGCTACCTTCAGCTCACAACTAGCAGCTCGCAGCTCTCAGCTAGCTTAGTGTCTACCTCACAACTCACAGCTAGCAGCTCGCAGTCTCAGCTCTCAGCTAGCAGCTCGCAACTCTCAGCTAGCTCAGTGTCCAGCTCACAGCTCTCAGCAGCTAGCAGCTCAGCAGGTTTCAACTCGCAGCTCAGCTCTCAGCTCTCAGCAGGTCTCAGCTCTCAGCTAGCTCAGCCTCCAGCTCTCAGCTCTCAGGTCTCGTACCAATGAGCTCCATACTATTCCAGATCCCAATGAGCAATTAATGCAGTATAACTATGATAGAGTTGTTAGTCAATGCAATAAATGTTATATCAGAGTAGTTGATTTCTTTACGTGTACATCACTCAAGTGTAATCCCCCTTCCTCTATAAATAAGAGGGGGAAATTTATTGTAAATGGGCGAAGATTTTTAGTATTACAGTCACTCTGAAAAAATATATTGAGAGTGACCCATGGATGTAGGCACCATTGCCGAACAACGTAAAAATCTCTGTGCATCTATCTCTTGTTCTTCCTCTCTCCTCTCTTTGGTGTGCTTTGTGATTGCAGGTATTGGGCGTTGGATCATCCGATCGACCGAGACCAAAAATCGACGTCGACATAAATTGGCGTTAGAGGAAGGGCCCCAGGCTGCAATCTTGAACTTTTAGCAACCATGGCGAAAGGAAAAACAACCAGAAGTTCAGACCCGACAACTGGTCCACCTGAAAGGCAAGCAGATCAGCAGGAGCATGATTTCCAACTGAGGGAGAATGCTGTTGTGCCCATATCAGGCACATCTCACGCCCCCATGACAGGTGTTGCTGTAGGTATGCCTCCAACGACCTCTCACCAGCCAGCACCATTGGACTCTATGGTTAGGGGCTTGCATGTATGGCACCAGTGGTAAGAAATGTTAGAGGATATAATGCAGCAACTCGCTGAGGCAATCAGGGCGCTGGTACAGGCCCAAGCACTAGCCCCTAATAAACCGTTCGGAGATCAGCCACGACCTGCCAACTCAGTTTATTCCTTTAACTTACATTCGAGAACTGAAGGTCGTCGAGCTCGTGGAGCTAGCAGCTCACAAAGGTCTCGTTTGGAAGGTACCCCAGATTGCAGCTCTCAAGGTCGCGAGCTCAAGGGAGGCTATAACCCTCAGAACCCAGCAATAGAAGAACTCCTTCAGAGGGTTTAGTAGTTGGGAGAGCAACCTGGACCCCAGGATCTAAAAGAGCAGTATGAGAAGAGAACCCCTCTCACTAGGGAGGTCGAGACGCAACCTCTTCCTCCCATATTCAAGCTCCCCAGCGTTCCACCTTATAATGGGGACAGCGACCCTTACAATCATCTGGACGCATTCAATATCCAAATGGATCTTCAGACGTCTAACCCCTTGGTGAAATGCCGTGTTTTTCCAGCCACCTTGGGCGATGTTCCGCGAGCTTGGTTCAAGCGTCTCCTAACTCGCAGCATAAACAGTTGGGGGAAATGTTAGCAAAGATTCATCAGCCAGTACCAAGCTCTAAAAAAGTAGCTCGCACCACCTTGCCACCTTGTTACAGTCTTTCAGCGGTAGGGTGAGTCTTTGAAAAATTACATTACCAGGTTCAGACATGAGGTCGCTAACGTGGAGAATCCCTCAGATGACAGCATCTTAACTGCGATCTCAACTGAGCTTCGTAAGGATAGGAAGCTCTATGAGAGCATATATAAATCCCCAGTAAAGGACATAGGTGAATTCTATGAACGAGCTGCAAAGGAGATTAGATGGGAAGAAACCTTCAGCCTCAGAAAGTCTGACCAAACAGATGAATCGGGCAGTCCCAAACAGTTGAAGAGAAGAAATAATAGTGGGGACGAAAATGAAGGTCAGAGTAAGAGTTCAAGACATCAGGTCGCTAAAAAGACTATGAATTAGCTTAGAAGTGAGCGACCTCAGCATCAAGGTCGTCATGTTAGCTACAGCGTCTTGTCAGATACGCAAGACAACATCTTTGCAACAGAAAGGGGTAGAGAAGACTTTGGGAAGCCTAACCCTAAAAAGACCCCTACTAAGTTCAAAAACAAGAACAAGTTTTGTGTCTGTCATGATGAGGTCGGGCATAATACTTCAGATTGCTGGAAGCTGAAAGATGCTATCTAGGACCTGATCAAACAAGGCCATCTAGGAGAATATATGGTGCATAGTAGCAGCCCCAGCAAGCTCCCAAGCTAGACGTGAACCCTCAGTGCATCCACATTGCAATTTCTCCCAACAGGTCGTGTCCCTGATTTGTAATTCAAATTAAGAAATCAATAAAGAATATGAATTTTCTTCAAGTACTTTATATTTCAGCTGCCTTATTGATTTCTTAAAATCATGCCATGAAATGCGCCTACGTGACCTGTTAGCTGAAGTCGCGATCCTCTCGACAGCTCGCTATCTTAGCTGAGGCTTTGACTTACTGGAGATAGCACTGTTAGCTGAGGCCGGCTTACTAGATAGCTCGCAAAAGCGCGTCACTATGATAGGAAAGGTTACGACCTACTGGACAGCTCGCTATCTTAGCTGAGGCTTCGATCCACTGGAGATAGCTAACGCTGTTAGCTGAGGTCACAGCCCCCTACGTAGTTCGACACATTACTATGACAGGTGAGGTTCCGACCCCCTAGCTCGCAGCAATGATTTTATATATTATGATAGCTGAGTTCCTGAACCGAGTTATGATCTGGAACCCCAATCTGTGATGGTCAAATGACCTTCTAAGCTCTCATAAGGTGTTTTTACCCTTAAGCAATATATTGATTAACACATTGATCACCTAGATTTTTCTGTTCGCAGGAAAAACCAAAGGAACGAAGCACAATCATGAAAGGTCTTAAAGAAAATATATTCAGCTCAGTCGCTTTAGTAGAGTCACCACAAGATGGGACAAAATCCAAAAAGGAGCCAAAGCAGGCCTAGACACATCAGCTTTTATCAGCAAGCTCGAGCTCCCAGTCTGAAAATCGGACTAGGAGCTAGAGGACTTGTGTTATGGGTGTTTTTGTGACTGCAAAAATGGGCTGGTAAAAGCCCAAAGAACCAATCAAATAAATTGACCCAGCTCTCAGCTCCTGAACATCCAGCCCCAACTCGCAGCTCGTAGCTAGCTATCTTCAGCTCACAACTAGTAGCTCGCAGCTCTCAGCTAGCTAAATGTCTAGCTCACTGCTAGCAACTCGTAGGTCTCAGCTCTCAGCTAGCAGCTCGCAGCTCTCAGCTAGCTCAGTGTCCAGCTCATAGCTCTCAGCTAGCAGTTCGCAGGTCTCAGCTAGCTACCTCTAGCTCACAGCTAGCAGCTCGCAGGTCTCAGCTCTCAGCTAGCTCAGCCTCCAGCTCTCAGCTCTCAGGTTTCGTACCAGCGAGCTTCATGCTATTCCAGATCCCGAGGAGCAATTAATGCAGTATGACTATGACAGAGTTGTTAGTTAATGCAATAAATGCTATGTCAGAGTAGTTGATTTCTTTACGTGTACATCACTCAAGTGTAATCCCCCTTCCTCTATAAATAGAAGGGGGAAATTCATTGTAAATGGGCGAAGATTTTTAGTATTACAGTCACTCTGAAAAAATATATTGAGAGTGATCCGTGGATGTAGGCACCATTGTCGAACCACGTAAAAATCTCTGTGCATCTATCTCTTATTCTTCCTCTCTCCTCTCTTTGGTGTGCTTTGTGATTGCAGGTATTGGGCGTTGGATCACCTGGTCAACCGAGACCAAAAATCGACGTCGACAACTAGTAAAGTAAATGTCTAGGGTTTTATGGTTTTTCATGAAAAATTTTCAATTGAGTTGATTTTGAGTACATGATGAATGATTGAGTGATTTTAGTGTGATAAATGGCCATGGAAATGGATGAATGATATTGGATGTTATGATATTAGTTTATGTCAAGGTTAGGGTTTAAATGAATTTTTTTATGTAAAATTTAATTAAATGAATTTTAAGGCATTAGATGGATTTTGGAATGGTTTTAATGTGATTTATGATCATGAAAATGGAAAAAAATAAAATTGAATAGCCTAGTAGTGTATTCGGCCAAGCTAGGAAGTTGTTGTGTTTGGAGCGATTTTGTTAGTTGGATGGAATTAAAGGATGTTTGGCATGATTTTAGGTTGATATGTATCCATGGAATGAAAAGAAATGCAAGTGAATTGAAGTGGATAACTTAGTGTGTTATATACTAGTGTGTGTGCTTGATTTGAAAAAGTTTAGGTAATTGGATGGATTTTAGTGTTTGAATGAGTTTATATGTGGTATTGGATTAATTTAAGATGATTTTCGGAAAGAAATGTAAGTGAATAAAAAGATGGGTATGTAAACTAGTATATGGACCATTTATGTTAAGCATGAGTTTGTGTGGATTTTAATACTTGATTGGATTGTGTGATGTTTTAGAATGAAGTTGTGTTGATTTGGGATTAAATGAATGAAAGAAAACTTTGAAATGAAAAGTTTAGGTGTTAGTGTGTTTAAGGGAAAGAATGGGCGTTTAAAATGTTATCTAATCTTTTTGAGGTGTTTTAGTGAAGTTGGTGATGTGTTTGAATGTTTTGGTGCCAAGGAAATTAAAAAGGATGGATGTGAGATTATTGAGTAAAAATATGGTTAAGCAGTGAACTGAGCGAATATATATATATATATATTAAGTCAGAGTTAGTAATTAAATTGGCATTTTGTGTGTTGGATTTAATTGGTTGAAAAAAAATGCTCTTCGTGTGTGATTAGATGGCGAAATCTAAATTATAATGTGTATTGTAGACAGAAAATAAGCTAAGGAATCAAGGGAGGTCCGAGGAAGTGGATCTAAGGGTAAACGACTAGTTGTGAGCCAAGTGAGTGAAAACAGGTTTTGCAAATTGTTTCATGTTTACTTTGCTATTTCGTGAAATTGATAATATAATTTATGATGAAAGTTTGATCAATTTTAAACCACTTGTATGTGTTGGCTAAATAAGTATGTGTATGAAGGTTTTGTGAAATTATTTTGATAAATCATGTTAAAATGTTGTGTGAATGTGATGTTAATAAATCTCGGATGAAAATGGAAAAGAATCAGAAAGAAATTGACGAGTTTAGTGCCTTGACCGAATGTACATCGGAAGAAGGGCACGAATGTTTTGAAAAGATTTGACTAGAAATTGAATGCGAAATAGTGTTTTATGATGTGTATAGTGATAACTTGAATATATGGGAAAAATTGCAACTGAAAATTTATTCGTTGTTTTCCTAATGAAATTTTAGAAACGAAAGTTGTTATAAATATGAAACTGTTGGTAATAAAGGAAATTTATAAGGGCCCTAGTAAACATGAACATTGGTAGGTAGGGATTGGAAATTAGTATGTCAAAAGGGAAATATTAGCAATACTGCGTCGCGTTGTTGATACAAAGATCGTGAATTTTGGACCTTGAGAGGCACCAAGTGTCCGGTCTTAGAATTCATGGGTTATGTGAAAAATGATCCGGCGGGTAGTCACTGAGTATCCAATACCAGAAAACTTAGCATGCCAATAGGGTAATTATAGCAGTACTGCATCGATTTGCCTATACATATTGATACTTAATTCATGGACCTTGAAAGGCACCGAGTGTCACGTCCCAAAAATTTCGTGATATGTGAAATGAGATCTGGCCGGTAGGCACTGAGTATCCGATGTCGGAGAAACCCGTTTTCCAATCCAAGGTATCGTGTTAGAGTTTACAACGGGCGTTGCAAAATATTAAGTGCAATTGTGTGGTTATGTTTGAAATATGATTTTTATGTATTTTATGTGTATTTACTAGTAAAGTGCTTTTGTTGTGATCTATTATCAAAATTTTGAGAAATCATATTGATATGCTTGGAAACGACTTTTATGTGCTTTATATGTGCTTTTATTTATAAAGTGATCTCCTTGCAAATCATTATAATATTTTGAGAAATCGTGAAATGTTGCTTTACATTATGGTATTTTTAGCAAAACGAATAATTTAAATTTTGTGTACACCCACTAAATAGAAATCCTTAACGCGTTGGATTTACCACGTGTAAGTTGAGATTTGGGCAACTTAGATAAAGATTGACGAGAAGACATTTGTTGTAAACCCTTAGTTCCGAGCTATAACTTTTTAGCGTTAGAACTGGATGATGGAGTTCAAAGAATACAATTAATCAACGATTATCCTAGTCAGGAATATTTCGAGAATTAATAATTGTTAGCACTATTCGATAAATGTATTAACAAAAATAAAGTAGATAGGAGTAAAATAGTAATCTTTACACAGAGGAGATATTTATAATTTACAATATGGACAAATCCGAGAGTTAGAACTTTATCATATAATTATCCATAAGCGATAAAGTATTAGTAAGTGATTAAATAAATGTTGGTAAGAGTCCAACCAATCAATTAGAAGCAAAGATTATTAAAGGAAATAAAAGAGGAAAGGGTGTAATGGAGAATTAAGCAAGTAAGAGTGGGAGTTTTGTGAAATAGGAAGAGATTAATGCAAGAAATATAATTATTGAAAGGTGGAATCTATAAATACCACCCTTAGCTGATATTTTTCAGCAGACAAAAGTCATTCAGTCAAGAGAGAGGCGTGAAGAAGTTGCTGGAACCGAAACCAAGAGCAGCAGCCGTGCAACGCCCAAGACAGAGCAGATTCGCGTGAGAGGAAGAAGGAAGATAGCCCAGCTGTGAAAGAAGAAGGAAGACAGAACCTGTAGGCTGGTCGTGCATGAGTAGCTGCTGGTCGTGCAGCACCAGAAACGGGTTCCAGCACGCCACAAACAGGACAGTCGCAGCTCGCGCGAGGGAGAAGCTGCTGGCCGCGACTACAGCTTGCTGTCCAAGCAAGAGAAGAGGAGAAGAAGAGGTACCAGCAGTAGAACCAGAGGCAGAACAAATCAGGCCTGAGAGGAGAAGCATACAGGCTGGTCGTGGAACCAAAACAGCAGCCAAAAACCGGACAGACACGAGCAGAAAACAGATCTGACGTGTGGGAGGGGCAGGAATCACGACCAGGAAAGAAAAGAGAAGAAAACCCCACTCAAAGTTGCTCTTCAACCTCTGAACCCTTCCCCTAAGGTCTCTTACAAGCTATCTAAGCTCTCTAAACAAGTGTTAAGTAAGCCACAACTCATTTTTCTTTCTCTTTTTGCTGAAAACTGAAATTTAAAATAAATTGGGATAGCTTGTTGTTGATAAGTGTGTTGGATGAGTTGTGGTTGGTAATTGTTTTTTTAAATTTTGATAGAATGTTATGTGATTGAAATAGGCACCTAA
Organism: Litchi chinensis; assembly: GCA_019925255.1. Taxonomy (NCBI): domain Eukaryota; kingdom Viridiplantae; phylum Streptophyta; class Magnoliopsida; order Sapindales; family Sapindaceae; genus Litchi; species Litchi chinensis. The sequence goes on along the minus strand of CM034463.1, from coordinate 28,729,395 downwards.
ATGATGAGTTTTTGGGTGTAAATGATGCATTGAAATGGTGATTATGGGCTGCTATATTCTCCCTCAAAAATAGAACCGAAAATGGTGATTATTGCACACCAAGTGATTGAGAAAAGTCTTGAGTGAATTTTGAGCACTCTAATGACCAAGTGAGATTTAAGTATGTATTAGAAACTTGTAGGGCAGTAGTTAGACCTTAAAATTTGATGGTTTTGAAACCAATTTAAAGCCTCAAAGAGGTTAGAAAAATTTGGAGAAGTGTTTAGAGATTTCAAAGGCATTGTGGTGGCCAAAAAAGTGGATTCCCGAGCTCAAATTTGAGCTAGAGGAGACCTGACCATATTTGGCTTATTTGGGGGTGTTCTACACCTCAAATGATGCCTAGGAACCATAGAAAACCATAGGTTTTGGAACGGATCGAATCCGATAAAAATTGTGCAAGTTATGCACAAAATAGTGCCGTTAGAGCTCTGAGAAGTGAAACGGCTATCCTAATGCAATTTTTATTGCATGGTTTGAGTTTGGTTATCATTATAAGTTAAATGAAGCTTAGTTATGGAATAAAATCTAGCGTCGCTAACCCAAAACCAAGAGTTTGCAAAACGGGCACTTAATTGCGCCCGAAAGTGTCCAAAACGGATGTTTTCCTTAGATTTGACATAGCAAACGATAATATTTCTCAATGAAATTTGTCGTGTCACTAGAATGGGATATAAGTGAGCCGTAGGAAAAAGAACGAAGGAAAACGGAGTCCCGGGCAGTGCGTCGCAGTGCACACTGTCAAGGGCTGTCCGTTTAAATTAAAAAAATGTAATTTTTCATTTTGAGCCTTCGACAAGTAAACGGACCGTGTGGGGACATCCCTAGGGGTCCAAAACTAAAACTTTTACAAAGAAATCGAAGTTAGAGAGTCTTGATTGAGTTAGAAACAAGTTAGGAGGTCATATAGAGAAAATGGGTCTTAGTTGAGATTATTAACCTTAAGTTGAGATTCTCAACTTTTCAAATTGTCACTAGAAATGATGAGAAAATGTTGTGTAGGTGACGAGCGCGCGAGCGGCGTCCAGGAGCCTCGTCGAGACGCTTGACGCGGCCTTGAGGTAAGTGGTTCGCCACTTAAGAGCTTTCTCAAAGTGTTAATAAATTCTTGATTATATTGAATAAATGTGATAGCTAAGTAATGAAGGAAATTGAAAATGATGCTTAGTGTTGTAGTTAAAGTTTAAGCGTATGGATTCCTATGGAATCCATATGTTACTAGAAAGCTATAATGAGTTGCATATAAAGTAAATGAAATAAGAAAGTTTTCAGGATTTTCAAATTAGTGTCATTTGTGCTTTTGCACTTAAAAAATTTAGTATGAAAACCATGTGTATACCTTATAAGTTAATGAGATTTAGCGTTACGTGACGACGCAGAGAATTCCGTCCGTAATCGCTCAGTTTATAGAAAAGTATAGCGCTACGTTGCGATGCAGACAATTCCGCACGTAGTTGGTTAGTTGACAGTTAGCGCTACGAAGCGATGCAGTAAATTCCGCTCGTAGTCGTCTAGAGATTTAGCACTACATTTGCGATGCAGAGAATTCCGCATTGTAGTTGCTCAGTGAATAGTTTAGCGCCCTACGTACGATGCAGTAAATTCCGTAACGTAGTGGTTGAGATGCATTAGTAAGCTTCACGTTGGCGTTAGCTAAAATCGCCCGTGATGGTTAGAATGATTCAAAAATACACATGGAAGAATTTTTAAAGAAGTTGTAAAACTTGAGTCAATAATGAAATCTTATGTTGGTGTATGTGATATTATATATCCTTATTGCACTAACCTCTGATTTATTTTGTAGCTCATTTGTTTTTATTGCGTGCCGCCGTCGGACGAGATCGAGACCTTTTGCTTGCATATACATTGATAGGTGGGCGATAGCTCAAGACGTGTATATACATTTTTGTAGTATGTATTTAATTAGGTATATTTTGAATTTCCATGATGTTGAGATTGAAAAATGTAAATATATTCATGCATACTATATATGATTCATATATGTATACTTGGCATTAAAGCTTATTGTTATGCTTATGAAAGTCTGATGAATGATGCATGATTGAGAATTAAAGAAGTTGGGAGGTGTTTTGAAATAGTCGAAGTGTTATTTTCCTTACAGGTCAAATTTTGGTTTATCAAAAATGCAGTCGTTATGCTGCCGAAATTTTTATAAAATGAATTAAAAAGAAGAATCAAAGAAAATGTTTACCACTCCCAACCAGTGACGATTCAAATTCAAATCACTAAGTTTTAACGAGTAAACCGGATACAGAAAGATAGGGTTCGCTTCCCGGATGTCTTCGATCCGACGAGTTGGTTTCGAGGAATCCGTTGAAGTGCCCGGCAGGATTCTCCAGACAAGAGCTTAGATAAGGTCTGGGAAGGGTCCTGTCAAGTTGGTATCAGAGCCCGGTTCTCGTTCAGTTGAGAAAAAGTTTTAAAAGAAAAGTTTGAGCTATTTCGCACAAATTGTGCGCTAGTTATGCTTAAGGCACGAAGTTACTTGTGCATGCATTATTTTTAAAGATTTTGAGAGTTATGCTTTCATCGATTGCATAAGCTAAAGTATAAGTTATAGTATTTGAATTCAGCATGTTATGAATATGCTTCGAAGCAAGTTGCTAAGTAGAAAGTTATGCATAAGATTGTGAGTAAATATTGCATGAAATTATCATGCCAGATTATATTGAGCTAGTTGTTGAAATTTAAATTTCGTGATTTGTGGCTATTAGTGTATTAGTACACGCTTAGCTATGCAGCATAGAGATCGTCCGAGGACGAGACGGGTAGCCACAGAGGCACCCACACCAGATAGAGAGCAGGTTGACGAGTCTGTCAACGTGCTAGAGAGTTCTGCACACCCAGAGCCATCACAGTCAGTACGACCAGAGCCTGCCCCAGGACCTACTCCAGGGCAGATGGAGCAGATGGCCCAAATGTTAACCGCGGTCCTTAAGCACTCACGGGAGACAGAGGCAAGTGTAGAGCGCGCCTGCAGGTTAGGCGCGAAGCCATATGACGGGACTGGGGATCCCGAGAGAGCATGGTCATGGCTAGAGATGAATGAAGAAATATTTCAGATCCTAAGATGCACCGAGGATCAGATGGTCATCTTCTCAGCCTTCTTACTGAAGGATCGCGCCAAGGACTGGTGGAAGGCGCATCAGAGAGCCCACTCAGAGGGAGTCACCTGAGCCGAGTTCAAGAGAGAGTTTACAGACAGATTTTTCCCCAAGAGCTATAAGGATGCTAAAATACAAGAATTTTACAGATTGGAGCAGGGGGACTCCTCAGTGCCAGAATATGAGAAGAAATTTCCAGAGTTGATCCGCCTCGTTCCATTCTTTGCAGAGAATGAGGAAGAAAAGATCAATAGATTTATGGTAGGTCTTAACCCCGCGGTTAGGACCATTGTGACATCTGCCTCGCATACTAGATATGGACAGCTGGTAGAGGCAGCCACCAGAGTAGAGCAGAGCGCACAGACCGTTGTAGAGTCCAAGTCGAAATTCAGTCAGAAGCGGAGCTGGACCGGTAGCCATTAGGGAGAGTCCAGCAAGGTACCCAAGAGTGGGCAGCGCTCAGCAGGGTCACAGAGTCGGCAGCAGAGTCAGAGACCCCAGACCAGTCAGAGTCCTATTCGTTCATCAGCAGGGTCCAGGAGCCAGCAAAGCTGGAGGAGTCTACCAGTGTGTGGTAGGTGTGGCCGGTTACACTACGGTGAGTGCCTACAGGGCAAGACCAGATGCTTTCGGTATGGACGGGAGGGCCATTTTATGAGAGACTGTCCTAGTGCAGGTAGAGATATACCCCCCAGAGGACAGCCAGGTAGACCTCCCAGAGCACCGACAGGTAGACCCCTCAGTCAGGCCGCCAGAGTATATACAGTGACCCAGCAGGCGGCAGATGCTACACCAGATGTGGTCACAGGTACCATCTCTTTATTTGATACTGATGCTCATGTATTGGTGGACCCAGGAGCCACCCATTCTTTTATTTTTCGAGAGTTCATAGATAGAGTTGGGATAGAGTTGAGTCCGACCAAGTGTAGCATGGTAGTGTCACTTCCCACAGGTGATTCGCTTATTGCGGATAGAGTCTACATGGGAAGTAAGGTGACGATAGCAAGTCATGAGTTCGAGGCTAATTTAATAGTACTCGATATTCATGACTTTGACATCATATTGGGCATGGATTGGTTATCCAAGCATCGTGCGACTGTAGATTGCTATAGAAAAGAAGTTCAGTTCAGCAAGCCTGGGGAACCAGATGTGATCTTTTGTGGAGAGCGGAAAATACTCTCTACAAGTTTAGTAAGCGTGATTCGTGCGAACAAGATGCTCCGTAAAGCATGTCAGGGGTACTTGGTCTATGCAATAGAAGCTAGCGACAGAGAGCTACAGTTAGCAGAAGTCCCGGTGGTGAACGAGTTCTCTGATGTATTTCCCAAGGACCTTCTAGGACTACCCCCGGATAGAGAGATCGAGTCTGAGATTGAGCTAGCACCAGCCATAGAACCCATCTCTATAGCTCCGTATCGGATGGCACCAGTTGAGCTAAAGGAATTGAAAGTGCAAAGGGAAGATGTTCCCAAAACAGCCTTCAGAACTAGATATGGGCATTATGAGTTCTTGGTGATGCCATTCGGCTTAACCAATGCCCCAGCAGCCTTTATGGATCTGATGAACCGTGTCTTCAGACCATATTTAGACAAGTTTGTCATAGTCTTCATCGATGACATCCTGGTGTATTCAAGTAGTAAAGAGGAACATGCAGAGCACTTGAGGATTGTATTGCAGACTTTAAGAGAGCATCAGCTTTATGCAAAGTTTAGCAAGTGCCAGTTTTGGCTAGATCGCGTGGCATTTCTGGGACATGTAGTATCAGCAGAGGGTATTTCAGTAGATCCCCAGAAGATAGAAGCTATTGTAGATTGGAAGCCACCCACGAGTGTAACAGAAGTCAGAAGCTTCTTGGGTTTAGCTGGGTATTACAGAAAGTTTGTAGAAGGATTCTTCAAGATAGCTACTCCACTGACCAAGTTAACAAGAAAAGAAGAGAAGTTCATCTGGTCAGAAGCCTGTCAGAGCAGTTTTGATGAGTTAAAGCAAAGGCTGACTATAGCACCAGTGCTTACACTTCCCTCAGGAAGTGAAGGATTTACAGTATATTGCGATGCCTCCAGGCAAGGTTTGGGTTGTGTGTTGATGCAGCATGATAAAGTGATAGCTTATGCTTCAAGGCAATTAAAGAAGCATGAAGTGAACTATCCAACACACGACTTAGAGTTAGCAGCTGTAGTGTTCGCTTTGAGAATATGGCGACACTATCTCTATGGAGTACCTTACAGGATCTTCACAGATCACAAAAGCCTACAGTACTTATTCACGCAGAAAGACTTGAACATGAGACAGAGAAGGTGGATAGAGCTTATTAAAGACTATGACTGCACCATTGAATACCACCCAGGCAAAGCAAATGTAGTAGCAGATGCACTAAGCAGGAAACCCTCTAGTTCCCTAGCCCAGCTTAGAACAGAGTACTTGCAGATGCTAGTAGAGTTGAGATCTATGAGGGTCAGTTTAGAGACAGCAGAATCAGGCGCTCTAGTAGCAGCTTTCCATGTTCGGCCAATGTTAGTAGACAGAGTTAGAGACTTGCAAGCTCATGATCAGTACTTAATGAAATTGAAAAGCAAGATAGAGGCTGGACAGCAGAGTAGCTTCACTTTGCAAAGTGATGGAACGTTAGTGTTGGGCCAAAGATTATGCGTGCCAGATGTAGCAGAGTTGAAGAAAGAGATCATGGAAGAGGCACACTCCTCTGCATATGCTATGCATCCAGGGAGTACTAAGATGTATCAGACTCTGAGAGACCACTATTGGTGGAGAGGTATGAAGAGAGAGATAGCAGAGTTCGTATCCAAGTGCCTAACTTGTCAACAGATCAAGATTGAGCATCAGAAACCAGCAGGTTACTACAACCTTTATCCATTCCTGAGTGGAAATGGGAAAGGATCACGATGGATTTCGTGACAGGACTTCTCAGGACACAGCATGGACATGATGCCATTTGGGTTATCGTGGATAGATTGACAAAGTCGGCCCACTTCATTGCTGTTAATCAAACCTATTCTCTGGAAAGATATGCACAGTTATACGTAGACGAGATTGTGAGGCTGCATGGCGCACCAGTATCCATTGTATCAGATAGAGATTCTCGCTTCACTTCTCGATTCTGGCCGAAGCTACAAGATGCTATGGGCACCAGATTACACTTCAGTACTGCTTTTCATCCACAGACAGATGGCCAATCAGAGAGAACCATCCAGACTCTCGAAGATATGTTGAGAGCCTGTGTGATGGAGTTTAAAGGAAGCTGGGATAATTTCCTAGCATTGATAGAGTTTGCCTACAACAATAGCTACCAGTCGAGTAGTGGTATGGCACCTTATGAGGCATTGTATGGCAGAAAGTGTAGAACCCCAGTCTGTTGGGACTAAATGGGGGAGAGAAGATTAATTGATCCAGAGATTGTTCAAGATACAACTGAGAAAGTAAGTATGATAAGAGAGCGGTTGAATATAGCAAGTGACAGGCAGAAAATCTATGCGGACAATCGAAAAAGAGACTTAAATTTTGAGATGGGTGATCAAGTGTTCCTACGAGTCTCACCTTGGAAAGGAATTTTGAGATTCGGAAAGTGTGGAAAGTATAGCCCCCGAAAGTATAGCCCACGATACATCGGCCCCTATGAGATAGTAGATAAAGTGGGTGAAGTGGCTTATCGATTGAGGCTACCATTAGAGTTAGCCAATATCCATGACGTGTTCTACGTCTCTATGTTACGAAAGTATATAGCTAATCCTTCTCACATTCTGCAAGAGCAACCAGTTCAGTTGAAGGAAAACTTGACCTACGAGAAGCGTCCAGCAAAGATCTTGGATCGTAGAGATCAAGTGCTGTGTAGCAAGGTGATTCCGCTAGTGAAGATGCTATGGCGAAATCACGGGTTAAAAGAGGCTACATGAGAGCTCGAAGCACAGATGCGTGCCTAGTACCCTCAGTTGTTTGAATAAGGTACGCAATTTAAATTTCGAGGACGAAATTTTTATAAGGGCGGAAGAAATTGTAAACCCTTAGTTCCGAGCTATAACTTTTTAGCGTTAGAACTGGATGATGGAGTTCAAAGAATACAATTAATCAACGATTATCCTAGTCAGGAATATTTCGAGAATTAATAATTGTTAGCACTATTCGATAAATGTATTAACAAAAATAAAGTAGATAGGAGTAAAATAGTAATCTTTACACAGAGGAGATATTTATAATTTACAATATGGACAAATCCGAGAGTTAGAACTTTATCATATAATTATCCATAAGCGATAAAGTATTAGTAAGTGATTAAATAAATGTTGGTAAGAGTCCAACCAATCAATTAGAAGCAAAGATTATTAAAGGAAATAAAAGAGGAAGGGTGTAATGGAGAATTAAGCAAGTAAGAGTGGGAGTTTTGTGAAATAGGAAGAGATTAATGCAAGAAATATAATTATTGAAAGGTGGAATCTATAAATACCACCCTTAGCTGATATTTTTCAGCAGACAAAAGTCATTCAGTCAAGAGAGAGGCGTGAAGAAGTTGCTGGAACCGAAACCAAGAGCAGCAGCCGTGCAACGCCCAAGACAGAGCAGATTCGCGTGAGAGGAAGAAGGAAGATAGCCCAGCTGTGAAAGAAGAAGGAAGACAGAACCTGTAGGCTGGTCGTGCATGAGTAGCTGCTGGTCGTGCAGCACCAGAAACGGGTTCCAGCACGCCACAAACAGGACAGTCGCAGCTCGCGCGAGGGAGAAGCTGCTGGCCGCGACTACAGCTTGCTGTCCAAGCAAGAGAAGAGGAGAAGAAGAGGTACCAGCAGTAGAACCAGAGGCAGAACAAATCAGGCCTGAGAGGAGAAGCATACAGGCTGGTCGTGGAACCAAAACAGCAGCCAAAAACCGGACAGACACGAGCAGAAAACAGATCTGACGTGTGGGAGGGGCAGGAATCACGACCAGGAAAGAAAAGAGAAGAAAACCCCACTCAAAGTTGCTCTTCAACCTCTGAACCCTTCCCCTAAGGTCTCTTACAAGCTATCTAAGCTCTCTAAACAAGTGTTAAGTAAGCCACAACTCATTTTTCTTTCTCTTTTTGCTGAAAACTGAAATTTAAAATAAATTGGGATAGCTTGTTGTTGATAAGTGTGTTGGATGAGTTGTGGTTGGTAATTGTTTTTAAATTTTGATAGAATGTTATGTGATTGAAATAGGCACCTAAATGATGAGTTTTTGGGTGTAAATGATGCATTGAAATGGTGATTATGGGCTGCTATATTCTCCCTCAAAAATAGAACCGAAAATGGTGATTATTGCACACCAAGTGATTGAGAAAAGTCTTGAGTGAATTTTGAGCACTCTAATGACCAAGTGAGATTTAAGTATGTATTAGAAACTTGTAGGGCAGTAGTTAGACCTTAAAATTTGATGGTTTTGAAACCAATTTAAAGCCTCAAAGAGGTTAGAAAAATTTGGAGAAGTGTTTAGAGATTTCAAAGGCATTGTGGTGGCCAAAAAAGTGGATTCCCGAGCTCAAATTTGAGCTAGAGGAGACCTGACCATATTTGGCTTATTTGGGGGTGTTCTACACCTCAAATGATGCCTAGGAACCATAGAAAACCATAGGTTTTGGAACGGATCGAATCCGATAAAAATTGTGCAAGTTATGCACGAAATAGTGCCGTTAGAGCTCTGAGAAGTGAAACGGCTATCCTAATGCAATTTTTATTGCATGGTTTGAGTTTGGTTCATCATTATAAGTTAAATGAAGCTTAGTTATGGAATAAAATCTAGCGTCGCTAACCCAAAACCAAGAGTTTGCAAGACGGGCACTTAATTGCGCCCGAAAGTGTCCAAAACGGATGTTTTCCTTAGATTTGACATAGCAAACGATAATATTTCTCAATGAAATTTGTCGTGTGACTAGAATGGGATATAAGTGAGCCGTAGGAAAAAGAACGAAGGAAAACGGAGTCCCGGGCAGTGCGTCGCAGTGCACACTGTCAAGGGCTGTCCGTTTAAATTAAAAAATGTAATTTTTCATTTTGAGCCTTCGACAAGTAAACGGACCGTGTGGGGACATCCCTAGGGGTCCAAAACTAAAACTTTTACAAAGAAATCGAAGTTAGAGAGTCTTGATTTAGTTAGAAACAAGTTAGGAGGTCATATAGAGAAAATGGGTCTTAGTTGAGATTATTAACCTTAAGTTGAGATTCTCAACTTTTCAAATTGTCACTAGAAATGATGAGAAAATGTTGTGTAGGTGACGAGCGCGCGAGCGGCGTCCAGGAGCCTCGTCGAGACGCTTGACGCGGCCTTGAGGTAAGTGGTTCGCCACTTAAGAGCTTTCTCAAAGTGTTAATAAATTCTTGATTATATTGAATAAATGTGATAGCTAAGTAATGAAGGAAATTGAAAATGATGCTTAGTGTTGTAGTTAAAGTTTAAGCGTATGGATTCCTATGGAATCCATATGTTACTAGAAAGCTATAATGAGTTGCATATAAAGTAAATGAAATAAGAAAGTTTTCAGGATTTTCAAATTAGTGTCATTTGTGCTTTTGCACTTAAAGAAATTTAGTATGAAAACCATGTGTATACCTTATAAGTTAATGAGATTTAGCGTTACGTGACGACGCAGAGAATTCCGTCCGTAATCGCTCAGTTTATAGAAAAGTATAGCGCTACGTTGCGATGCAGACAATTCCGCACGTAGTTGGTTAGTTGACAGTTAGCGCTACGAAGCGATGCAGTAAATTCCGCTCGTAGTCGTCTAGAGATTTAGCACTACATTTGCGATGCAGAGAATTCCGCATTGTAGTTGCTCAGTGAATAGTTTAGCGCCCTACGTACGATGCAGTAAATTCCGTAACGTAGTGGTTGAGATGCATTAGTAAGCTTCACGTTGGCGTTAGCTAAAATCGCCCGTGATGGTTAGAATGATTCAAAAATACACATGGAAGAATTTTTAAAGAAGTTGTAAAACTTGAGTCAATAATGAAATCTTATGTTGGTGTATGTGATATTATATATCCTTATTGCACTAACCTCTGATTTATTTTGTAGCTCATTTGTTTTTATTGCGTGCCGCCGTCGGACGAGATCGAGACCTTTTGCTTGCATATACATTGATAGGTGGGCGATAGCTCAAGACGTGTATATACATTTTTGTAGTATGTATTTAATTAGGTATATTTTGAATTTCCATGATGTTGAGATTGAAAAATGTAAATATATTCATGCATACTATATATGATTCATATATGTATACTTGGCATTAAAGCTTATTGTTATGCTTATGAAAGTCTGATGAATGATGCATGATTGAGAATTAAAGAAGTTGGGAGGTGTTTTGAAATAGTCGAAGTGTTATTTTCCTTACAGGTCAAATTTTTGGTTTATCAAAAATGCAGTCGTTATGCTGCCGAAATTTTTATAAAATGAATTAAAAAGAAGAATCAAAGAAAATGTTTACCACTCCCAACCAGTGACGATTCAAATTCAAATCACTAAGTTTTAACGAGTAAACCGGATACAGAAAGATAGGGTTCGCTTCCCGGATGTCTTCGATCCGACGAGTTGGTTTCGAGGAATCCGTTGAAGTGCCCGGCAGGATTCTCCAGACAAGAGCTTAGATAAGGTCTGGGAAGGGTCCTGTCATTTGTCGTGCTTCTTACGAGTCACATCTCTCCACATTTTAGGCAAGCATTCTTTTGGTATTGTATATTTATGTCTAAGTACTTTGACGTGGAAGAAATACATATGTATTTGTTTATACGAGATTTTATAAATAATAATGTATATAAATCGTAGAAGAAGTTGTTGGTTTGTAAAGTGATTTTGTAAAGAAATTTCTACTTACCTTCTAATTGGCATTTAATTTGATTAATAGGGTTTTCATTAAATGTTGTAATTATAAATGTTTGTACGGTGAAGTGATTTTGAGTCGGACGGAGGGTCCACAATGGTAGTTGAGAACCTGAAAATGTTTTAGAAGTGTTTTTCTATGAAATTTGCAGGTTTTTAAAATTTTGAGTTTTCAGAAAAACAGAGGAAACTCTGCTATATTTTTTGTAAATTTAAATAAATGAATTTTCGTAATAAAAATAAAAAAAATTAGTGCATACATGTAAAATAATAATGAACAAACTGAGTAAGGTGGCATCTTTCGACTCATGTTCTCATCCGAATGGAAATCGGATGGAGGGTGTTACACAATCCTTATAGGCATTGAAGGCATTATCTTCTCGAATTCATCTCCATAGAACACTCCAAAGTCATCCTCATACTTATCGTCACCACCACACAATTCTGAAGTCCTCCATTGCTACCTCCTTTGCAAATTAGCTATGGCCTCATCTTGTCTCTCCAATCAATCTTTAATATCTCCAAATACCACTTTCATCCTCTCAAACTGTTGCTGCATTGCTTTGAGCACATTAGACTCATCGATGTTTTCTACTCCTTCAATATCTCTTTCATTACTCGAATACATGATTGAAACCTGCAAAGAATGTTAGAAAGAAATAAACTCACAACGCTCTCTCACGTGTTTCACTCTAATTCTCATGTATTTATCACTCGTCGCTCTTGTTTTTACTCAACACTCGTGATGTAACTCAACACTCCCTGTCCACACTCAAAGTTTTATCTCTAAGTTCTTTATAGAAATAATCGACCCACCGAGGTTACCCTTGAAGTAATCACCTTGACTAATCTCAATAAGAAAAGAACACACGTTTATGAAAGGAAATAATTGAACAATAAAAACATTCAAAAAACAATTAAGGCATAAAAAGGAATTCATGGTGGTCAAAGTGTAATAAATGGAAACAAGATGATTTCAAAGAAATAAATTTGTAAAGGAACTAAAGTTTGCCCCATTTGATTTAAGCAAGACCAAAATGAAAAGGAAATAAATTTTATTCATTTATTTAAACAAGAACAAAATAGGAATGAGGTAAAATTGATTCCTTTTATTTAGACAAGAATATACAAGGAAGGAAATAAAATTGACTCATTTAATTCAGACAAGATATAAAAGGAATGATATAAAATTAATTTTATCTAATTTAGGCTTTTTCTATATATAGGATGCCTAATTAGGAAGGAAATAAAATTTCTATCTCTTGTAATTAAGATCTTTTTTTTTTTTTTTTTGCCTTCTTCTTCTTTTTTTTGTTGTTTTTTTTTTTTTTTTTTTTTGCTCTCTGTTTTTTTTCCTTCTGTTTTTTTTCTCTTTTTTTGTGTTTTCTTTCTTTTTTTTTTTATAATACTAGAAATCACACACAATAAAAAATATTGGTAACTTGCAAATCAAGATAAAAAAACAAAAACACAAGAAATAGTGACTTAAACAGTAAAAAAAAAAAAAACAAAAGAATATGGTGACACAAAGACGGTAATACACGGAAAGAAGATGAACAATCTGATTTTTTTTTTTTTAAGTAAATCTCAAATTAATTAACCTAAAGCTCAGATACCAAATGATGCGAACCTCGTATATATACAATACGACACCCACAAACAATTGAATCAACAACCTTAAGAAAGTTTAATTTAAAAACAGATAAAAGACAATAAAAAAAAAAGATACCTTGACCCAATGATTAGCAAACTATGAACCAAGATAATAAAGATGCCGCTCCCAAGAATAAGCGAAAAATATGAGAGATAAGTCAAGTTAATAACTCAAGAGTTAAACCTTGATAAATTCTCAAAGTTCTTCAAGAACAAAGAGAGAAAACTAAAATTTTATATCAAAAATGTCTAATCTCGTTTGTGCAACTTACATGGCCTTTTATAGGCAAAATAAATGAAACCCTAGCTTCTAACTCTTGCATGCACGTCATTGCCCTTTAATACACCCCACTTGGGCTTAAAATAGCTAAGTTTGGGTTTAAAATAATTAAATTTGACGGCCCAGTATATAAACTAATGACCCAACATGTAATAAAACAAATGAAAGTCCAATGTTATCAAAGTTCGATATCTAACAAACTAATTAAACAAACTAACTTAATTAAAACTAGCCCACAATCAAATTAGGCCCAAATTAATACAAACAAATGAAACCAGCCTAATTTGCCTTTAAATAGCCATCCAAGCCTTCAATATTTATGATCTTTGACTTGATCTTGAGCTTGGATCATGTTTTGAAGTCTTGGTGTCTTTTCCATATCGTCTAATCCTTGTTATACAAGACTCTTGGCCCAAATCTCTAGAATCAGTCCATTTAATGCCTCTTTTATCCTATTAACTCTAGCCCTTGTAATAAGCCCTTCATTCATACTCAAAGGATCATTATTCTTGCTTCCTTGATTTCCATTAGAATTACCCTACTTATGATAAGGAGTTGTATGCTTTAGTTAAGGTTTTAGAAATTTGGCAACAATATTTGTGGCTTAAGGAATTTGTAATTCATACTGATCATAAGTCCTTAAAGTTCTTAAAAGGACAAAGTAAGTTGAGTAAGAGGTATGCTAAATGGGTAGTGACAAGATCCGAATAAGATTCTCTCTATATTCTTATCTGAAGGATCTCGCTGAGCACTCCATCAGATCTCTCGTAACCCTACTCGCTGGGTAGAGGAGATCTGCGGAGCAAACCCCTTAATCTTGCCCGTTTACTTTCTTTGCTTAAATGGAAAACTCGTTTTCATTGAAAATAATTGAGTTGGTGTAAATTTTTCGATTTCAAATTAAAATGAATTTTTAAAAAATTCGGTAGCATGACAGCTGTATTTTTAACAATCCCAAAATTTTTCCTATAAAAGAAACACACTTCATATTATTTCAAATCACCACCCAACTTCTTTTGGCCACAACCATGCATATTCTTATTCAAATTCATAATACACATTTTTCAAGAATATGTAATTTCCGTAACATACACTTTATAAACACTTTGGATACTATGCATGCGCAACAATATATATATTATATATATAGATATATCAAGTAATAGATATGTATCATGTGCAAATGTTTCAACTATATACACATAGCAAAATATGAATTTACAAGTTTCTAAATGTCCCTGAGTCAAACAAGCAATCATCTAGTCATGTTAATTACAACAACAAAAATATGGTTGGCATTTAAGCAATACATCTACGCAACGCCCACCTAAAATATTCGACGAGATTTTCTGAATACAAAAACACTTGTACAGACACCTAATACGATATATAAGCTGCACAAGAATAAATATGTTAGTTCAATATATGAAAATAATATCAAGATGTAACTACAACATAATTCATAACTTCGCCCGAATATCAGAATCTTTTTCGATCTTTTTAAAATCTTTCTTTCTGAAAACTCCATGTATACCCCTAGTATACTCAAACCATCACGTGGCGATTTTCAACTAATGCCAAACGTGAAGCTACTGAGATATTTCTACCACTACGATGTGGAATTTACTACATCGCAAACATAGTGTGAAATGATCTCAAATCTAAGCATCTACAATGCGGAATTTTCTGCATCGCAATGCAGCGCTAGAATCTCTCTAAATCTTAGCGTCTACGTACAGAATTTTCTGCATCGTACATGTAGCGCTAGATATTCTAAAACTGAGCAACTACAAACGGAATTTTCTGCATCATCGCGTAGCGCTAAATCTTAATTAAACTGAGGGTATATACATGGGTTTTGAAATTGTTTCACTAAGTGCAAAAGCACAAAACCTTTAACTTTTCAAACTCTTAAAAATTTTCTCGTTTCAAATATTTTGAAATCAACTTAGTTTTTGATTCCTTCCCTTTTTTAATCTCATAAAGAGATCACATACTCAAAACTCAAATTTAGGATTTGAAAATCGTTTTTGAATTCGTTTGATTACATAATTCAGAGTTTAAATTAGAAATTGGAATAGATGCAAGTGATAAGACACTTACCTCACCAAACGAGTTATACTCGTCAACGAGCCTCTCGTGCTCCGCTGGCCTATGCGTCACCTGCACGACATATTCTTATTTAAAATAGGCTACAATGTGTTATATAATCACATACATTGCTTTTAACATTAAAAGCCCCTTACAATACCTTTTTTACTATACTTTACTTTTCTAAATTCTAACTCAACCGAGGATTTCTAATTACGATTTCTTCACAAAAGTTTAACTTTTATACCCTTAGGAACATCCTCACGCAGTCCGTATAATTTTCAGAGACCCGAAACAAAAAGTCAAAATTTTCGAACCCCTTAAAACAGAATACTATTCACAACCCATTTCGCGGGCTGTTTCGCTTCCGTTTTCACTTGGATCATCTCCTTATCTCTCACTTAGATCCTCCGTAAAACGGTTTCAAAAAATTCTAAGTATCGAGGGGTGAAACCTATGAAAAACATCTATTTTTTAATACTTTTTTATGCACATTTGTGCAACACACATGTAATGATGTCATTTCTTTTGTATCTAAGGTTCTTTTACTCAATTATGATTGAATACATTCATTTCATGCATCAAATAATGCATTTACATTCTCAACTCACTTTACGACTACATATGTACACTATTTTAAGTCATAACTTACTCAATTTTTATCCAAATTTTTCCCTTCAAATTTCTATAGTTTGCTATGACATTTATGCATGGTTTGAGGTCTAAAACAACCCCAATTCATCTCAAAGAGTGCAGGTCTCTATAACCCCTTCACTTGTCTATTCTTTTCTTCTAATATTATTTCACCCTTTACTAGATGATATATCATTCATGCACCAATGCATGTCCATCTTATTTACTTTGATTCCTACTCATTCATGCAGGTTTTTAGGACCCTAAATATGTCATAAACATCAACAAAACTCATGCATAAGCTACTGTCCTTCATCAAATCGAAATGCACAAACAATACCATCTAGTTTTCCTTTTTAATTTCTAACACTCCTATATACCTTTCTAGTAGTAATTATGCATGTTGTTCAAGTTGATAGGCATCAAAACCCAATGAATACACCTCATCCACCTTATAACCAAACCTCCTCATGCACCCTTAACATGTTGTTTCTTTTAACTTTCATGATTTTAGATTTGGCAATTCTCCTAGGCATTTAATCAAACACTTTAACTACTACTATAATTGCTCAAATATGTTTTTACATATACTTAGGGTTTCCTATCCATAAACCCTAACTTCTAATTCATACATGGTTCCATCTCAAATAACTTCTCTTCCTAGTTACACATGTATAAAATCTTGGTTTGGATCTAAATCTCATCAATAACATGCTAGAAAAACAATCAATTTCATCATCTTATCACACAACCCAACCACTTCATACAATTCCAACAATATCAAATTTATGTAAAATCATAGAATTTTACCTTAAACTTGTTTAGATCTTGTTTGTTTAGCTTGGATGAACTCAAAATCAAGATTGGAAGCTTGAAAAATGGTTGAAAAATCACTTGTTTCTCTCTCCCTCAAGTTGCCGTCCAACACTCCTTTGTACTCTGTAAGTTTTGTTTTGTTTTTGGCTAAGTGTTAGTGACTATCACCAATACCATCCTATTTATATGACTTTTTAATGTCTATAATTACCAAGTTGCATTTAGTCATCTTACTTCATTAGTAGCTTTTGTTTAGTTTTTAAGTAATTAGTGGAATTACTTATATAATAATTTAAGTATTTAATTCTCATAATATGATTTACAACTTTGCCATATATATATATATATATATATATGTGTGTGTGTGTTTCTTAGTTATAAAAAGGCTATTCGTCCTTTATTAATTTTTTCTTACTATTAGGACATTTATTTGCATTTTGACATTATTCTGAAGGGTGGCGTTGACTAATTTTACCCCTTTTTGTTCAATAACTTAGCTTCTAATGCTAAGAAACGTAAGATCAAATATAGGGGGTTTACCGCTAGAGTTCATCGAAACATTTTCTTATGTGATCAAGTATAAACAAGGAAAGGAAAATATTGCAGCTAATGTCTTATCTCGTATGTATACATTGACTACTACTTTGAATGCAAGATTATTGGGTTTTGAGCATATCAAGGACTTGTATGTGAATGATCCTGATTTTTCTTCTATGTATGTTGCTTGTGAGAATACTACCTTTGGTAAATTCTATAAGCATAAGGGATTCTTGTTTAGGGAGAATAAACTATGTATTCTTCAAGGGTCTATTTAGAGTTGTTAATCAGGGAAGCACATGAGGGTGGACTAATGGGACATTTTGGTGTTATAAAAACTTTAGATGTGCTAGACGAGCTTTTCTTTTGGTCGCACATGAAAAGAGATGTTGAGAGAGTTTGTGATAAATGCATAATATGTAGATGGTCAAAGTCTAGAGCTTTACCGCAAGGTTTGTATACACCTTTGCTCATACCTAGTAAACCTTGGATTGATATTTCTATGGATTTTGTATTAGATTTACCTAGGTCCAAAAAGGGTCGAGATTCAGTATTTGTTGTGGTTGATAGGTTTTCGAAAATGGCTCACTTTATACCATGTCACAAGACCGACGATGCCACACACGTTGCTGATTTATTCTTCAAAGAGATTGTTTGACTTCATAGAGTGCTAAAGAGTATTGTTTTTGACCGAGATACAAAGTTCTTAAGTCATTTTGAGAGGACTTTGTGGAGAAAATTAGGAACAAAACTATTATTTTCTACTACTTGCCATCCACAAATCGATGGACAAACGAAAATTGTTAACAGGACTTTGGGTACTTTGTTGCATTTCATCATCCGAAAGAACTTGAAGAATTTGGAAGATTGCTTGTCATATATAGAGTTTGCTTACAATAGGAGCATGCATTCGGCCACTGGTTGTTCACCATTCAAAGTTGTTTATGAGTTCAATACATTTACTCCATTGGATTTGATACCTTTGCCTATAGAGGAAAAAGTAAACTTGGATGGAAAGAAGAAAGCTCAATTTTTTAGGCAACTACATGCAAAAGTTAGGCAATATATTAAGAGAATGACCATGCAATATGCTTCTCAAGCTAACAAAGGGCGAAAGAAAGTTGTGTTCGAACCAGGAGATTGGGTTTGGGTGCATATGCGGAAGGAGAGGTTTCCTGAGCAATAAAAATATAAGTTATAATCGCGTGGAGATGGTCCATTCTAAGTGTTTGAACGCATCAATGATAATACATAGAAGATAAACTTGCCAAGTGAGTATAATGTTAGTGCTACCTTTAATGTTTCTGATCTTTCTTCTTTTAATTTTGATGCAAGTGCAAAATTGAGGACAAGTCCTTTTGAGAAGAGAAGGAATGATGGAAATTAGGGAAGTAAGTCTAATGATCCTTTGAGCATCAATGGAGGGCCTATGACAATGTCTAAAGCTAAGAGGATAAAGGAAGCTTTAAATGGACTGATTTAAGAGATTTAGACCAGGAGTCTTGCACAACAAGGGTTGGACGACATGAAAAGGATACCAAGGCTTAAAAACATGATCCAATCTCAAGATCATGTCTAAGATCATAAATATTTAAGGGTTGGATAACTATTTGAAGGCAAATTGGGCTAGTTTCATTTGTTTGTATTAATTTGAGTCTAATTTGTTTTGTGGGTTGGTTTTAATTAAGTTAGTTTGTTTAATTAGTTTGTTAAATATCAAACTTTGATATCATTAGGCTTTAATTTGTTATATTACATGTTGGGTCATTAGTTTATGTATTGGACTGTCAAATTTAATTATTTTAAATAAAAACTTAGATATTTTAAGCCCAAGTGGAGTGTATTAAGGGGCTAAGGCATCCATGCAAGGGTTAGAAGCTAGGGTTTCATTTATTTTGCCCATAAAAGACTATGTAAGCTTCAAAAACAAGGTTAGACAGTTATCGATGAAAAATTAAGTTTCTCTCTTTGTTCTTCATGAACTTTGAGAATTTATTAAGGTTTAATTCTTAACTTGTCACTTGACTTATCTCTCTCATTCTTCGTTTGTTTTTGGGAGTGACATCTTTATTATCTTGGTTCATAGTTCACTAATCATTGAGTCAAGGTATCTTCTTTTTTATTTTCTTTTATTTGTTCCTGAATTGAACTTTCTTGGGATTATTGATTCAATTGTTTGTGGGTGTAGTATCATTATATACGGGGTTCCCATCAAATAGGGAGATAGAAGTGATGCGAACCCCGTATATAACGATACGACACCCACAAGCAAATTGAAACACAACCCCAAGAAAGATTAAAACAGGTTTATAAAATAAAGAATTTTGACCCATTGATTATATGTCAATCAAAAAACAAAACAAAGTTATAAAGAACTTTGACCCAATGATTAGAACTCAATCAAGAACCAAAATTATAAAAGAATGATATTGACGCCACTCCCAAGACATAGATGAGAAGGTGAGAGATAAGTCATGGTTTCAATCGCCACAAGCAAAGCTTGATAAGATCACATGTTCTTTGAAGAAAAAAAGAGAAAACTCTCTCAATAATTTTTATTCATCATCCAAAAACTTGTCTCTACAGTAATTACATGGCCTTAAATAGATGCTAGGAAGAAAACACTAAAAGAAACCCTAGGGCAATTGCCATACATAGCTAGTAAATTGAATTGGAAATAATCTTATGGCAATAATGCCTTATAATGATAGAATTAAATTGTTTATGACTAAGGAGAAATAAAATAAAAACTAAAATGGTATCTAGTTGACTTGAAAATCAGGAAAGAAATCATCTATTCTTGGAAAGTCAACATGCCAATTAATTGCTCTGAATTTGGCAAATAATCTCCATCAATTACTAATAATCAACTCCATGTATTGCTTCAATCACATTGATTATTTCTTGATCTTCTGCTCAAACCATCTTGGACTTCTCCATTTTAAATCAGCCTATATTTCTTGGATCACGTTATTCCCTCTTTCCTCAGGACGATTTGTCCTCAAATCGTGACTCATCTTTATAGTTGTTCGAAGATAGAATTGAAACCTGAAAAGAATGTTAGAAAATCTTCACAACACTCCCTGACGTGTTTCACTCAACACTCTTATGTGTTTATCACTCGTCACTCTTGAAGCAATCATCTTGACTAATCTCAATAAGAAAAGAACACACATTTATGAAAGGAAACATTGGGACAAGAAAGACATTCAAGAAGCAATAAAAGCATGAAAAGGAATTAATGTGGTCAAAGTGAGAAGTAAATGGAAACACTATGATTTCAATGAAATAAATTAGAAAGGAAACAAAATTTGTCCCCTTAATTGAAGCAATACCAGAATGAGAAAGAAATAAATTTGATTTTTTTTTTTTTATTCAAGCAAGGATAAAATAGGAAGGAAATAAATGTTTATTCCTTTTATTTAGGCAACAACATAAAAGGAAGGATTCAAAATTTGATTTTTTTTTTTTTATGGCTTTCCTTATATGTAAGATACCCAACTAGAAAGGAAATAAAGTTTTCATTTCCTCCAATTAAGATTTTTTTTTTCTACTTTTTATTCTTTTTTTTTCCTTTTTTTTTAACTCTTTTTTTTTTTTAATACTAGAAATCACACACAATGAAAAATATTAGTAACTTGTAAATCAAGATGAAAAACAAAAACAAAAGAAATAATGACGTGAATAGTAACCAACAAAAGAACAAATCTGATTTTTTTTTTTTTTTTGAAAAAAAAAGGATAAAATTGGATAACCAAACCTGAGTTAATTCCCAAAGCTCTGATACCAACTGATGCGAACCCCGTATATAACGATACGACACCCACAAGCAAATTGAAACACAACCCCAATAAAGATTAAAATAGGTTTATAAAATAAAGAATTTTGACCCATTGATTATATGTCAATCAAAAAACCAAAGTTATAAAGAACTTTGACCCAATTATTAGAACTTAATCAAAAACCAAAATTATAAAAAAATGATATTGACGCCACTCCCAAGACATAGATGAGAAGGTGAGAGATAAGTCATGGTTTCGATCGCCACAAGCAAAGCTTGATAAAATCACATGTTCTTTGAAGAACAAAAGAGAAAACTCTCTCAATAATTTTTATTCATCATCCAAAAACTTGTCTCTACAGTAATTACATGGCCTTAAATAGATGCTAGGAAGAAAACACTAAAAGAAACCCTATGGCAATTGCCATACATAGCTAGTAAATTGAATTGGAAATAATCTTATGGCAATAATGTCTTACAATGATAGAAATTAAATTGTTTATGACTAAGGAGAAATAAAATAAAAACTAAAATGGTATCTAGTTTACTTGAAAATCAGGAAAGAAATCATCTATTCTTGGAAAGTCAACATGCTAATTAATTGCTCTGAATTTGGCAAATAATCTCCATCAATTACTAATAATCAACTCCATGTATTGCTTCAATCACATTGATTATTTCTTGATCTTCTGCTCAAACCATCTTGGACTTCTCCATTTTAAATCAGTCCATATTTCTTGGATCACGTCAAGAAGTATCAACTTGATTGCTCCCAATACCTGAAGTAAGATAAAAATGACTTTCAACCATATGCAGATTTACAAGTCTATCCGTATCTGTCTTGTCATGTCTTGTGTTTGGTATTCAGTTGGTAACAATTGGATGAACAGTATGCCTACTAACTCCAGCTCCAAAATCTCTCGCAATCTTGTCGACATAAATCTCTTTGACATTGATAATTTTGATTGTCATCAAACTTACCACACCAAGATCGGACATGATGCGTATCTTTTTAACTTGACCATTTGTCGTACTTTGTAGTAAATAATACATACGGATATCCCACCTTCTTCTATCAATACCAACCTCTTTGTATACAACGTCCACCAGTGATGAAAAACTACTATTTTGTGGACCCTACACATGATCGACTCCCTTCCAACGTAATTACATTCATTCCACTCTCCGTCAAAGTTGATTACGATCGTCTCTTGAGTCATTCTTATAACGTTCAAATCAAATAATATTATTAATAAATTAGTCTCATTTCAGTGGATCAACATTACAAAATACAATCATATCGAATCAAATCTAATATTATAAATCAATACCTAGCATCAACAACACAAAAAATATCAAAATTATGCTAACACTACCTAACTTAATTTTTAAGTGAACCAAAAAACTAGAACTAGTTTTTTACTCTACTAAAAACTGAGTTAAACACATTGATTGTGCACTCACAACATGCTCCACCCAAATATAATCAAATAAAATAAAATACAATCATATCTAACCACATATAACACTAAAATTCAATATATAGCATTCAAAACACAAAAATATCAAAAGCATTAAAAAATTGCTTATTTCGATTTTTCAATTATCGATTTTTCAGTCACTGAAAAACTTATCTACTTTTTCAATTGGTTTTTCATACTATGATTGGTTTTTCATTCATGAATAATCGATTTCGTCACAGATTTTACAGATTTCATCACAGATTTTTACGGATACCATATATCACAACCAAATCATTTCAATAACTTTTTAGTTTATAATATGAACAAAATAACTCAAAAACCAACCAACAAAAACACATACATTATCTTTAAAACTCAAATGAAAGAAAAAACTTCAAAATCTTCAATAAATAAAACTTGAATAAAAAACCTTCAATGGACGAAGAAGCTTCAATGAAGAATCTTCAATGAAGAATCTCTTACTAAATTATTTTTCGGTTATAATAGTTAATCCAATCTAAAAAACCATGAATGGAGAAGAGAAAAGAGAGAGGATATTGTTAAAAAAAAGAAGGCTAATTTAGTAATTTTAAGTTTGAGCATTTAGACGATTTTAATTTAAGTGTATTTTAATAATCTAGGATATACAATGAAATTAATTTATTTGAGAGGTTAAAAATAAATTTTTTAAAAAAAAGTAAAAAAAAATTTTTTTTTTTATTTGGATAAAAACTATAAACCCCCGACAATCATGTCTTTGTAGCAAAAATCGTGTACAGCCGTCGCTTTCATTGTCTCCTTATTGGAGCCTACAACTGTGGTGTGACCATTCCGTTATAAACAGTATTCCCACGTCACCATCACGATACACCTTGCAATTATACAAATGACAATTTCCACGTGGCACCATCACATGCCGCTTTCTATTCTCCACTGCAATCCAGCACATATGTTAAATGACACCGTGTTGAAAGGACCACAAATGATTGCAATCCATTTGAATTGTCATCTCTTTTCTTTTTTTTTATTCCACTAAGAATTATTTGAAAGTTTGGATCCCACATTATTTACTATGGTAAAAAATTGCGCACAAAGATACGAAAAGTGGTTTATATAAAATTTAAAATAACTTTTCACATAAAATTTTCACCTTTTATTTAACATTAAAAAAAAGGATATTTGAACTTTAAATATCACCTACATTGAGATATGTGATTAACTATGCATGTGATCACCTATACACAAAGAATTTTATCTTTACATTCAATCTTAAATATTAAAAAGTTATATCATAATTTTTCTCATAGTTTTTATCAAATTATATCAATAAAATCATTCACCTTTTATTTTAAAATTATTTTGATGTCAAAAATCACCAAAATTTTAAATTATTTTCAAATAATTTATACATTTTACTAAATTCATATTAAGGGATAAATAATTACATTAAATTTGTATAGTTAATTGTAAAATTATAACATAATATGTATGAAATTTATCCATATTGAGGTGAAACGAATCCAATACTCTTGAACAATGTTATGAGACTTCAACACTATTAGCATAGGGTTAGGTATATCAACTTAAAATTTTAATTTATAAAATAACTTCAACATGTTCATTCTATTTCTATTCAATCCAAAAGTAAAATAATAATAATAATTAATTAATTAATAAATTCAAGAAAGATAATGATGCTTAAATTGAGAGAAACATATATATAATACAAGACTTACTAAATTGAATAAAGGATTTCAAATATATTAAATTAAACTTTTAAGTTATTATAACTCATTTGTACACAAGATAATTTATTTTTGATACCACCATATATATTTATTACTTGTAATAAACATATATAAGGTTTGACTACCTTAATAGTTGAGTAAAATTATATATCAATAACAATCTTTGAATATTTTTTAATAATTACTTTTATAAATAATTTAAGTATTGTTATTGATAAATAACTCTATCAAATTAGTAAAATAGTCAAGGCTATAAATTATATTAATTTAATTAAAAATTTAAAAATATATATTTTTTTATGAACAGATATTTAAAAATAAATAAATAAAAAATGGAAAAAAAAAATGTCAACGGTCGAAATTCCGGAAGGCAAGGCGTAAAACCGTTAGAGATACGGAGTGAGCTGACAGTCGAGACGTCCCGTAAAAGTCAAAAAATAACTCACCGACGCGTCAATTACTACTCCAATCGTGATGCCATGACTCTGTGGACCTTTTAACCTTGCGTACCCGGTAATCTAAAGGCCTGTCAGCTTCTGTCACTTGTTACACCCGGTAACTTTGTCGGTGCCGCTTGCTGTCGGCACCGACACGCCAGATTTATTCCCGGTCTGCAAATTATTGTAATCGCTTTCCTAGTACTTACGTGACGTGGCACTTGTTGGAATTTGTGTCTGTCGGGGTTTGATTATATGTGTCGCAGCGTAAGATAAGACGGTGGTGGTGGGGTTGTGTTCAATAAATGGGAATTTAATGGTGAGGTTACTTACTAAGAATACGTGTTGTTGCTTTGATTGCAGAGTGTGTGGCCAGGTGTTGCTTTCGTTGCCGTAGGTGAGAGGTACTTGATCACGAGGCCACGTGACTTGCAACCCCATGAAAATAGACAAGGCGGTTTGTGCATGCAAGATCTTGTGTCTTGATTAATTACTTTGTAATTCCAAAAAAGTAACAACTTTTTTTTTTTTCTAAGATACTAAAATAGGGGGCCAGTTGAAGCCATGCCCTGGTCTGTAAAATTTTTCGACTTTCGGTAAATGGAGTGCCAATTTATTGTTGTATAAAAATACTTGGGTGTTAGATACATAGTAAAAAGAAAGTGACAATTGTCTTTCCTTTATTTTCAGCTGTCAGATCACATGTATCGTACTTGACCAAAAAATAAAAGTTACTTGTGTTTTCGAGAGAAAAAAAAATGATAAAAGATTTCTCTTATCCATTGTCTATGCAATAATTATAAAAATTGACATTACGTTAGATTATATATATTTTGTAAATTTGTCATGTGATACATTATAAATAAACAGTCTTGTCATTTGTATTTCAAGTTTTTAAGTTTTTTTAAAAAAAAAAATTGAAAGAATGTTTTTTAATTTGGATTTATATTATGTGGAACACTGTTTTTTTTTTTCTTAAATAAAAATTAAATTAAAAAAATATCCATTTTAAAAAATTAAAATTTTTTTTATTCACATTTATTTTTAAGTTACAATATAACAATTTAATGTAACTTTCTAAATTAGCCTTATTAATTTAAGGGAAAATCTCAAAAAACTCTTGACTTTTGATAAATTATCTATTTTGCCCCATGCAATTTAGCTTTTATCCAAAATATCACCTTACTTTTAAATAAACACTCAAAATATCATCTGAAGGCATATGAAAGGATGATATTGCCCCTAACGATCATGAATTCCGTTAGGTTAACATTGTTGACCTTTTGACTCTAAGGGTAAAAACAAAAATTCAATGAAAATATTAATTAAAATATAAAAATAAAATAAATAATTAAATATAAAATTATAAAAAAAAAGTATTCTTACTTAAAAATAAAAAATAATATATAAGAATAAAAAAAAATTTTCTCTCAATTCATCTCTTCCTCTCACTCTCTTTCTCTCTCTCTCTTATTCTATCTCTCTCTCTCTCTCATTTTTTCCCCTTCTCTTTCCATCTCTGATCGGATTTGCAGGTGGATCAATGGTGATGACATAGTGAGTTCAATAGCAAAATAGTTGAAGACTCGACTTGGGTCTCAGAGATGGAGATCTAGTTCGTTTCTCCACGATGGAGACTTGAACTAGGTCTCCATTGTCGGTAACCCAGTTCGGGTATCCAAGATGGAGAGACCCAAATTGGGTCTCCATCGATTTGGGTCTCTAATGATGGAATCCATCTATATGGTGGAGATCTAGATTCACCATTGGAAACCTTTTTGTTGTTGTATTTTTTTGGTTATTGATTATTGTAGTGTATATATATATATATATATATTTAACTATTTGATTGTTATTTTTTGGGTTATTGATTGTTGTTGATTGGGTTTTTTATTTTGATGGTGTGTGCTAATGATTGATAATTGTAAGAGATTGATGATGGAAAATTTGGGTTGATAAATGTTGAATTTTTATGATGATGATGCTGGAATAATGGCTGGTGGAGATCTAAATCTCCACCGTCCATCCAAATATTTGGATGGTGTAGATCCATATTTATTTTTAAATTTTATTTATTTTATTAATTTTAAATTTTAAATATCATTTTATAATTATTTTTTAAAATAAAAATCTGAGAGGTAAAAATGTCTTTTTATTTGTTCTTTAATTTTTCTATTAACTTTATAACAGAAGAGGGATTTTGAATAAAAACGAAACTACATAGAAGAAAATAGATAATTTATCAAAAGTTAGTGGTTTTTTAAGATTTTCCCTTTATTTAATTATTACCAAAAATGCCTCATCACCTAAAAATTGCTAATTTCATTATATTTAAAACCTAACCTTAAAACACCTCACTCACCAGAAATTGCTAATTTCATCACATTTAAATCCTAACCTTAAAACTCAAGTCAAATAGGAGAAAAAGGAGACAACAATGCCTCCTCCCTCAATCAAAGAAGCCTAAACTTTGACTCCTAGTTGAAAGGAAGAAGGTGCTAGCCTCCTCCAATATTGGTGACAAAGGCATCAACCTCCATGGTGGAGGCCATCGTCACTATCAAAGGAGGCAATCAGCATCCTTTCTCGTTAATAGTTTTTTAAAAATTTTTAAAATGAAATATTAAATTATTATTTTTATTTGTATATATAGAATAATTAAATAATAAATAAAAGAGAGTAATATTGGGTTTTTTAATTTTTTTACCCAAATCCATACATAAATGGTGTAACATGTAGTTGTCAACATCTCTCGAATAATGAGATAATGCAATCATTAAAATGATATTAACCATTTACATGTCATGTCACTCGAGTATAAATTTTGATAAAAAATTTGAGAAGGTTAACATTACTTAACAACATTAAAAATTTCTCACAAAATAAATTAAAAGGACAAAAATTCACTTTAGTCCTCAGGTTTTGATAAAATATTGCTATTTTACTCATAAATGCATTTTTAGTCTTTGTCATCTCTAACGTTTCAAAAATTCATCAGATTGTTCCATTTGGCCAAAAGCTAATAGTCAACCATTACATAATACGTGCAAAGGTCAAAATACCCTTACTCATTTTTATTTTTAAATTAAAATTAAAAAAAAAATAAAATGTCTGATCAATTGAAAAGAAAAATAAAAGTAAAAAAAAATGGTTGGAAAAAAATGAAATTTAAAAAAAGATAAAATAAATAAGATTGAAGAGATCTTCAATATCTTCTTGAAGATATAGATTCAAAACCCAAATTTTCAAGTTGAAGATCTGGGTTTTGAACCCAAATCCTCAACTTCTTAAAGATTGGGTTTAAAACCCAGATGCACATCCAACATGAAGCGTTAATAGATAACGAGACTCTAAAAAAACCCTTGCCTTCCTTGTCCCTCTAGAACCAAAAGCAAAAGTTCTGGGCTTGATTGAACGTAGAACATTAAGGTCAATTTCATGAAAATTTCAAAGAAAAAACACATAATAGAATTCAAACAAAAAATCAAACATAACAAAAATCAAACAAAAAATATAAAATAAAAATAAAATAAAATAACATAAAGATCGAACTCAAAATCCAATCAACTCAACCAAAAAAAAAATAAAAAATGGAGATATCAACCAATCCATGGCTGAGCTCCATTGCCAATGGGAGCCTCTTTGCTTCTTCAATCAAAAAAATTAGCTAACGGAATAGATGATGAAGCGAAGTCTTGTCAATGAACACGAGGTCGAATCACAAGTCGATTGCCACCTTTGACTTCCTTTTCGAGACCTTTTGGAACTAGGATTCGAGTGTATGGATGCAAATCGAGGATATGTGATGATTTATCAAACGTTACCACTACTATAATATACCCTCCCTATTTTAGTATTATAAATGTATTGTACACTATTGCCCTCATTTATGGAATAAAGAAATAATTCAACGTGTCCAAATGCCCAATCGAACCATGATGGAAACTCCGAATGTGAAATTGAGTCATGATAAAATTTTTGAATGGATCGGAAACGATTTCGAACATGAGAAATGGCATGATAATCGATTTGGGGTTTAGTATGGAATGGTTATTAAAAGAAATTTTTAAGAAAGGGTATCATTGATTAAATAGGCTAAAAATATGTATATGTGGATTTTTTTTTTTTAATTTCAAGTGTGAAGAATGTAGAGAAAAAGGGGGCAATTTTGTAAAATCTCATTAATGGCATGCATGTAATTATGTAGCAAGCTTGAAGGGCATTTTGTCAAGGCTATTAATATATATATATATATATATATATATATATATAAAGTGAAGATTGGACTAGAAGAATGAAGAAGAATTGAGAGAAAGAGAGAAGAGGACAGTTTCGGCAGAAGCAGAAGCACCAGGGACAACAAGCATTCTTCACCCATTCCAAGCCTTTTTCAAGTGATTTTAAAGCCCTTAAAAGGTGATAATCAAGTCTAGGGAAGTTATCTAACAAGGGTAAGTGATTTTCAAGTGAAAATAGTTGAGTTTCCATGAAGTTATTAGATGAAAGATTGAGTCCAAAGCTGTCTATAGACTGCATGCGACCTTGATTAAATTTTTGTGTGTTGATTTAGAGTTTTGGAGCCTTGAATTTGAGGCAAAACAAAGCAAAGGATCAAGGACCAATTTGGTAAGTGTGCTATTGTGAATGAAATCTTGATTTATAGCTTAAGTTGATGTTGATTGTGGATTAGTTGTTTGGCCATTGAATTTGATGTAATTTAGCATAGATTTTAAGTGTAAAAAACTTGATGAAGTGTGGATGTATATATGGATGATATACATGATCAAGTAAGGGTGGTGTGATCCAAGTTGTGTTTGAATTGTTTGAAATGATTTCATGCATGAAACCATGCAAGAATATTAAGTTAGATTGTTGAAATGAAAATAAAAAACATGGTTTGTGTGTGTGCTATGTATTCAGCCATAGGGAGCTTTATGTGAGGGATAATTGTTTTGATAATTTTGTATGGAATTAGAGGTTATTTCGATGGTGATTTTAGTATGAAATTGAAAAGAATTTAATTGGATAACAAAGGATGCATATTTCAGCCAAGCTATGCCATTTTATGTAATTGTGATGTTTTATGAGTTTAGTTAAATTCTATGATATATTGCATGCATATGAATGTGATTTGATAAGAAAAATTGAATCGAATGGACGAGTTAAAATGGGGACTATATTTGGCCAAGAGGGGTTAAAAAGAGGTGAAAATTTTGTTTAATGTGTCGATGAAAAAAGTGAGCTTCTATTGTGATGTTTTGTATGTTTAAAAGTTAAGAAATTCAAATGGAAAATATACGCGGATAATCGAAGTTATTACGGAAAAAAAAAATGGGGGGTTTAAAATCGTTGGATGGTTAAATGTTTATTAGTATGTTTATTTGCCAAGGGAAGTGCTTGTATATAAGTCAAATTTAGTTACGATGTTTTCTAAATGTAGAATGTGAAAATGTGTAGGTGACGCGGAAATTGAGGGAATCCTAAAGCGTGTGATACCGTAAATCAATAATTGGTGAGTGTCTTTTGAAATATTTCGATTTGATATGGTAATTATTTATGCCATAATATATGAATAAAATTGATTTTTAATTAAATATATCATACACGAAAACATTTTCCATGGATTGCTGGAAATTGAAAGGATTATATGAAAGATGTATTTTATAATGAAAACAGTTATGGGAAATGTATGGTAAACTTATGGTATGTCTGGTAGGTATTACAAATATCTCTAGTTAAGGTTGAGTACCCTAAATGTGCATTGGCAGTGTCAGGGGTGTTTGTCACTAACAGTAAGAGGAAACCCGCAGGGGGGATTGTGTTGAGTCAGTGGTTCAGTTTAGTGTGTCACCTGATGCACATGTAGGGTATATTATTAGCTAGCTTTCACTTGAGTGAGGAAAAATGTAGCTCTGTAGCGAGGGAAAAATTCTGCTACGTAATACCGGATAGATGGCTTGAACGAGGGAAAATTCTAGGAAGGCCAGAGCAAAGCAAAATTCTACTCTCTACCTAGGATACCATGTGGTACGGACCGTTAGTGGTTGGCTTGTTTTATTCAGAATTTTTTCGAAAACAAAAGCGTCACCACTACTTACATTTTTTAGCAGAAAACTGAAGACATGCATTATTTTGTTTTATTATTTAGTTTTATAATGAAATTGAATGATATTTATGAAAATTTTTATCCATGCGATTATTTGAATTATAGTTTTCAGAGAAAAACTGTTTTAAATATTAAATAGATTAAGAGTTTATAAAGTGTTTTAAAATTAAATGGAGGTTTATTTTGTAAAGTTAAATTTTAATAAGAAATTTATGACACTCACTGGATTCGTGTAGCTTACATGTTATTCTAGGTTTTATAAACAAAACCTCTTAGGGATAGATGCAGAAATAGGTACATCAACAACAGGGACTCCAGTCTAGGATTAAACAGATCGAGTCGGGGGTGTCGCTATGATTGCATAAATGTATCGTGAACCTTCAAAAATTTTATATATAACTGATTATACAGTTTTCTCTAATTTTTGAAAATGTATAAATAAATATATGCATGACATGTGAATATATTTTGGGTTTCTCTTTAAAATTGATAATCCGTTTGTGATTGCTTGTGAATTGATAAATTGAGGGCTTGAGGCCCAGAAGTTTGGGGAAAACGTTTGATTTTAGAAGTGTTAAGTTTCTATACAGAATTTGCAAGATGGCATTTCTAAAAAACAGTCATTATGCTACTCAAATTTTTATTAAATCTATTTTATAATCATATTTCTAAAGAAAAGTAAAGTTTCCAAATAAAGGAAAACAACTTAGTTTCACGAGAATCTTTGGATCTGATTGGATATTGACTTGAGGGTCATTGTGGAGTTACCGGTAAGGTGCCGTCTATACAGAAATGGATGTATAGAAATGAGGTCTGTCAGATTTGTATCAAAGCAAGGTTTTGAAATGAGATTTGATGTTTTATGTTTTGAAATTCTTAAAATCGTTTTGTTTTACTATGTTATATGAATAAAGTAACCCAGACACACTTATGTTATTTTAATTGTCATGCATACAATTTCAAAAATTTTCCAGTGTTTTATAATCCTGTTTTTGTTAAAATCACAGTATTATGCATCGATGAGGTTGAAGAGGTCTCTATGAAGCCATTCCAGAAGCTCCTACACCCGAGGTACCGTCCGTCCGAAGACTGAGCACGCAATGGGTTCAGTAAATGCCCCTGTAGATTAGACCCATCCAGGACCGTCGGCATAATCAAAACTAATCGACAGGAGTTTTAAAGTCAGAATAGGTTGTCCAGATACTGATGGCGGTAATGTCAGTCCAAAGAAACAAAGCGCTCGATAGAACGTGCTTGTAAATTAGGGGTGAAGCCATTTGATGGGAGCGGCGACCTAGAGAGTGCCCTAGCATGGTTGGACAGGGTTATCGAGATTTACAAAATTATGGGGAGCTCTAACTAGCAAAGAGTCCTGTTCTCCTCATTCTTTCTAGAAAACAGAGCAAAGGATTGGTGGAAGGCCTTAGAAAGGCGGCATCCAGAGGGAGTATCATAGGCGTTATTCTAGCGAAAGTTTATAGATAGATTTTATCCGAAGAGTTATAAGGATGCTCGGGTAGAAGAGTTTTTCAGACTAGAGCAGGGCTTGACATTTATGACCGATTATGAAAAGAAGTACTCTGAATTGGTCCAGATTGTCCTGTTTATCTCTGAGGACGAGGAGCAGAGGTGTTAAAGATTCATGGCAAGCTTAAATCCCAACCTCATAATTCATTTGTCATAGGCCTCTCAAACATATTATGGAGAGTTGGTGGAAGCTATACTAAATGTGGAAGGAAATATGACAACCGCTGCCCAGCAAGGGAAATTGGAAGCCAAGCGCAGCAGATCAAATCTACCGTAGGAAGGGCCCAACAAGTTTGCTAGGAAGAAGAGCAGGTCCAGATGGGTTGGTGGCAGGAGGATGAGCCCGGGAGCATCATCCAGTCAGGGGTCAACCAGACTATCTATAGCGTTTGGAAGCTCCTATGACATTAGGAGTTCGGTACCAGAGTGCAGTACATACAAGAGGAAGCATCTAAACGAGTATTGAAGAGGGGTACAGACACTGCTTGCTTTCATTACGGGCAGGAGGGTCACTTTATGAGAGAGTGCCCGCAGTTAGCCACCACAGCTAGTTTAGAGGTTGGACCTTCCACAACACCTACGTAGGCTAGTATGAGCCAGAGACAGAGAGGTAGAGGCTCTCAGATCAGAGGATGGGGCTTGTCAGTCTCAACTAAAGGTGCAGTGGGCAGAGAAGTGTCTCCTACGGGTCAGCCAGGTAGACCCCATGCTCAGGCCCGAATATTTGCAATTATTCAGCAAGAGGTAGACACCGCTCCGGATGTCGTCACTAGTAAAGTTTCTATTTTTGATCATGATGCATATGAACTTATAGATCCAAGAGCCATGCATTCTTTCTTGTCCGTACCATTTGCAGTGAAGGTCAAAATAGAATTACAGTCTTTGGAAGGTCGTATAGAAGTTTCTAACCCTATTGGAAACTCCTTATTAGTTGAGAAAGTGATAATGGATAGTAAAATTTGGATAGAAAATGAAGAGTTTCTGGCTGATCTGATTGTATTGGACATTCTGGAGTTTGATGTGATATTAGGGATAAACTGCTTATCCAGACATCAGGTCACATTAGATTGCTATAGGAAGGAGGTCAGATTGGCTAGACCAAGGGAACCAGAGGTGGTATTTCGCGGAACTCGAAAAGTACTTGCCACCAGTATCGTGATCGCCATAACAGCCAGTAGGATGCTTCATAAAGGATATCAAGGGTACTTGACTTATATGGTTGAATAGAAGAAGGATTAAGTCCGGTTAGAAAATACCCCAATGGTCAGAGAGTTCCTAGATGTATTCTTGGAGGATCTCCTAGGTTTACCACCAGACAGGGAGATAGAGTTCGAGATAGATTTGATTTTGGGAACTGAACCAATCTCAATCGCTTTGTACAGGATGGCACTAGTAGAGTTGAAAGAATTGAAGGTACAAATTAAAGAGCTGTTGGAAAAGAGTTTTGTAAGACCCGGTCACTTACCATGGGAGGCTCCAGTATTTTTGGTCAAGAAGAAAGATGGGAGCTTGAGATTGTGTATCGACTACAGATAGTTGAACAGAGTGACAATATGGAATCAGTACCCGCTCCCGAGGATCGATGATCTATTTGATCAGTTATAGGGATCCAGAGTGTATTCAAAGATTGACTTGAGATCGGGTTACCATCTGCTGAAAATTCGTGAGGGAGATGTTCCAAAGATTGCCTTTAAGACTCGTTGTAATACCCTATTCCGATTTTACTACTGTACATATGTAGTGAATAGTGTAACGTACTGGTATACCCTCCTTTATGAAATAATAAAGGGATTATAAAGTGCTCAGTGGTGAAATTAAATTTTTGAAGAATTTTCGGAAGGATCGGAAATAAATTTGGATTATAAA
Source organism: Litchi chinensis (assembly GCA_019925255.1). NCBI lineage: Eukaryota > Viridiplantae > Streptophyta > Magnoliopsida > Sapindales > Sapindaceae > Litchi > Litchi chinensis. The sequence continues at coordinate 28,695,454 of CM034463.1, read as the reverse complement.
ATTTAAAAGGTAATTGATGGAATAAAAGATTTTTTCTAAAGAATAGTAAAATTGTAAATAAAATGACATGTCAAGGATATTGTGGGAAAGTAAAGAATTCTCTAGAGAATGGTCAACTTGTAAATTTAAAAAATTTTAAAGGTTAATGTTAAGCTTGACCCACGCCTATATATATGGGTGTAGTGAGTGTTGTTGTGAAAGTAGGAGAGAGAGAGAGAGTTGAATTAAAGAAAAATCTAGAGAGGAAGAGAGAAGCTGTCGAAAATCAAGAGCTAAAGGTAGATCTAAGAGTAGCCGCCGGTCCAAGCCAATTTCCACCATTTTTTTGAAGAGATTTCAAGCCTCAAAAATGTGAAAAACAAGTTTAGGAGGATTATCAAGCCAGATCTGATAAGAATCAGATGGTAAGATTTAGTTCTCATTGTGTTCTTTTAGTGAAAAATCTGTCAAGAACAGTCCATGGACTGTACTTGATGTTATCGAGATTTTCATTCTTAGATTTGGTGAGTTGAAGCAGTAAGCAGGTGAGAAAGCAAGACAAAAGATCAAGGAGAAAGTGGTAAGTGAAATAGCTAAGAAAATAATGTTGATCTGCAGTAGTCTGATGTTGTTTAGGGTGTTGAGTTTCCATCACAAAACCTGTTGTGGTTGTGATCTGGTTTTAGGTAAAGGAACTGATGAAATATTTCTGAGTGTATGTATGTGAAATTTAATGAGGTCGGGATGTGTTAATGCTTGGTGGAGTGTAAAACCTGGAAAAGAAATGTTAAAAATTGAGTATGTGTGAGTTAGGGCGGAAGCTCATGAAGTGCGAGTTGGATGGTACCTGCAACCCATTTCAGCGCTTGTCGAGCTAGACTAGGGCGCGAGCTAGCAAAGAGCGAGGTGGGCAATGCCCATTTCCCTTTTACCGCACCTGTCTGAACTGGGCTAGAGTGGTAATTCGCAAAGATAGCTAGTGAAATCGTAATCCGTTATAGTGTCTGTCTGAGCTGGACTAAGACAGTGGCTCGCAAAGGGCGAGTTAGATAGAGGCAACAGCTCGCAAAGGGCGAGCTGGATTGTGCCTGTGAATCGGGTTGAGCTAGAAGAAGGTAGTAGCTCGCAGAAAGGGATAAGCTGGACAAGCTGACAGAACTCCCAGCTTGATCCGGACTTGGCAGTGTACAGTCCATTACCTCTTGAATGGGATTATAAATTATATTGATAATTGAATTGACTTGGAAGTGAGGTGTGTGATGTGCTCGTACGTTTTAAGCAAAAATTGTGTTGTATTTAAATGTAGGTGACGCAACGAGCTAGCAGAAGACTCAGAAGAGTGATTACGAGTGAATTAGGAAGCCAGTTGTGAGTGTAAAAATAGTTTTATCCATGTTAAATATTTTTTTTTTAGCTTATCTCGTCAGCATTTTTTTTTTATAAATTCTACTCATCCTTTTGAGCTTTTATATTTATGAAATATTATGCAATATATTAGTACATTTTATGTTTATGGAATAGAATTCAATTTAAATTATAAAAAGAAAAGTTTTTAAAGGCTAGTGGAATACCCAAGTTTATAGATTTTATTGATTCAGACCCGGCCGGTATACCACGTAGTGTATGGTAAGTGTTGGGAGGGTGTGTCACTAATATCGAGGGGGGGGGGAGGGGGGGGATTGAGTCTATCGTGTCTGTCGAGTCGTCCTCTACACTTGTGGGGTATTATCTTGCTATGCGATGTGCGATATAGAATTCTGCTGCGTAGTAGCGGGATGTCTTTGTAGTTTCGTCATGGTGTGCGATGCTAGCTTTTACGCCACGTGACCCTACATTGAGCTGCATTAGATTAGTCGTCATGTGGTTATAGCTTCCTTTGGGTTTCTATTAGTACATTTTAGAAAGAAAAACATACCACTTAAAGTGAAATTTTGAAAGAAAATATTTTAGCCATACTCAAACGTTTATGAAAAGTTTTAGCATTTTATGAACTTAAATTTAGCACGATTTTTTGAAACCTCATAGCAAGTTTATAAAACAAAAGTTTTTAGAAATGAAATTGTTTTTAAATAAAAATGTTTTTCAAATGTTTCTCGAGAGGTAGATTTTATAAAGATTAATTTAAATAGAAACGTTTATACATTCGCTGAGCTTTTGTAGCTCACAATTTTATGTTATGAAAACCTCCCCAGATGCAGGAGGAAGCGACTAGGGTACCCGTTCTCCCCTTTCAGATTAGGTGGGCCAAGAACGATCAATTATGCTGCGAAGTCCCTTTTTATTAATATTTCGATATAAATATAAATCATGTGCATGAGCATATTTTGGATTGTGAACATATTTTATAAAAATTGTTATATTATGGTGGAACATTATGGTATTATATCTAAAGCATTTCTTGATCAATTGCATACATGGTTCAATTGTTTAGAATACATGAAGAATGCTTTTAATCATGTTTTTAAAAATTTTAGTGGAAACTTGAAATGCGATTGTAAATTCATGTTTTCTATATTATGCAAAAGATTAAAAGTTGAGGGTTCATTCCACGACATCTTTTTGGGTCTTACTAGTTAAACTACAGAAGTATTTCGTGGGGTGCTCGGCGTAATTGTTGGATTCGTTAGAGAGAATCTAGGTTCCTGTCACTCGATATGCGCATTATGAGTTCTTGGTTATGTCATTTGGATTGACAAATGCCCCAGGCGCATTCATGGACTTGATGAATAGAGTTTTTCGGCCTTACCTGGATAAGTTCATCATTGTGTTCATTGATGACATTTTGGTATATTCAAGCAGCCATGAGGAGCATGCAGAACATCTCATGATAGTGTTGCAGACCCTGAGGGAGCACCAGTTATATGCTAAGCTCAGCAAGTGTCAGTTCTGGTTGGACAAAGTTGCTTTCTTGAGGCATGTTATTTCAGCTGAAGGACTCAGCGTGGATCCCTCAGAAAATAGAAGCTATGACGAACTGAAGACCACCCACTAATGTTATCGAGGTCAATAGCTTTCTCGAGTTGGCAGGCTACTACAGGAAGTTCGTAGAGGGGTTTTCCAAGATAGCAGTCTTACTGACCAAACTGACAAGGAAAGAAAAAAAGTTTGAATGGTTCGATGCTTGCCAGTAGAGCTTCGATGAATTGAAGAGAAGATTAACTTCAGCTTCAGTATTAACATTGCCCACGGGGACAGATGGTTTCACCGTATATAGCGATGCCTCGAGGTAGGGTTTGGGTTGTGTGTTGATGCAGAATGATAAAGTCGTAACATATGTTTCTAGACAATAAAAAAGCATGAGCAGAACTACCTTACCTACGACCTGGAGCTAGCAACAGTTGTATTTGCATTGAGGATATAGAGGTATTACTTGTATAGTGTCCCTTGTCGGATCTTTACATATCATAAGAGTCTGCAGTACCTGCTCACCCAGAAGGAATTGAATATGAGGCAAAGGAGGTGGTTAGAGCTGATTAAGGATTATGATTGAACGATAGAGTACCATCTCGAGAAGGCAATATAGTAGCTGATACATTGAGTAGGAGACCTACGAGTTCCCTAGCATAAATAAAGACTGTATGCCTTCCGCTCTTGGTGGAACTAAGGTCGCTCAGAGTGAGGTTAGACGTGGCAGACTCAAGGGCATTGTTGGCTACTTTTCATATCCGGCCCATTTTGGTGGATCAGATAAAGGAGTAGCAGAAACAGGATTCCCATTGTTCAAACTAACGAAAGAAATCAAAAATGGTCACAGAACAGATTTCACGATCAAGGAAGATGGTACAATGATGATGGGATAGCGTTTATGTGTATCGATTGTAGAGAATCTGAAAAAGGAAACAATGGAAGAAGCTCACTCCTCCGCATAAGCTATACATCCGGACAGCACGAAAATGTACCATACCCTGAAGGAACACTATTGGTAGAAAGGGATGAAAAACGAGCTAGTAGCTTTTGTCTCCCGATGCTTCACCTGTCAACAAGTGAAAACAGAGCACCAAAAACCGGTAGGATTGTTACAACCTCTTTCTATCCCAGAATGAAAATGGGAGAAGATTATCATGGACTTTATAGTAGGGCTTCCGTGCTGTCAGAAGGGACATGATGCAATATGGGTGATTGTTGATAGATTGACGAAGTTCGCCTATTTCCTACCAATTAAAAGTGATTAGCCCCTCAGCAAGTTAACATAACTTTACATTGATGAGATAGTCAGACTCCATGGTATGCTGGTTTCTATTGTTTCGGACCGTGATCCTAGGTTCACAGCCAAGTTTTGGCCCAGTTTGCAGAAAATGTTAGGTACGCGGCTAAATTTCAGTAGAACCTTTCACCTTTAGATAGATGGACAATCAGAGAGAACTATCTAGACACTTGAAGATATGCTCAGAGCGTGTGTTCTGGAATTTAAAGGGAGTTAGGATACACACTTACCACTCATGGAGTTTGCTTATAACAATAGCTATCAGGCCAGTATTGGTATGGCCCCCTATGAAACGTTTTATAGGAGGAAGTGTAGGACTCCTATATACTGGGGATGAGGTAGGTGAGAGGAAGTTGATAGGTCTCGAGCTCGTTCAGATCACTATAGATAAGATTAAAATCATCAAGGACAGGCTCAAGACAGCAAACGATTGGCAAAAGATCTATGCAGATAATCACCGCAGAGACCTTGAGTTCGAGATTGGTGACAAAGTATCCTTAAGATATCCCCTTAAAAAAGTGTGCTCAGATTTGAAAAGTATGGTAAGTTGAGTTTGCGCTATATTGAGCCATATGAGATCATCGACAGAGTGGGATTAATGGCGTACAGGTTAAAGCTGCCACCATAATTGAATAGAATCCATGATGTATTTCATGTATCCATGCTCCGAAAATATATCTCATATCTCTCTCATATACTCAGAGAGCAACCTGTGGAACTAACAGAGAAATTGACTTATGAAGAAGAACCAATACAGATTTTGGATCATAGGGAACAGGTTCTGCGGAACAAAGTCATTCCCTTAGTGAAGGTTATGTGGAAGAATCATGATATAGAAAAAGCTACATGAGAGTATGAAGATCAGATGCGACGTAGATATCCTCATTTGTTTTAGTAAAAGAGTTTGTAAATTTTGAGAACGAAATTTTTATAAGGGGGAGAAACTGTAATATACCCTCCCTAGTTTAGTATTATAAATCTATTGTACACTATTGCCCTTATTCATAGAATAAAGAAATAATTCAACGTGTCCAAATACGAATCGAACCATGATGGAAACTCTGGATGTGAAATTGAATCACAATAAAATTTTTGAATGGATCAGAAACAATTTCGAACACAAGAAATGACATGATAATTGACTTGGGGTTTAGTATGGAATGGTTATTAAAAGAAATTTTTAAGAAAGGGTATCATTGATTAAACAGGCTAAAAATATGTATATATGGATTTTTTTTTTTTTTTTAATTTCAAGTGGGAAAAATATAGAGAAAAAGGGGGCAATTTTGTAAAATCTCATCAATGGCATGCATGTAATTATGTATTCAACTTGAAGGGCATTTTGTCAAGGCTATTAATATATATATATATATATATAAAGTGAAGATTGGACTAGAAGAATGAATAAGAATTGAGAGAAAGAGAGAAGAGGACAATTTCGGTAGAAGCAGAAGCACTAGGGACAACAAGCATTCTTTACCCATTCCAAGCCATTTTCCAAGTGATTTTAAGCCCTCAAAAGGTGATAATCAAGTCTAGGGAGGTTATCTAACAAGGGTAAGCGATTTTCAAGTGAAAATAGTTGAGTTTCCATGAAGTTATTAGACGAAAGATTGAGTCCAAAACTGTCCATGGACTGCATGTGACCTTGATTAAATTTTGTGTGTTGATTTAGAGTTTTGGAGCCTTGAATTTGAGGGAAAGCAAAGCAAAAGATCAAGGACCAATTTGGTAAGTGTGCTAGTGTGAATGAAATCTTGATTTGAAGCTTAAGTTGATGTTGGTTGTGGATTAGTTGTTTGGCCATTAAATTTGATGTAATTTAGCATAGATTTTAAGTGTAAAAAACTTGATGGAGTATGGATGATATACACGATCAAGTAAGGGTGGTGTGATCCAAGTTGTGTTTGAATTGTTTGAAATGATTTCATGCATGAAACTATGCAAGAATATTAAGTTATACTGTTGAAATAAAAATCAAAAACATGGTTTGTGTGTGCGCTATGTATTCAACCATAGGGAGCTTTATGTGAGGGATAATTATTTTGATCATTTTGTATGGAATTGGAGGTTGTTTTGATGGTGATTTTAGTATGAAATTGAAAAGAATTTAATTGGATAACAAATGATGCATATTTTGGCCAAGCTATGCCATTTTATGTAATTCTTATGTTTTATGAGTTTGGTTAAATTTTATGATATACTACATGCCTAGGAATGTGATTTTGGTAAGAAAAATTGAATCAGATGGACGAGTTAAAATGGGGACTATGTTCGGCCAAGAGGGGTTAAAAATGGGTGAAAAGTTTGTTTAATGCGTTGATGAGAAAATTGAGCTTCTATTGTGATGTTTTGTATGTTTAAAAATTAAGAAATTCAAACGGAAAATATACGCGAATAATCTGAGTTATTACGATGAAAAAAATTGGGGGCTTAAAATCGTTGGATGGTTAAATGTTTATTAGTATGCTTATATGTCAAGGAAAGTGCTTGTATATAAGTCAAATTTAGTTACGATGTTTTCTAAATGTAGAATGCGAAAATGTGTAGGTGACGCGAAAATTGAGGGAACTCTAAAATGTGTGATACCGTGAATCAATAATTGATGAGTGTCTTTTGAAATATTTCGATTTGATATGGTAATTATTTATGCCATAATATGTGAATAAAATTGATTTTTAATTAAATATATCATACACGAAAACATTTTGCATGGATTGCGGGAAATTGAAAGGATTATATGAAAGATGTATTTTATAATGAAAACAATTATGGGAAATAGATGGTAAAGCTATGGTATGCCTAATAGGTATTACATATATCTTCGGTTGAGGTTGAGTACTCTAAACATGCATTGGCAGTGTTAAGGGTGTTTATCATTAACAGCGATAGGAAACCTGTAGGGGGGATTGTTTTGAGTCAATGGTTCAGTTTAGTGTGTCGCCTAATTCACGTGTATGGTATATTATTAGCTAACTTCCACCTGAGCGAGGAAAAATATCGCTCCATAGCGAGGGAGAAATTCTGCTATGTAATACAGGATAGATGGCTTGAAGGAGGGAAAATTCCAGGAAGGTCGGAGCGAGGTAAAATTCTGCTCCCTACCTACAATACATGTGGTATGGACCGTTAGTGGTTGGTTTGTTTTATTCAGAATTTTTCTGAAAACAGAAGCGCCACCTCTACTTATATTTTTCAGCAGAAAATGGAAGGCATGCATTATTTTGTTTTATAATGAAATCGAATAATATTTATGAAAATTTTTATTCATGTGATTATTTGAATTATAGTTTTCAGAGAAAAACCCATTTTAAATATTAAATAGATTAAGAGTTTATAAAGTGTTTTAAAACTAAAGGGAGGTTTATTTTGTAAAGTTAAGCTTTAATGGGAAATTTATGACACTCATTGGGCTCATGTAGCTCATATGTTATTCTATGTTTTATAAACAAAACCTCCCTAAGGATAGATGCAAGGTACATCGGCAACAGAGACTCCAGTCTAGGATTAGACAGATCGAGTCGAAGGTGTTGCTGTGATTGTATAAATGTATCGTGAACCTTCAAAAATTTTGTATATAATTAATTATACAATTTTATCTAATTTTTGAAAATGTATAAATAAATATATGTATGACATGTGAATATATTTTGGGTTTCTCTTTGAAAATGATAATCCGTTTATGGTTGCTTGTGAATTGATAAATTGAGGGCTTGAGGCCCAAAAGTTTGGGAAAAACGTTTGATTTTAGAAGTGTTAAATTTCTATACAAAATTTGTAGGGTGACATTCCCAAAAAACAACCGTTAGATTACCCAAATTTTTATGAAATTATTTTATAATTTCCAAAGAAAAGTAAAGTTTCCAAATAAAAGAAAATGGCTTAGCTTTACGGGAATCTTTTGGTCTGATTGGATATTGATTGGAAGGTCACTGTGGAGTCGTCGGCAGGCTACCATCTATACGAAAATGGATGTATAGAAATAGGGTTTGTCAACTACCATCAACATCGGTGTTGTCCTTCGCTTTGGCTTTGGTCTTGTTCTTGTTTTTGGAGTGAGGTGTTCTTTGATATGTTTTCTTCGTTTTATTTTTTTCAATTTAACTCTAAGATATGTGATGTATGTTCTTGTTCTTGATGGGTGGGTTCATTTTAGGTTGGTGGGTGACTGGTAACAAAGGTAATTCTCATTTTTAAGGATTATTTGAACTTTAATTATTGAATTGAATGATAGATTACTTAAAGTTTGGAATATTATTTTTTATTTTATTTTTTTTTATGTTAAAGTTTGAATATTTGTGTTAAAGTTGATGTTTTATGTTTAATTTATTTTTTAATTTAATTTTTTCATTGAATGAAATCTCCACCATCCATCACAATTTTGATGGACGATGTAGATGTAAAGTTTTAAATATATTTTTATTACTTTTTCATCAAATCTCCACCATCATCATGTCAATTATATAATTAATTAGATATAAAAATACCAAAATACCCCTTATATTATTAAGTTTAACTAATGGTTAACTAACATAATGACTAATTTGATAAATTTATCAAACGTTAGGGATGATTGGGAACTAAAAACACATTCGTAGGTAAAAAAGTAATATTTTACCAACTTAGGGATTAAAATGAAATTTACCCAAATGAAAATGTACATTAAAGATGAAGAGTATAATGGTAATAGCCATAGCACTTAATATAAGTTATAAAATCTCAAAAAGAACAACAAACAAATTAAAATGTCTTACCTTTCAAGTGCTGAAAAGTATTTAATTAAAGTAAGATCGATCTTATAATATTTAAGACATAAAACCAATCCTAATATATTGAATTATATTTATATCAAATACGAATCAAAATATTTTATTTTTATGCTTATTTTAAATACGTTATAAATTCACAGCAATTAACATAAGATTTACTAAGCATGCATGCATACATACATACATAAATATATTGCTTTTGATAGTTTTAACAATAAAGTTTATCAAACATTAACCTAATTAATTATAACAAGCATAGGCTAATTTGGTATTGTTGTATTTTTAAAATAATCACTAGTAGTTGTGTTGAAGAAGCAGTTTGCTGTAAAGTTAATTAGGCTAGGGGTTGGTTAATTTTGCTATTAAAACTGTCAAATGAGATTTATATACATTTAGTGAAATTTATGTTAATTGTTGTGAATTTATACAACCCTTAAAATAGACATAAAAATAAAATATTTTAATTTATAGTTGGTGTAATTGTAATTCAATATAATTAAGAATGGGATAAATTTTTCCTTTTATTAAAATTAATATGTATGATTTAACCATCAAAAAAGATTCATTACATTCCCCATCAAATTATTTCATAATCATTTTACAAAAGTAATCCCTGCCTACTACATAAAACAGTTGTCAAATCTATTCAGATTATTAAATAATTATAAGATATAAATGTCATTTTATTAAATTTAATGGGTATGATTTGATCATTTAAAAGATTCATTAAGTCCCACAAACAGCTTATTTCATAATCACTTTACAAAAGCAACCGCTCATTTGTTTCTTAAATTTATCGTTTAATCTACCCAAATTATTAAACAATCACTTTTGAAAATTTTATCAAACACATTTTCTATACTAAAATTATTAAATAATCAGATTTTAATTTTTCAGAAGTAATATTAAATGGCCCCCAAAAGAAGTAAAAAGATGGATTAGTTTAAAAAAAAAAAAGAAAAAAGAATTTGATAAGTATAATAGTATTTAGTAGACAGCGTAATAGTTCATGAAAGTTGCCAAAAACACAAAAGATGGATTAGTTAAAAAAAAAAAAAAAAGATTTCATAAGTACAATAGTATTTAATGGAAACGTATTTTCAAAAAAAAAAAAAAAGACAACATAATAGTTAATGATTTTTTTTGTTTTTTTAGTGGAAGTATTTTCACCCCTCAAAAATTATATGGACACCCCAAATTAGAATTTTTTTTTTAAGTATACAATATTATTTTTAAGTAAAATTACTGAAAGGGTAAAGATATTATAAACATATTCACCAATTATTAATTAAAATATCATTTATATCATAAACCTTTATTACTATTTCAATCCCTAATTTTTTTTTGTCACTCTTTCAAACCCTAATTTTTCACCATCAAAAGTTGAAAAGTCTCCAATTATTTATATCATTTTAGGGGTCATTTTTTTTTTGTCTGAAGACTAAACAGTACTATTGAAGGCTGAAAACTAAATAGCGACTGAAACTTGAAATCTGAAAGACATGTTATTTTTTTCCTTATCTCTAAATATATAGTAATCTTATTTGTTTTTTAAAGTTAAAATTATCTGAAAATTAGTAATTTGACATTTATATCATTTTACTATTAGTTGTTATGTAACTTTATTTAATATGATATAAATAACTACAATTAATTATTTAACAAATATTAAAACACTTATATATATATTATTATTATTCATAATTAAAATGTGATTATTATCGTAATAGAGTCAAATAAATTTATATATTTAAATAAAAATAAACAAAATAATCTTAAGTTGAATTATTATTACAACAAAAACTGAAATATAAAGTAATATATATTTTTCTACTAAACTTTATACGCCACAAAAACATAAAGACTTGCTAATATGTCCAAGGGTACTCGATCACAATTGATAGAATAGAGTCCAGATCCGTGACGTTCCTATTAATAAAACTTTGAGACAAAAAAAACACCATAAGGAGAAACAAATTCTACAAGAAATTCAATATATAGAAAATGAGAAACTATAAGAACTTCACTACTGTCGTATACAAATAAATACCACTGCTATTTACATATTCAATAAATACAAATAAATTCTCATCAATATACATAAACCAACAACACCAACACCGAAAACTTATCCTATATATACTAAAATAAATAATCAATATATAGAAACTTTAAGGTTCAATATACAACCAGTAATGCACCAGAAACTTGATAGGAAAAACAAATAAATGCAATATATTTGGCAAACTATGAAGCTTTAATAAATAAACATAATATGAGCTACTCCACAAGTAGTTTAATACAGAAAATAAATAAATATTCTTACCGAAATTTATTGAAGAAATATAGTAATCTAGTTATAAGAAAATTTTATGTTAAGATGTTTAGGGTTTTTATTTTTTAATGTTATTTATTAAAGCATTAAAAGAAATGTGTATAATGTAAAATTATAACGAACTTGGAAATATGTTTTTTGGGAATGATAAAATTAGAATAATATATTTACAAGGTTATCAAATGATTTGGTATTAAGTGAAAAGCAAGAAAATGTAGCCTTTTTTATTTTCAGTGGTTTTAAGTGATTTAACAACTTAAAAAAAAACAAAAATGACTTAATTAGCCTAATTCAATACCATTAAGTGTTAAATACAAAAAACAAAAGACCCTTAATTTAATCATAAAAAATATTGCCAAACATTTAGTCACCACATTAGCATTTTTCATTCTCTTGTTAAATTTTCTCGCAAACTAAATAAAAAAGTCACGCACTTCTTCCAATTTCTTCATCATATCAACAAATAAGCAAAAGAGAATGCTTCGAATCATCCAAAAACTATATATTTAAATCGATATTCATAATTCATCATCAAAAACGTGTTACTTAGGATTCTACAAAAGTAGCTAATAATCATTCATACAAGTTTTGTGATATAAATGAAAAATTAGGGTTTGAAAGAGTAAAAAGGGTTTATGACTTTAGTCATAAAAATTAAAAAAGGAAAAGGTTAATCATCAGGCTCTTACTCTAATCATTTATGCAACTCTCCAATCATTCAAGCAATCATAATATAATTAAAAATACAAGTCTTATGATATAAATGAAAAATTAAGGTTTAAGAGAGTAAAATAATAAAATAGATATTATTTTATACACAAATATCTAATAAAAAAAATGGGTTGAATGAATTTGTATTAAATTATTTGTTAAGTATAGGTCTCGTTTCATGCACAATGAAGGTGTTAAAAAAATAATAATAAATGGTAAGATAGAAATTTTCTAACATGTGACAACAAAATAATTTACAATGGATCTACTTTTAAGATATATTATAATTTGTTTGTGGTTGACTTAATGGGTATATTCACAAAAATATATACAATAACATTAAGAGAAAATGGTAGTATTCGTATTGAGTGGGGTTTAGAAATAAATTATAAAAGTTTTAAATTTTTTATCAAGTGTGCAAACAAAAAGGATGTACATGCCATTTTTAAGGTGTGGAAATAGCATCACCTTTTTTTTTTTTTGGGAAAAATATATTGAATGAAAGTTAAGAAAAAAAATGATAAAATATATTAACATCCCATCACTAACCGCCAAATGACATTAAAATGCCACTAATCCTATATTATACATTGACATCCCCTATCCTTGGTCAAACATAGTGAGCCAAAAAGGAATCCACGTATTTTAACAATATAAATAAAGAATGGTGAGTGGCCTAGTGGATAAGACTCACCTTACCTACTTTCTAATAGCAAGTATGACCCTTATTGGCAACAATATGTAGCAAATTTCCCACTTGTTTGTGGATAGCTCTCTTCTAGTTTTAGAAGTAGATTTTCGGACTGCTTAAACTTTATTAGTAGGTCTCGATAATTATCTAAGCTAATGTCAGGAAATGTAATATAAAAAAAATATATAAATATATTAAAATATTAAAAAAATAACAATATATATATGGAAATCTCCTCCCATTGAAATCTCCTCCTAGACTCCTAAATTTGAAGAAAATGAGGCTCGTGTGAGGATTTCACCCTTTGCCTTCGGTGGACAGGGAATCAACCACATGTGAACCTCCGTAGCATTGTGACATGGTGGAGGCTCATGAGAGCCCCTCTTGTGTTAATAGGGACGCTTGCGTGATCCCCCACCTTTGATACTAGGGAAGCTCGTTTAAGCCACTTTGCGCCATTAGTGGAGAACTTTTTAAAAAATATAATAATAAATTTTATTTGTAATAAATTATTATATCGTTTATTGAAAGAGAATGGATTTTGTTTTATCATTTTTTAGTCAACAATGGGTGTCCTTATGTAATATAATATTATAGAAAGGATGTCAATTTTTTTTTTTTTTTTAGTACAAGAACTATATCTGGGACAGACCTAGGGAACTTCCGAGACCAACCGAGATATGACACTGGTGGCACGGTCCGGGGGACTACTCCCAATTAGAAAGGATCTTCCCACACGGGGGTGGGGGGGAGACTCACATTAGGGTGGGAGAGCAACCCACACAATTGGTGGGAGACTAATTATTATTATTATTATTATATTATACTTAGAAATTTGGATTTTGCAGGGTGTCGAACCCATGCCTCTTACAAAGGGAGGCATGGGTGGTTGCTGGCGCCAACCAACTGCACCAACAACCAAATGACAATTTGTAATATAGGAATTAGTGACATCTCAATGTCATCGGGCAAACAATGAGCTTGCATGATCCTCCACCTTTGATATGAGGAGCTCGTTTAAGCCACTCTGTGCCATTAGTGGAGAACTTTTTTAAAAAATATAATAATCAATTTTTATTTGTAATAAATTATTATATTGTTTATTGAAAGAGAATGGATTCTTTTTTTTTTTTTTTATCATTTTTTAGTCAACAATGGGTGTCCTTATGTTATATAATATTGTAGAAGGGATGTCAATTTGTAATATAGGAATTAGTGACATCTCAATGTCATCAGGCAAACAGTGAGGTATTAGTGTATTTTGCCCTAAAAATATATAAATAGTTCGAGTGTATGTATATAAAATGAATTAATTTTTTTTTCTTATTATAATTTGAACATTTCATTCATCACATTCACTTATAGTATATGTGATTAATATATTGTTCACATATATAGTAAGGATTTAAGTCTTGTCATATGTATTTTACTAACATTTCTCATTTTATTGTGGGATTAGATATGTCCCAAAAATTATATTCGCGGAGTTTGAGTTCCATCATATGTATTTACTAGTATTTTTTCTTTTATTATGGAAGTACATTATGATAGAGATTTAAGTTCCACCACATATATTTACTAGTATTTCTTATGTTATTATAAGAATAGATATCTCCTGGCTTTATAAGGATACATGTATCTTTGTCTAATCTCATCATATCTTTGACTGTTAGTGTTCAGACTAATCTCCATCTAATCTCATCATATCTTTGACTGTTGGTGTTTAGACTATTTATTCATCAACCAAGATTAAAACTAAAATTAATAAATGAATGTTAAAGTCTTTAGTTTTATAATATCTTAGGTTAATACTTCATTAACCTATAAAGGAAAATCTAATTAATTTGAAACTAAATAGAAATGTTGGAAAACAAAAGGAATCACAATTAGTATAGAAAATAATGTTTAACTCAATATAACAAATATTACAAACTACATAAAATGATACAAGCAGCAATATAAAGAAGTATAACAAACTTGAACAAAGAATTGACTTGAATTGGATAAAGATTGAGGCATATAATTGTGTTGCACTATCCTAAAGACAATATTCCACTCCTCTGCTTGAAGGCCAATGATGATTGTCTTTGAGGATTCAACAATCTATGATCTTGGTTCTTAGCACATGACCTAAGATCCTACAAAAATAAAGTTGTGGTTGAGGGCTTTTTATGTTAAAAAATGGTGATGATTTTTTACAAAGAAAAATTAGTTTTTCCTTATGCAACTACATGTTATATAGCCGTGCAAGTGTCCTTTTATACGAGTGATGTCTTGTTGGAAAGACATCAATAACAACTAAATGGGGAGTGAGGAGTTATGACTCTTCACTCAAAATTCAAAATTTCTTTTGAAAAAAGTCCCTACGACAACCTAGACTGCTATTTGGTTATTGCGCCTCCAGGTTGTTGTTTATGCTATTAGAGAGACTTACTCATCCACGACCTTATGTCATGCCCCATGGTCATAATACACACTAGTTGTTCAACTAGTGTTCTTCGCAATGAGGATGTGTGATCTTGAGGTTGTGCCTTTTGGTCGTGTCATGCACTAGTTATGTAACCAGTGCTTTCTGTAATAAGTCTAGAGCATAGTTTTAAAGGGTACAAGGCGCACTAAGGCACAAAGGGGCTATGGAGCTTGAGGTGCAAGATGAAAGGCACAAGGTGCGCCTTCTCGAAGCAAAGCACACTTTTTATTTAAAAAAAACTTAAAATATTATAAAATCATAAAATCATGGTCTTTTTATGTATGTATATATAATTATAGGGTTTTTTTTTTATTCTCAAATTAGTGGGTTTAATTAGATATTTTATAATAATTTAAGAAGTTATTTACAATTTTTCTAGCTCTAATTGGGTATTTTGTCATAAATTAGGGAGTTATTTGTAATTTTCCTACACACACACACATATATATATATATATATATTTAAAGTTTAGATAGCTAAAAACTTAGCCATCATTTCTCTTTGCTTAAGCCTCTCTCTTCCTTCACCCATGTCATTCTCTCTCCAGCTCTTCTCACCGTCTACAGCTAAGCAACCACCACCTTGGAATGCCGATTTCGGTGACTAGAATGCTGACGTGAGAAGAAGGGAGTGGATCAACAATAAGAAGGTTGGTTTCAAGGTTGTTTGGCTGGTTTTAGGGTTGTTTAGCTCGTTTCGACGGTTGTTTGGCCCGTTTTGATGGTGGTTTTGGCAGTAGGTGGTCAGGGTAACTCGTTGGTTGGTTTTTGTCTTTATTTTACCTAGGCATGCCTAGACTCTCCATGGGCTTCTTCGCCTAGGTGCTTTAGGCACACACATCTTCGAGGGAGTTGCGTCTGACCATCGTTTAGGCATTAGTAGTCTACCTCGCTACGTTCCACGTTTAGGCACGCCTTTTAAAACTATGGTCTAGAGTGACCTCAGGTCGTGCCTTCTTAGTTGTGACATACATTATTGATCAAACAGTGGATCATGCAACCATGGTATTGTGACCTCAGGTCGTGCTCCTATAGTCGTGATACACACTATCTATAGGTGCATCTTCGCTCAACCATTCTTTTTGCAACCATATCTTGTGTCCTTGGTCACGCCACGCATTAAATTATGCATGTTCTCATTGCAACCAATCTTCTATGATCTCATGTAGAATCCAAGGTGGTATATTACATTTTAATTTTCATTTGCACTAAGTTTCCATCATCACTCATAGTTTCCATTCAAACTTCTTACGAGAATTACCTATTAACTCAAATTAAAATAAATTTAATTGATGCATGAGCATTACACCCTTACCCCTAAATTCCAAAAGCAACTAGGAACAGTATACCCTTACCCCTACTCTGTAGACTTCAAACTGTTGAAACCATATCGTACTCTGCAAACTCAATTCCAAAAGCAACAAGCCACTATTTATTATCATTTTTAAATCTAATTTTAGAAGAAATTACCAAATGTATTTATTTATTACATTTTTTTTATAATTTTTGTAACTCTATAAATAGGCTTGTAATTCATAGTTAAAGAAAGGCAGTTATAAAAATAAATTTTTAGTTTTTCTAAACTTATTTGTTTATCTTGTTAAAGAACCCTAGAACCATATCTAGCTCAACTAGATAATTTTCAAAGCAAGCCTATCTTACCTGGAAACTATCCTGATCATTTTGGTATCAGAGCAGTTTCAATTTCGGGCTGGTTCACCCTTAATTGAAGCTCACTCTATATCGAGTAGTAAGTCTTCCTCTTTACTTTATTATCCAACCCCAAACACAACCCCTTTTTATCCACCAAAATAAACTCAAAATCTACCTAAAAGAGAAACCCAAAACCTGTAAACCAAAAAAAAAAAAAAAAAAAAAACTTCACTTTCAACCAAACACCATGTAATATATCCTCCCAATTTTAGCATTGAAAATGTATTGTACAAGAATACCTTTATTTATAGAATAAAGAAATAATTTAAGGTGTCCAGATGCGTAATCAAATCCTAATAGAATTTTTGGAGGTGAAATTGAGCTACGATAAAATTTTTGAATAGATCAAAAACGATTTCGAATTCGAAAAGTGGCATAGTGATTTGTTAAAGTATATGATGCAATTAATGATAAGTAAATTTCCAAGAAAGAGCATGAGTAACTAAGTTAGTTAAATTGATATACAAAGTCATTTTTGGAAAAGAATTTTTAAGTATGGAAGAATGTAGGAGGGTAAAATTATAAATTAAGACCAATGACATTCTTATAATTAAAACTCAAACTTGAGGGGCAATTTGTTAAGACAATGTAAACCTAAATAAAGTGAAGAAGTGACTAGAAAATGCAAAAAAGAGTGAAGAGACTGTAGGGGTGTATTCGGCCAAGCTGCAAAACCAAGACAATAGCTATTCTTCAAGCTTTTCAAGCTAATTTTAAGTAGTTTTCAGGTCATCAAAAGGTTGTCAACAAGTCTAGGGATGATATCCAACAAGATTAAGTGATTTTCAAGTGGTAAAGTTAAGTTTCCTAGATTTTATGTGTGAAAAGTTGGATAGATGCTGTCTAATGAGTTAGTTGTGATTCTAATAAGATTTTTATGTATGGATTCAAGGATTTGAGACTTTAATTTGGTGGGAAAAAATGCCTAAAGATTCAAGAATTTTTTATAAGTGTACTAGCGCAAGTGAACCTTTGATTGAAGTTCAAATTGATGTTGGTTTGTGAATTAGTTTACTTGCCATGGAATTTGATGTAATTTTGCATGAATTTCAAGTGGAAAACTTGAAGAAGTTTTGGTGCATGTTTAAGTATAGTATACGGCAAAAAAGGGAAATTTATGATTCAAGTTGTGTTTGATTGGTTTGAGTGATTTCATGCGTAAGGATATGCTAAAATATCAAGTTAGATTGTTGAAATGAAAATAAAAAACATGGTAGATTAGATTGCTATGTATTTGGCCATGGAAGGTTTAGTGTGATGGATGATTTTTTTGATTGTTTTGGATGACTTTGTAGACTATTTTGGTGACGAATTTAGCATGAAATTGGAAAGAATTTTATTAGATGAAAATGATGTATGTCACGGCCTAGTTATGCTATAATGCTAGATTGTGAGTTTTATGCATTTAACTTGGTTTGACATCATTTTTGCATATGTTGGAATTTGATTTTGATGAGAAAAATTGAATTAGATTGATGGTATGAAAGGTAATGCATATTCGGCCAACCTAGGGGTAAAATGATCCAAAGACTTGTTTAATGTGTTGATGTGAAAATTGAATTCCAATTGAGATGTTTTGCATGTATAAATATTAAGAAATTCAAACGAAAAATGTATATAAATATATGGAGTTGTTACGACTTGAATAAAGGGTGTTCGGAATCTCCATGTAGCTAAACTGTTGTTTGTATGTTAATGCGCTAATGGTAGTGTGCATGTATGGTTAAATTAATTGTGATGTTATCTAAAAGTAGAATATGAAAATATATAGATGACATGGAATCGAAGGAACCCTAAAGCATGTGGTATCGTGGGTTAATAATCGGTGAGTATCTTTTAAAATGTTTTGATATGATATATTAAAAATTTATGCGTTGATATGCTGGAAATTGTTTTGAATTAAATGAATTATATATGAAAATGTTTTGCATGGATTGTAAAATTTTATACGAAATACGGATTTCACGAACTTCAAAAGTTTATACGAAATGTATATTTTATGATGAAAAATAGTTTGTTGGAAATGTACTTGTAAATCTGTGGTATGTCTGATAGGTATTACAGATATCTCCGGTTGAGACCCTAAACGTGCATTGGCAGTGTCAGGGGTGTTTATCACTGACAACGAGAGGAAACCTGTGGGAGGGAATATGTTAGTCAGTTTAGTCCTGTGTGTTGTCCATGCACGTACCGGGTATATTATTAGTTAGTTTCTACCTAAGCGAAGAAAAATGCTATTCCGTAGCGAGGAAAAATTTCCGTTACATAAAATCGGATAGATGGTCTGAACAAGGGAAAATTCGGGGATGGCCTGAGCGAGGCAAAATTCCCCTCCATACCTATTGTACCATGTGGTATGGACTATCAGTAGTTGACTTATTTTACTTAGAGATTTTTCAAAAAATGTATCGCCACCACTGTTTATATTTTACAACAGAAAATTGAAATCATACAACATATTGTTTTATTATTCAGTTTTACCATGCTCAAATTGTATTTATGATAATTATTTATGCATGCATTTCATTGAAATATGGTTTTTTTTTTTAAAAAAAAATGATTTTTGTTATTACAACAATTAAAGGTTTATAAAATGTTTTAAAACTTAAGAGGGGTTTATTTTATAAAATTAAATTTAAAATGAAAACCTATGACACTCACTGAACTTTTGTAGCTTACATATTATTTTATATTTTATAAATAAAACCTCACCAGGGGTAGGTACAGGAATAGGTGCGTCAGTAGTAGAGACTCCGAGCAAGGATTAAACGGATCGAGTTGTGTGTGTGTTGTTATGATTATGTAAAGTTATTGTGGCTATCCTTGAAGTTTTGTATATTAACAATTGTATAAATTTTCCCATGGTTTGAAAAATGTGTAAATGAATATATGCATGATTTGTAAATATAATTCACTTAGTTTTGAATAGATGGCATATTTGTGGTTGCTTGTAGATTGAGAAAGTGAAGGCTTAAGGCTTAAAAGTTTGAAAAAATGTCTGTTTTTTAAGTATATAAATTTTCTACCAAAATTTAGGTGGCATTTTCAGAAAAATAGTTGTCATGCTGCCGAAATTTTTATAACTTTGTTTTGCAAATGTATAATAATAATAATAATAAAATTTCCATCCGTTTCCATTAGAAAAGAGATTTTGAAAAATGTTTTCAGTAAAGGAAAACGATTTAGCTTCACGGAAACCTTTTAGCTAGATTAGAAATCAATTGGAAGGCTACCGTGGGGTTACCGGCGAGTTACTGTTGCA
Source organism: Litchi chinensis (assembly GCA_019925255.1). Taxonomy (NCBI): domain Eukaryota; kingdom Viridiplantae; phylum Streptophyta; class Magnoliopsida; order Sapindales; family Sapindaceae; genus Litchi; species Litchi chinensis. The sequence continues at coordinate 28,675,321 of CM034463.1, read as the reverse complement.
CGCAAATGGATGTATAGGGATAGGGCCCGTCACACCATTACCTAGAAAAAAAATAGAAATGAAGGAGAAAAGAAGAAGAAGAAAAAGAAGAAGCAAGCACTGCTTCGGTCATCGTCTTCATCTATAGTCACTGCCAAACTCCAATCTTCAAACCTTAAAGCCTTCTTTCATACCATTATCTCACCAAACACCCCACCCAAAATTTTTTTTAAAAAAAAAAAATTCCATCGCAGATTTGGCCACCCCCACTTTACACACATACACACCTTCCATCACTCAAACTCATCTTCATCATCAATAAAACCCATAAGGAAAAAAAAAAAAAAAGTACCCTTACAAACTTGTCAACCACCATTACTCAAATCCATGATAGACATACACATTCCATCACCAAAACCATCTTCATAAACACTTAAACCGTAACAACAACCCAAAAAATTAAAAAATAAAAAAACCCTCACCAAAATCTATCACCCATCACTTATCTCTATCGAAATCCAATGTTGTTCAACCACCCTCCACCCTCTTATCTTCCATCTTGCCCTCTCTCTCTCCCCTAAGCGGATCTCCATCTCTTTCTCTCTCTAGTCTCACTCTTTCTATTTTTGTGTGCTTCAAACGACTGTGAAAAACAAAAGGGCTTTATATGACTTTCTTTGACAAGTTTGTCTCTCAAAGTTTCCAACCTAGGATAAAAATAGCCCTCACTATTTCATTTATTTAAAAAAAAATAGTTTAAAAAAAAAATTATTCGTAAAACTAAAATTTAATCCCTACATGTGTCTTTTTACAATGTAATCTAGATAGTAAACTTACAACCTAGTCCTTTTATTTTTTATATTTATAGTTTTTATCCCAATTAAAAAAAAAAGAAAAAAAGGAGAAAAAAAAGAGAAAAAAAAAAAGAAAAGAGAAAATGGCTTTTAGTTTAAACATTATGGAGCAAATCGATCTTAGATTCGTAAACCAAGGATGACTTGATTCAACTTGCCAACAAGTCACAAAGCTATAACTTTTAATCGACGATATGCGGTGTAACCAATGTGCTCCACAAAGTGCTAACCTTGAAGATAATAGAGTGAGGCCTATTCCATAAAATACTGCTTCAGACAATGATTTAATTAATGAAGAGACAAAAGATGTGATTCTACGAAATCAACAATGAGAACCCCAACACTAGGGAAATGCATACCGGATCAAGTTGGATGAGCTACATTCAACGGATACTTGGGAATAGAAGATTTCCTTGATTAGATATCAGAGGTCGAATGTTTTTTTTCAGTGTACAAGGATCATAGATATTAGAGGTCGAACATTTCTTTCAATATATGAGGATCATGGAGGATAGGAAAGTCAAGTTAGTTATCTACAAACTAAAACGAAATGCCTCAGCTTGGTAGGGACAATTACAACTAACTCGATCTTAATAAGGAAAAGGTCCAATAAGAACTTGGTATTGAATGAAGCAATTGTTGAAAGCAAGATTTCTATTGGTTGATTATGATCAGATTCTATTCCAACAGTACCAGAATCATAGGCAAGGACTTGATCAATTTCAGAGTATGTGATAAAATTCCAATGCTTGTCAACTCAAAATGATCTAATGGAGATGGAAGGTCAGATAGTAGCTAGATTCAGAAAGGGCTTACTACCCAATATTCAACAACAAGTAGCTTTGCAGACTACTTTTACATTATAAGATACTTTACAACTAGCTACTCATGTTAAGTCATAGCTTAATAAGTGAAGCTACAGGAGTGCGTTAGTAATTCAGTCCCTTAACCAATTGAATAATGATAACAAAAGGACTCTATTAAGACCATCTTCAATCAGAACCAACTAAGGATAATCAACTCCTCTCGTTTGAACTCCACTAAATGCGTGACAGACTAAAAATCAGACTAGTGAGAGACCTATCGCCACCAATCCTTATGTTGTTCCTCGAGACAACAAATGTTTTAGGTGTGGGCAAATAGGGCATTATTCTAATCAATGTCCCAAGCGATAACCAGTTCACATGGTTGTATGAGAAGATGGGGAAGAAGAATTCAATCCAGAAAAAAGAAGAGGTATGAGAAGAAGAAAACCCAAAGGAATGAACATATAAAAATGGAGTATCTTTGTTCATCTAACGACTTTTGCACAAGCTGAAGAAAGAGATTAATCCTTAAAGACACAACATTTTTCGAACCCCATGTACAGTCAACCTAAAACTTTTCCACCTGATCATTGATGGAGGAAGTAGTGAGAATATCATATTCAAAATGATGGTTGAAAAATTACAACTACGGACACATAAACATCCTAGACCATACCCGCATATGTTGGATCAAGGATGTAAGAGAAATCATGGTGACAAAACAATGTCAAATACCTTTGTTTATTGAAAAACACTACAAAGATGAGGTACTATATGATGTTGATATGAATGCTTGTCATTTATTGCTTGGCATGCCATGACAATTTGATTTAAACACAATCCATAAAGGTAAGGATAACATCTATACCTTTTACAAACATGATGTGAAGATCATTCTTGCTCCCATGAGACATGATATAGCATCGGCAAGTTCAACCTGCAAGGAAGGTTCATTGTTAATCATACCAAAAACAATGGTAGCAACATTAACTACCCCAGAGGTAGTATCAAAACCTATCAAATCTTTACTCTCTAAGCATTAGGATCTTGTATCAGATGAATTCCTACTGAATTACCATTCATATGAGATATTTAACATTGCATTGATTTCATTCCTAGAGCAAGTTTACCTAATCTACCCCACTATTATATGAGTCTAAAAGAATATGAGATTTTGTAGAAGCAAGTGAAGGATCTCCTTTAGAAAGGATTGGTTAGGGAAAGCATGAGTCCTTGTGCAGTACCAACCTTGTTGACACCAAAGAAAGACGGAAGTTAGAGAATGTATGTTGATAGCAGAACCATCAATAAGATAACAGAGCAATACCGATTTCCAATCCCATGATTGGATGATATGCTTGATAGGTTAGGAAGATCAACAATATTATCTAAGATTGATTTGAAAAGCGAATACCATCAAATCCACATTCGCCCAGATGATGAATAGAAGACAGCCTTCAAAATTAGAGAAGGGCTATATGAGTGGTTAGTCATGCCATTCAAATTGTCAAATGCTCTAAGCACTTTCATGCGACTTATGAATAAGATATTCCAACCTTTCATTGAAAAGTTTGTTATTGTCTATTTCGGTCATATCTTGATTTATAGTCGTTTAGAGTAAGAGCATCTACAACATTTGAGGAGTATGTTCAACATATTACGAGAAAATAGTCTGTATGCTAATTTGAAGAAAAACGATTTCATGACAGGTAACCAAATTTTCCTTGGATATGTCATCGGTGCTAAAAAAATCAAATTAGATGAGCCCAAGGTTAAAGCTGTTCAAGAATGGCCTGCACTAAAAAGTATTGGAGATGTTTGTAGTTTTCATGGACTTGCTATGTTTTACAAATGCTTTGTGAAGAACTTTAGTAGTATTCCTACTCCATTGATCGATTTGTCAAAGCAAAAATGGTTTGCCTGATGTTGATGTTTGAATTCGGTCAACCTAAGTTCTTGACCTAATACTGCAAATTAAACAAAACAAAAACAAAAACAAAAAATAAGAGAAAGAGAAGAGGAAGAACAATGAGTATAAGATGATTTTTACGTGGTTCGGCCCAAAAAAATACCTACGTCCACGATTGTGTTCTTTGGTTATTTTCGCAGAGTCACAGTATATTATTGCTTATTATTTTTTTCATGTGGTTATAATGAATTTTCAACCCCTATTTATAGTGTGAGGTGTTACAATTTGAGTACAAATAAAATAGGAAAGAGTTCCACATTAATTACACTTCCAAAGCTCGTGTCCACCATATTAGGTATAGATTTCACCGACATAGGAGTTTGATTTTATATCTAATTCTAGTAGTCGACTTTTCCTCAATTTAGACTGTTGTCTTTTCTAGAAGATTCCCTTAATGAGTACTTAGAGCTATGAGTTGGAGTTTGCCTTGGATGATCTCAAGCTGAGTATAAGGCAACCTTGACCATAATTGATCAGTGAAATGAGTATTACAGCAGCGATCTAAGAGCTTGTTCTTACGAGCTGGGCGCTGGCGAACTGGGCCTTCGCTTATTGGGTTAGTCCATTGGATCAATTCCTCGGGCTTTTACCAGCCCATTCATGTGGTCTCAAATATACCCACAACATTAGCCCCTTAGCTCTTATTGCAATCTGCGAACTAGGAGCTCAAAGCTCGCTGGTAAAAGCTGATGTGTCATGACCTATCGTGGTACCTTTTCAGACTCCGTCCCGTCACGTGACTTATGGCGACTCTTCGGGTAACCGCACCACTTACACGTCTCATTCTGTGCGCATTTAATGCACCCATTTCTCAATTGATAGCTCATGATGACAAATCCCTCGACTTGCGCTGCACCATTAAATCTAAGGCGATTACTTAACCCTCAAATCTAACGATTAGGGCTTTGCGCCTATACAAAGTAGAGGCCTATTCCTTTTCCCTTTTATTCTACCATTTTGAAACTCAAGTCACCGAGCCTCCATTTTCTCTCGTCTTTGCGTCAGTACATCTTGGAGAAGATCAGTGCCTTCCTTCTCAGATGGTTAAGTTTTACTACGTTTATAGTAAGTCTTTACAACCGACTCTTGATTTTTTTATTTCCATTTTTTTATGTGTGTTGCATTGCATTTTTTCTGGATCTGGTTCTAGCTTGAATGTTCTATGTTTTTGATGTTACATGTTTGTGACTTTCGTTTCTTATTGATTAGATCTTGTTAGTTGGCTCTTTGCGAACTATTTGTTGTTTATGACACTATATGTGCAAACTATAAGATGAGATGTCTATAGGTTACCAACTCGTTGGTCGAGCCCCCTATGTTCTTAGTGATCTGTATGACGTTTGTGACCTATAGACTAAGAAGTCCTCTGTTAGAGAATAAGAAACTTAGATTTTTAGCCATGGTCTGCATGTAGTGACCTAATTACTCCATTTTATGTGTAGATGTCTTTAGGTCACAGACGCTGATCACACAAAATAGGAGATGATGACTCTTTCAGCTCAGAGGAGCTTAACACGAAAAAAGTCCGTGTTGCTAAAGAAGCGACTTCTTTGAGTGGTGAGGTTGTTGAGGAGTTCGTAGCTCGAGCTGACCCCATTATAGTCTGTCAGACCGCCGAGGAATGGTGAGCTCGTGAGGATTTTATACATTATGTCTCAAAGATAAAGTATGAGGAGTTGGGGGGAATTGCTTTACAATATCACATTTCCAAAGGTTGTCGTGTCATGTCGCCCTCTTCTAATGACCACGTAGCCTATCCTTTCATCGGGTTCATTGCTATCAGCATTCATCATCTTAAGTACGGGCTTAGATTTTTGGTCTCTACCTACCTCGTCAACCTCATGAATAGGCTAGAACTTAGCCCTTTTCAACTAACCCCCAACTCCTACTCTCAGCTCATATCCTTGGCCTTAATCTTCAAAACGAACGATCTTCCACCTCCCAACCCAAGAATCTGCTGCCACATCTTTAGTACCAAAAGTGTAGGTGGTTTAAAGAGGGAAATGCGAGATGAGATTTACTATCTTGCAGCTCGAAAAACAAGCTTTAAGGTCTCCTGCCTCAGGGCAATATGTAGGGCAAGCCCAACGTAGATGATTACAAGATGAGTTGGTTTTATATTTCTTACCCTTTCCTTAGACAGCTCCACAATCTCTCTTTCATCCTTAGTCTAAGTAAATAGATAGGGCTGACTTCTGCAAGCTGCATAATTTTTTTTTTTTTTTTTAATTTCTTCTTCTTTTAACCTTGCAAACTTGACGGGAGATAAAGCAACCCTTACTGGCGAGAAAGTCAAAATTTTCAGGATGCTCGCGGATTCACAAAAGAGGAGAATTAATCATGCGTTCGACGATGAACTCTTCAAGGCCCACCAGTTAGCTTCTTCTTTGAATAGCAAGCTCCTTGACAACAGGAGGGATATCGAAATTCGGGGTGAACTCAAGCTCGCCTTTACGTTCGACACTGCTGGTGAAGTAGAGGCTATTTCAACCCTTCATCCGATTTCAGTTTCTGACCCTCAACGGGCTCTAGAGATGGTTGAAGTTCAACATGAGCAGGTGGGAGCTCCTACTTACAAAGTTTAAGTTGCTTTAAGCAGTGGAGCCAAAAAAAAAGTCAGTATCCAATGGCAAAGCGACAATGAGTAGATAACGATAAGTAGCCCGAGGTCGTAGAAAGAAGGGTTAAGCCACAGGCTAGTGCGCAACCCGAAGACGAGCTAGGAGGGATGTACTTTGACGCCCTTTTGGTTAACTTGCTCACAATCCTAGGGTGCTCCGCCAAGACCTTGGACAAAAAGGGCATGAGAGATGAAACTTTGTCTTGTTATGTAGCTCACCACGGGCTGCTGGTAATCTGCAATATATTTGCCTTTCTTACTTTCTTGCTTGGTTTAAATACTAATTTGTTGCATTTTAGGCCACTATAGGGGCGATGAAACAGATGTAAAAGGTCCACGATTTTAAGGATGAAAAGAAAGAATTTGAGAACAAGAAAAAGCTGAAAGAGAAGCTCTTGTTCATGACTACTGAGGCTGAGAAAGCAAAGAAATCAAAGCATCTCCTTCTGATCAAGCTGAGGAATGCTGAGGAAGCTAGAAAGGAAGTTGAGGACGTTTTGACTCGCGAGGAAAATGTTCATGCAGTTGCAAGGTCACACTTCACCTCTAAGCTTCTCCAAAGTGAAGATGAGTTGAGCAAGGCAAAGAGCGATCTGAAAAAGGCCGTGGAGGAGGCTGAGAGGGAGGTCGCTCTTGCCAAGGAGGAAGTCGAGGTACGGGTCACCAAAATTAAAGAGGGGGCATAATCAAAGACATCCAGTAATTTTCTCTATACTTTGTGGGGAGTTCATCCCGAACTGGACTTTTCGTTCTTTGGTGAAGAGGCGATCATGGAGGTGGAGAGGTACAAGGTGCAAGTCGCCCAATCCTCAGCTGTTCTAGATACAGCTCAAAATATCAAGCTCCCAAATGCAACCTCCCAAGATGAGACAGCTTAGATCATAATGCCCCAGTTGTAGCCTCCCAGGGCCAGGGCTCCCAATCGGCTGCATATCATGTTGTACTTCTTTTTTCTTTATTTTAAAATTTGTAATGACTCTATGCTGCATTCACCTCGCTTTGCGAGGATATTTGTAATGAATATTTGTACCTCATTTTGAGGTCATTATTGTTTAACTGACTCACCTCGTTACGAGGTTTATTTTCAATACATTTACTTTACTTCAATGTTGTCTTGTTTTTGTTTTACTTTCTTTTTCTATGTTTTTAAATTTCTTACGAACTGAAAAGTTAGATAATCAATGTATAAACGATAATAGAACCTAGTAGAAGCTCGAGAGGTTGGAACCTCGCCTACTATAGCGATATTTCGTCGAGCTATGTAGAGGGTTGGAACCTCACCTACCATAGCAATATTTTGTCGAGCTATGTAGAAGGTTAGAATCGCACTTACCATAGTGATAATTTATCAAGCTATGTAGGGGGTCGGAACCTTACTTACCATAGCGATAATTCGTTCAACTATGTAGGGGTCAGAACCTCACCTACCATAACAATATTTTGTCGAATTATGTAAGGGGGGTCGGAACCTCGCCTACCATAACGATATTTTGTGGAGCTATATAGGGGGTCGGAACCTCGCTTACCATAGCGAAATGTTGTCGAGCTATGTAAGGGGTCGAAACCTAGCCTACCATAGAGAAATTGTGTCGAGCTATGTAAGGGGTTGGAACCTCGCCTACCATAGCGAAATTTGGCAAGCTATATAGGGGGTCAGAACCTAGCCTATCATAGCGAAATTGTGTCGAGTTGTATAGGGGATCGAAACCTCACTTACCATAGCGAAATTAAACTAGTAGGTTAGAACCTGTTAGCATAATAGTGAGCTAGTAGGTTGGAACATGTTAGCATGATAACGAACTAGTAGGTCGGAACCTCAACTAATAGTATAATAGCGAGCTATCTAGTAGGTTGGAACCTTAGCTAATAGCATAATAACGAGCTGTCCAGTATATAGGAACCTTAGCTAACAGTATAATAGCGAGTTATCCAGTAGGTAGAAACCTCAGCTAACAGCATAGTGGCGAGCTATATCAAGTAGATCGGACCTCAACTAATATAGCGTAATAATGAGCTATATCTAGTAGGTCGAATCTCAACTAATATAATAAGATTTAATAAAATTTTATCAAGTTATGTCCAGTAAGTCGGAACCTCAGCGAACATAGCTTAACTTACAAAATTTTTGTCAAAGAGAAAATTTGGTTGAGAAGTCGCTTTTTACCTTTATACATAGTATTTAATAAAGATATCAGTAAAATTATTGAGAGTAGAGCAATTTAGAGAACCTGGAGCTTTTATTGATTTTTGAAAGTTGAATTACAAGTTAGAAGTCAGAACATCGCTACTGCTATGCTGGTTATGGTGGTTATTGAGGTCGTTGTTGTTGAGGTCACAGGTTCGCTGGTCGCACCACATAGTCTCTCAAGCGACCTCTCTCAATTAGATTCTTAATAGTGTCCTTTAACATCCAGCATTCCGAAGTGTTGTGCCCAATCTCATCATGATAGACACAAAACTTGTTCTTACTTCCAAGATTAACGGGAGTCTTCATAGGCTTGGGTTTCCCCAAGTCCTCCCTATTCCTCTCTATTGCAAAAATCTTGTATGGTGTAGTTGACAGGACGCTGTAGCTATCATGATGACCTTGACGCTGAGGTCATTAATTTTTGGGCTTATTCCTGGCCTTTTTAGCAACCTAATGGTTAGAGTCGTTATTCCGACCTTCATTTCCATTCCCACCATTATTTCTTTTTTTTGGTTGGGTGGAACTGCCCGTTTCACCCTTCGGGTTAAACTGTTTGGGACCGAAGGTCTCTTTCCATCTTATTTATTTGACAACTCACTCGTAGAACTCGCCCAAGTTCCTCACTTGAGATTTATAGATGCTTTCATATAGTTTCTTATCTTTGCAAAGCCCAGCTAAAATCGCAGTTAGAATGCTTTTGTCTAAATGGTTCTTCACATTGGTAACTTCGCGTCTGAACCTGATAATATAATCTTTCAGCGACTCGTTTTGTCACTAGAAGATTGTGGCAATGTGGCAAGATGGCATGAGCTACCTCCTTAGAGCTCTGTATTAGCTTATGAATTTTTATTGACATTCCTTCCAACTATCTATACTGCAAGCTAGGAGACTCTTAAGCTAGGTCTGTGGAATGTCTCCTAGGGTGGCTGGAAAAACACGACACTTGACCAACGGATTGGCCATCTAGAGATCCATTTGGACATTAAACGTATCCAGGTGATCATAAGGGTCGTTATCTCCATTGTATTGAGGGATGTTGGGGATCTTGAATCTGTGAAGAAGAGGTTATATGTAACATGCTCTCCTGGTATCCAGGTAACCCATTGAACCTTACCCCTATTTACGGAATAGTAAAACTATTAAAATATTCGAATCTGGATAAGTAATTTAATTTTCGTTAAATTTTCGGATAGGTCTTGGAAATGTTTATGATTTCAAAATCTCAAAATTAATTAAAATGAACGAACCTGGATAATTAGTGGAATACTAACGAAGTTTTTGAATTTGAAATTAGACTTTAATAAAATTTTCAGATGGACCCGATAGAATTCTGAATACGAGAAGCGCATTTTAGGAGCTCGGAATAATGGAATAATTCAAGTGGCAAGGAAATAATGCATGGATGACACTTGTAAAGCAAGTGAGTGAAATGGATGACAAGTGGATGGAGATTTAAAGAGATGGAGATTCCACTATTAGTGATAGATACCCTGACACTACCATGCACGTTTTTAGTGACAAGACCCGAACCAGACCTTCTTTAAGCTCTTGTCTGGGGGATTCCGTCGGGCACTTCAGCGGACTTCCTAAACCCGACTCGTTGGATTTAATAAATCCGAGAAGCGAACCCCTAAATTACTTAGCTCGTTTACTTGCTTTAATTAAAAGATTTTATTTTCTTTTAAAATAGTTGGGTTGGTGTAAATTTTTCGCATTTCTTTAAAATTTACAAAAAAAAAAAAAAAATTCGACAGCATAACGGCTGAAATTTGAACATTTTCAAAATTCACCAGTAAGAAAAAACACTTCGAACTATATCAAATCACCTCCCAACTTCTTTTGGCTACAAATATACATTTTCTTAATTCAACTCACATCACACATTATTTACAAACAAGTCATTTCCATAACATACATGTTACCAACGCTTTGGAAATTACGCAACAATACATATATCAAATATACATAGATATATCAAGTGATAAATGTGTATCATGTGCAAGTGTTCAGTTATATATACATATAAAAAATTGTACTACAAATTCTCAATCATGAAGTCCTTTAAATTTATTATTTACAACGCCAAAATGTGTTCAATATTTATGCAAATCATCTACTTGACGCCTACCTATATATGTAACGATAATCTCTCTGTCCCACCGTCACCTACAACAGTACTCAATAGTATGTCCAAGCTACATAATAAGTAAACACGTTAGTACAACAAAACAACATTATATAATCATATAATTATATAATAATTCATAAACTTAACCTTAAAATTTTTTATTTTTAAAGTTTTTCTTTCTAAAAACTTCATGTATATTCCTAAAGTACTCAAACCATCACGGGGCGATTTTTTAACTAATGCCAACGTGAAGCTACTGAGATATCTCGACCACTACAATACGGAATTTACTACGTTGCAAACGTAGTGTGAAACAATCTCGTATCTGAGCAACTACAATGCGGAATTTTCTGCATCGCAATTGTAATGCTATAACTCTAAGCGACTACGAGCGGAATGTACTGCATTGCGACATAATGCCAAACTGTGAATCTAAACAACTACATGTGAAATTGTCTGTGTCGCAACATAGCGCTAGATATTCTAGAAACTGAGCAACTACGGACAGAATTTTCTGCGTCGTTACGTAGTGCTAAATACTCTGTGAGCTGAGCGACTACGGACGAAATTTTCTACATCGTCACGTAGCGTTAAATCTCATATAATTTGAGGGTATATACATGGGTTTCGAAACTGTTTTCGCTAAGTGCAAAAGCACAAAACCTCTTACTTTTCAAACTCTTAAATTTTCTCGATTCGAATATTTTGAAATCGACTTTGTGTTGATTCTTTCACTTTGTGAATTCCATAAGGAACTCACATGCTCAAAACTTGGATTTAGGATTTGAAAATCATATTTGTTTTCATTTAACAACAATATGCAAGGCTTAAAATAGAAATCGAAATAGACGCAAGTGGTAAGACACTTACCTCAATCCGAGTAAGCTCAAGTCAAGCATCTCAACGAGCCTTTCGTGCCTCGCTTGCTCGCTCGTCACCTACATATCAATTTTTTATTATCACTTGCTCAATTACATAACTCAAAACTTAAAATAACGTTTCCAATACAATTTTCTCTATTGACAACCCTTTACACTATAACCTTCCCAACTAGATTTTAACTCAACCGAAACTCTCTAATTCCGATTTCTTTGCACGAGCCTTATTTATTATCACCTAGGGACACTCTGGAATGCTTAAAATATGGAATGCTTAAAATGGTCACTAGAAGCCCGGAACGTAAAATCGCTATTTTTGGCCCCCTAAAACCGAGACTGTTTTAGGCCCCATTCTAGCGATTTTCTTCACTCCATTTTTGCTCTAATCATCTCCCTAACTCGCACTTAAGTCACCCGTGAAATGGTTTTGAAAAATTCTAAGTATCGAAGTTCGAAACCTATGAAAAACGCCCATTTTTCAACACTTTTTGATGCACATTTATGGCATCCTACATGCGATGAATTCAATTTTTTCGTATCTCAGGTTCTTTTACTTAATTATAATCAAATACATTCATTTCATGCATCGAAGAATGCATTTACATTCACATTTCACATTACGATTACATACGTGCACTATTTTAGCCATAACTTCCTCAATTTTTATCTGAATCGTTCTCTTCCCATTTCTATGGTTTGCTATGACCCCTAGGCATATTTTGAGGTCTAGAACAACCCCAAATAAGCTCGAAGAGTGCAGATCACTATAGCCCCTTCAAATAGCTCCGGATTCTCAACTTAACTCTATGTTTCTCCTTTTATAATTCCATCACTTCTATATGTTTTCCTAACCTCAAATATGCTTAGATTTAAGTTCTAATTAATCAAAACTCAAAGGTATCACAATGCCCTTCATGGCCGTGACACACATCCATTCACTTCAATGTATAGTTCTTTTCAATTTTACATGTTAATCTCTCTCAACCATTTTATCAAACAACATATATACAATTTATTTGACATTTCACTTCCTTAAATCACAATTTAAGGTTTCTCATCCATAAACCCTACCTAACATTTATACACTATAACATGTCATCTAAGCTTCCATATCACACACTTAGAGTTCTACAAGTGTAAAACATCAATCACAACACACTACAAATAACACAACTATCATCACATCCATACAATTTCGACTATCATCAAAATTGTGTAAGGAATTGATAACTCACCTGAATCTTGGTTAGGTTTTGCTTTCTTAGCTTAGATCAACACAAAAGCTTGTTTTTGAGCCTTAGATTTGGTTGGAAAAGCTTGACTCCTCTTCCCCCTTTGGTTGTCGTCACACACTCTCCACCTCTCTCAATCTCACGGTTCTTGCTTCTTGTTTTCTAAAAATTTTGCTAAGTGCCATGACTAACACTTACATATATATAGACCTTCACTTATGTAATTGCCCCTAAAGTTTGACACTTATTTACAATTCATGTCATTACTTAAAAATTAATCAAAATATCTCCCACTTTATACTAATCTCATGACATCCTATTAACTTTATGAATTCTCATAATCCCCACACTAATTTATTCTAATTACTTCTATTTATATATAGGACTCTTCGTTTGGCAAAATGACCATTTTGCCCTTCCTTTAGTTTTTTTGCATTCATTGTGGGTTAAATTAATTTCTTAAACTTTTATTACGTTGTATTCTCACTTCTAATAAGGTTATTTAGGAAATTTTATATTTTCACCACCTAATCTACTCTTCAATACTAGGAACTTCAAAGAATAAGGATAAGGGCTTACATTTAGGGTATTCTGACCGGTACATCTAACTGAGATATTGCAAACATTTCCAAACATGCTGCTCTTCATCACATAATCCATAATTCACATATATTTTCTAAAATTCATGCAAGAGATTTTCATGTTGAATATATTTAATTTAAAATCAATTTTCAACATTTCAAAGCATGAATTAAAACATATCACATAAATTTATTGAATAGAAAATATTTGCGTCAAAGCATTTCGAAATGACACTCACTGTTTTCTAGCTTACGTTGATTTATGATTTTGGGTTCTCTCGCCTCCACGTTACCTACATATTTTCACATTCTACTTTTAGGCAACCGAAATGATTCCTACATGCACTTCTAATATCATACACTAACACACAAACGCCTAACTACACAAGGATTTTGAAATACCCTTTTTCAAGTCGTAACAATCCTAATTATTCGCATATACATTCCGTTCGAATTTCTCGACATTTAAGTATGTAAAATACCTCAATTAAATTCCAAATTTCACATTAGTGTATCAAACACATTTTTGGACCATTTTACTCTATGTTAATCGAATCTACCATTATTTGTCATCTAATGAATTTCTTCCAATTTCCATGTTAAATTCATCATCAATATAATTCATAAAATTATTCAAAACATTTAAAAATAAATATCCATCATTCTAAGCTCACTATGGCCGAACCTTAACAATTGAAGGTACCATATTTTTGTTTCTCATTTCAACATCAAAATTCAACATTTCAATTTATACACATGCATGAAGTTCACTCAAATAATTTGAACTCAAGTTGGACTACTTATTTCCACTCTTGGCCGAACCATATGCAAACACATTTCCAATATTTCTTTAAGATTTACACTTGTATGGACATCGAAATCACATCATTTTTCATGGCAAAATAACCAAACTCAAATAGAACCATTAAAACCCATCTTTGGTCGTGTACTACATGCAAAACCAACATTAACTTCCTCCAATTTTCACACCAAACTCACATGCAACATGACGGGCCTCGACTCTTATACTTAAGGCGACCCGCCCAGCAATCTCACAGTAGCCTTCCAGTCGGGATCCCTTCCAGCTAAAAGGTTCCCATGAAACTAAGCTTTTTTATTACAATCACTGAAAATCTCTTTTCAAAACCCTTTTTAAAATTTATTTTCCGGCGGAAATGGGTGTGAACTTTTTCAATTTAAAATTTACACTTATTAACAGAATTTTATAACAATTTTGGCAGTACAACAGCTGTTTTTCTAAAAATTCCACTCTGTAAAATCGCATTTGAAAGAAATCTACACACTTTTAATTCAATCATTTCTCAACTACTGGGCCTCAAGCCCTTTTTCCACAAATCAAAATCATCCACAAACATGCATCAATTTTAAAAATAATTTCATGTTCCAAGACATAGTATGCATGAATGTATACATAAATCAAAAGTAGAATATATTTACATACAAAGTATTTCACATTATTTAAAAACATAACATCATACATGTATTACTAAAGGAATCACAACTGCACTCGACGGAAATCTATCTACTCTAGATGTAAAGTCTCTATTGTTGGAATGTCTACACATATACTTGATCCTGGCAGATTTTTATTTATAAAACAAGAAAACTAGGGGTTAGCAAAATAGGTTCAGTGAGTGTCAGATATTTCTATTCTAACCATTTCAAAAGTTTCCTCCTTAAAACATTTTATAAACATAATTCATAACTAAAATCATGCTGTATTGATTTAATAAATATTTCGAGAACTATATTTAATATAAAGCATGAATAATCGTTTATAACAATATAAAAACATATGCATCATACATTGTATTTAAAATAATAGATTGAAAAGCAATCTTTCTAATCTCAACATTTACTTTCACACACTTTCATTCACTTTTCTTGTTATTAAAATATATTAGTGATGGCAATTTGTATTTTCAAAAAGTTTTTACATAAAACTGGCCAATCACTATCATTTTACTTCATATGGTATTTTAAAATAATCGTATGACGGAGCGGAATCCTACATCGTCTCAAGCCATACGTGTTCAACATTCATAGCGAAATCCCACATCGCTACGGAGCGGAATCCTACATCGTCTCAAGTTGTAAGCTAGCTTATAATGTACCATGTGGGGAGCGGAATCCTATATCGTCTACCAAGCAGAATCCCACATCGCTTAAAGGTACTCTACCAATACCGGAACTAACAGGAGACATACCATAGGCTATAAAAACATTTCAAACACTTGCTTTTCATTTTAATCTCACAGTTCATGCAACTTTAAAAATTCACGCAATTTGGTTCTTGTACGAAAAACTCATTTATCGTATAAAAATTAATTTACAATCCACAACAGCATTAATATATATTAACATACAAATCCAATATGAATAGAAATAATAACAATTCAAAACATTTTTGTCAGGATACTCACCTGGATCCCTAACTCGCTATTAAACTCTAATCAACAAGATAGTTTACTTTGCCTTCGAATAACCTACACATTTCTTTAATCTATTTTCAGGCTACGCCACTACAAACATAATTCGCAAGTAATAAATTCACGCATCATTCCAACGAAATACTCAACCAATCAAATATTTTGAATCACCCCATTTTAATCCATTTTAACTTCGATTACTCTCGTTTAATATTCATTCGCAATTCTAATTATTTAAACACTATAAACACTTCAATTCGAGACTAAATTCATGCGAACGAACTTAAACGACAATTTCGAACCACACTTCCTCACTCGGCCGAATTCAACACATGGTCTTATCATCATTCTTTTCATGCTTTCACATCAATTTACATTCGAACACAACATCAAGAATCAACATAAATCTCATTTATAACTACTAAATATCATTTCTGAGCAATTACGATACATTAAATCCCGAAGTGATCAATTAATGTTCAACGATTTCTTTTTCGATTTTCGTACTAATTCTAACATCCAAAAGTTTCTTAAAATCATATCAATCAATCGAAACAATTTTTAAATGACCAAAATATCCTTTGGTCGAATATGTATACACAGCAAAAAACCATCATTCCAAAGCATTTAATTCATTCAAAACACACCAAACTCAAGCAAAACACATCCAAAACATGGTAAGACCATCAAAAATCCAATCAAACCATAACACCCCTTCATGGCTGAACCTATACCCACATGCATATCAATTTTCGAAATCAATCCCACATCAAATTCATTCACAAATCAACCTCCACGCTAATGAGACTGTAAATCCTAAAACTCAAATATGCTTTCACAAAATCTTTCCGAAAACTTAACGAAATTTCTCGAAAATTAAAACTTACCTTTCAAAATCGTTGAAAACACCTTCTAAGTGACTTCCACCTTCCTAACTGTGTCTCATTTCTTTAAAAACACCATCATCCACCCTTGCATGTGGTTCGGCCTTCACTCCCCTTTCTAATCGTGACTCACCTTTGACTTGCTTCACTTGTTTTGCTTGATTTCTTGCTTGAAATACCTTACTTTGATGCTAGCTTCTTGGATTCTTGATAGCTTCCTTCAAAATCGAAAGATTGAGTGAGAGAGAGAGTGAAAACCGTGAGCTAAAGGGAAGGAGAGAACTGAGAGAGATGATTGAGAGGGGTGAGATTATCGTGAGAGATAGATAGGATGAGAAAGTTAAGTTCGTGAGAGATGAGAGAACCGAATGGAAGGTGTGTGAGTGAGAGTGAGAGAGCTCATGAGAGAGAGATGAAAATGAGAGGATGTTGTGAATGAGAGATGAGAGAATGACAGAGTTTGGGTGAGATGAGAGAAATGAGAGAATGAGTGAGGAATTGGTGTTGACCGAATGAGTGGAGGGGGTTTTATCTTGCATTTTATTTATTTAATTTACATTTATATTAATTTGAGTCTTTAATCCATACCTTACACTTGTCACTCCATCACTTTTAATCTCCATCCACTTGTCATTCATTTCATTTACATGTTTTACAAATGTCATCCATGCATGATTTCCTTGCCACTTGTATTCTTTCGTCATTCTAAGCTCCTATAGTACGCTTTTTGTATTCGGAATCATCTCAGATCCATCTGAAAATTTTATTAAAATCCAATTTCAAATTCAAAAACTTCGTTAGTATTCGATTGATTAACCGGGCTTGTTCATTTTAATTAATTTTGAGATTTTGAAATTATAAACCTTCCTCAGACTCATTCGAAAATTTTACAAAAATTTAATTACTTATCTGGATTCAAATACTTTAATAGCTTTACTATTCCGTAAATAGGGGTAAAGTTTAATGGGGTACCTGGATGCCGGGAGAGCATGTTACACAACATAACACCCATAATTTTAAGGCCATAATTCCTTAAACCCAAACATAAAATCACAATCAATCCATCAATAATCATAAATCCAAATATTTACACAAACTAGTTTATGAAAATTTAAACCTTACCTATTCAAATTGACTTGAAATGGATTTATTTTGCTCTTAAGCTTGCATGCAACCTTAAATGGCTTGAAAATCACCCAAAAATCAGCTCAAAACCTCAAGTGCAGCAAGTTGCCTTCTTACTTCTTCACCTCCTGGCCAAACATCCCTTTCTCTTATCTTGGTTGAGAGTTTCACTCTCCTCTCTTGCAAAATGTGTTTTGTCCATTAATCCTTCACTTTATATAGCTCTTACATCTTTATTATACTTTTCATCTATGCATGCATCTCTTCCTTTCTTTTCTTGCCACATGTTACATTTTCATGCATTCTTTTTCCATATGTCAAGCATGCATGCTTCCTTTTAGCCATTTGTTACTCATGTATGCCTTCTTTTTGCCACTTGTCATGCATGCATTCTCTCTTTCACTCCTTGCACCCTAACTTTCATGCACTCCATCCATACTTTTCAATTTCCTAAAATACCCTTATACATATATTTTAGAATTTAATAAAATCATGTCATTTTTGGTAATTTTCTTTGGCACTAAACTTATTTTAATCTTTAATTAATCACCATACCAATTTCATATTCAAAAATCATTTCCCATTTATCCAAAAATTTTATTATAACATAATTACACATCCGAGCATTTTAAATTATTTTATTACTTCATAAATAATCGGAATGACATTTTTGTCCAATAAGCTTCGGATTACTTATAATCTATTCAAATGGACTTATTTTTTATCCATTTCAGTTTCTTTAGTCTCTTATTCTAGAAATTTACAATTTTCGAGGTCTGTTTCCCAAAAATCATTAATCACTCAAAAATACTATTCACATAGAAATACTATTTATACGAAAATACTATTAATCGAAAAAATTTTATTACCTCGTAAATAAGGGCATAATTTATAAAATATATGTACGGTACATGAATCCAAAAGGATATGTTACAAATTTTTTTCCCCTTATAAAATTTTGTCCTTGAAATTTAAAAGACCTATCTATCTAAAAAGGTGAGGGTATTAGTGGCATATCTAGTCCTCGTGCTCTCATGTGGCCTCTGCCAGATTATGATTTCTCCATAGAACCTTCATCAAGGGAATGACTTTACTGCGTAGGACCTGTTCTCTGCGATCTAAAATCTGTATTGGTTCTTCTTCATAAGTCAAATTCTCCCTCAGTTCCATAAGTTGATCTCCAAGTACATAGGAGGGATCGGAAACGTACATGTGAAGCATAGATACATGAAATACATTATGGATTCTGGCCAGTTGTGGTGGCAGCTTTAACCTGTATGCCACTAATCCAACTTTATCCGTGATCTCATATGGCTTAATGTAGCACGAACTCAACTTACCATGCTTTTCGAATCCGAGCACACTTTTCCACAAAAAGATCTTGGGGAATACTTTATCACCAATCTCAAACCCAAGGTCCCTACGACAATTATCTGTATAACTCTTTTGTCTATCACTCGCTATCTTAAGTCCGTCCCTAATAACTTTAATTTTTTTGGAAGTAATCTGGACAAGCTCGGGACCTATCAATTTCCTCTCACCTACCTCATCCCAACACACTAGAGTCCTGCACTTCCTTCCATAAAGTGCCTTATATAGGACCATACCGATACTAGCCTAATAACTGCTATTATAAGCAAACTCCATAAATGGTAGATGTGTTTTCCAACTTCCCTTGAATTCCATGACACATGCTCTAAGCATATCTTCAAGTTTTTTTATCGTCCTTTCAGACTAACTATCGGTCTTGGGATGAAAGACTGTGCTAAAATTCAATCGTGTGCCTAGAGCATTTTTATAGACTAGGCCAAAACTTTGATGTGAACTTAGGATCACAGTCTAAGACAATAGAAACCGGAGTACCATAGAGTCTAACTATCTCATTTATGTAGAGTTTGGCTAATTTGCTTAAGGGTTAATCACTTCTGATAGACAGAAAATGGGTGGACTTCGTCAACCTGTCCATTATGGCCTATATAGCATCATGCCCCCTTTGATTACGTGGAAGCCCTACTACAAAATCCATGGTGATCTTCTCTCATTTTTATTATGGGATAGGGAGGGGCTATAACAATCCTACAAGTTTCTAATGTTCTGCCTTCACTTACTGACAGGTTAAACATCGGGAAACAAAATATGTTATCTCTTTCTTCATCCCTTTCCATCAATAATATTCCTTCAGAGTGTGGTACATAGGATGCATGGCATAAGCTGAGGAGTGAGCCTCCTCCATAATCTCCTTCTTCAGATCTTCCATATCCGGTACATATAAGCGTTGACCCATCATCACTATACCATCTTCCCTGATTACAAAATTTGGTCTCTGCCCATTCTCGATCTCCCTCCTCAACTTTACCAACTGTGGATCTTGTTTCTGTCGTTCCCTTATCTGGTCCACTAAAATGGGATGAACATGAAAAGTAGCTAATAATGCCCCTAAGTCTGCCATTTCTAACCTCACTCCTATAGACCATATTTCCACCAGAAGCGAAAGATACACAGTCTTCAACTGTGCTAATGAACTGGTAGGTCTCCTACTCAAGGCATCGACCACTATGTTGGCCTTCCCAAGGAGATATTCTGTCGTACAATCATAGTCCTTTATCAGTTCTAACCACCTCCTCTGCCTCAAATTCAATTCTTTTTTAGTGAACAAATATTACAGACTCTTATGATTCATAAAGATCTAACAAGAGACACCATACAAGTAATGCCTCTAAATCCTCAGTGCAAATACCACTACTGTAAGCTTTAAATCATAAGTAGGGTAGTTCTGCTCATGCTTCTTTAACTGCTTAGAAGCATATGCTATGACTCTATCATTCTACATCAAAACACAAGTCAAACCCTGTCTCAAGGCATCACTATATACAGTAAAACCATCCGTCCCTGTTGGCAATGTAAGCACAGGAGTTTATGTCAGTCTTCTCTTCAGTTCATCAAAACTTTGCTGACAAGCATCTGACCATTCAAACTTTTCTTCTTTTCTCGTTAGTCTGGTCAATGGGGTCGTTATTCTAGAAAACCCCTCAACGAACTTTTTGTAGTAGCCTGCCAACCCAAGGAAGCTCCTAACCTTGGTCACATTGGTGGGCAATCTCCAATTTGTAATAGCTTCTATCTTCTGAGGATTCACACTTAGTCATTTAGCTGAAATAACATGACCTTAGAAAGCAACTCGGTCTAACCAAAACTGGCACTTACTGAACTTAACGCATAACCAGTGCTCTTATAGGGTCTGTAACACTATCCTGTGGTGTTCCGCATGCTTCTCATGACTGTCTGAATACACCAGTATATTATCAATGAACACAATCATAAACTTATCCAAGTAGGCTCGGAAGACCCTATTCATCAGGTCCATAAATGTGGCTAAGGCATTCGTCAATCCAAATGGCATTACTAAAAACTCATAATGCCCATACTAAGTCCTGAAAGCAGTCTTCGGAACATCTTCGTTGCGGATTTTTAGCTGATGATATCTCGATCTCAGGTCAATCTTCGAATACACAGATCTTGAAAATCAACCATAAACATGCTTTCAAATTTAAAAGACAACTTGAAAATCGTTTACATGTCATGCATAAATATGTTTTCCCAAAATTACATATGATTACATACAAAAGTTATTATGCAGGCTTTCAAAAGAAAACATTCATAGCAAACATACATAAACAATTTCAATACAACAGCACATAATAATAGGACCCTTCCCAGACCTTATCTAAGCTTTTGTCTGGAGGATCCTACCGGGCACTTCAACGGACTCATCGAACCCAACTTGTCGGATCGAAGACATCCAAGAAGCGAACCCTAACTTCTTCTCCGGTTTACTCGTTAAAACTTAGTGATTTGAATTTTCTGTAACTGGTTGGGAGTGATAAAATTTTTCGCTTTTCTATTTCAAATACTTTTTATAAAATTTTCGGCAGCATAACGGCTGCATTTTTTATAAAACCAAAATTTCACCTGTAATGAAAATACACTTCAACTATATCTGATCATCTCCCAACTTCTTTATTCACAATTTCCACAATATAAGCAACTTATAATACAATGTATAATCATATATCATATGAAGATATAAGAACCATTAAATATTTACAACATACAGTTCTAATTACATGTGTATCTAAAAAAAAAATAATATAATCAATACATTACAAAGTTCAAATAATATAATGTCATGGAGACTTGGCCCACCTATACAAACACAAAACAATGTCGATGTCTCGTTCGGCGGTGACACGCAATGAAACTAAATAAGCTACAAAATAAACAATAAGTTAGTGCAACAAAGATATATATAATATCACATACACTAACATAGCCATTTACTATTTATTCAAGTTTTACAATTTCTTTAAAAACCCTCATGTATATCCTTTAAACATTCTAACCATCACGGGTGATTAAAACTAACGCCAACGTGAAGCTTACTGAGGTATCTCAACCACTACGTTACGGAATTTACTGCATCGTACGTAGGGCGCTAAATCTTATCGCTGAGCAACTACAATGCGGAATTTTCTGCATCGCAATTGTAGTGCTAAAACTCTGGGCAACTACGAGCGGAATTTACTGCATCGCTTCGTAGCGCTAACTGTTAATTAACCAACTACGTGCGGAATTTTCTGCATCGCAACGTAGCGCTTATATTTTCTAGGAAACTGAGCAACTACGGACAGAATTTTCTGCGTCGTCTCGTAGTGCTAATTTCTCTATACTCTGAGCGACTACGGATGGAATTTTCTGCGTCGTCATGTAGCGCTAACTCTCATAACCTCTTAAGGCATATACATGGGTTTTATAATCAATTTCTTCAAGTGCAAAAGCACAAAACTCACTAGTTTTACATCTTCTGAAAACTTTCTCATTTTACTCTTTCTATAACAACTTAGTATTAGTTTCTAGTACAATATAGATTCCATAGGAATCTATATGCTTAACTTGAACATTAACATTGAAAATCCTTTTCATTTTCATTTATTACTTAGTTACAATATCCATTACGAATAACCATGAATTGATATAGAATTTAAACACTCATAAGTGGCGAATCACTTACCTCGAAGCTGCGTCACTCCGTGTCAAGCGTCTCGACGAGGCTCGTCACCTACACAATATTTTCTCATCATTATTAATAACAAAACTCAATTCTCAACTATAAGGTCAAGAATCTCAACTAAGACCATTTTTCTCTATATATCCTCCTAACTTGTTTCTACTCAATCGAGACTCTCTAATCCCGATTCTTGTGGAAAAGTTTTAGTTTTGGACCCCTAGGGATATCCCCACACGGTCCGTTTACTTGTCGGAGGCTTAAAACGAAAAATCACAATTTTATTTAAAATGGACAGCCCTTGACAGAACAGACGATAACCTGCTGCTCGGGGCTCCATTTTCCTTCGTTCTTTTTCCTATGGCTCACTTATATCCCATTCTAGTCACACGTCAAATTTCGTTGAGAAATATTATCGTTTGCTAAGTCAAATCTAAGGAAAACATCTGTTTTGGACACTTTCGGGTGCATTTTAGTGCACGTTTTGCAAACTCTTGGTTTCGGGTTAGCGATGCTAGTTTTTCTTCCACAACTAAGCTTCATTTAACTAATAATGACTAACTAAACTCATTTCATGCCATAAAAATTACATTAAGCTAGCCGTTTCACTTCTCAGAGTTCTAACGACACTATTTTGTACATAACTTGCATAATTTTTATCGGATTCGATCCGTTCCAAAACCTACGGTTTTCTATGGTTCCTAGGCATCATTTGAGGTGTAGAACATCCCCAAATAAGCCAAATATGGTCAGGTCTCCTCTAGCTCAAATTTGAGCTCAGGTTCACCAACATTGTCAAATTTTCCCCTTTTTGCAACTCTTAACTCTTCTCTAACTTTTCTAACCTCTTTAAGGCTTGAAATTGGTTTCAAAACCATCTAATTTCAAAGTCTAGCTACTGCCCTTCAAGTCTCTAATACATACATAAATCTAACTTAGTCAATTACTAGCTCAAACTTTACTCACAACTTCTATCAACCACTTGGTGTGCATATGGAACCATTTTCTGTTTCTATCTCGTTTGTACATATGACAGCCCATATTTACATCTTTTATGGCATCAATTACACACAACAATCATCTCTTATGATTCCATAACACTCACATGAGGTTCTAACAAGATTTAAAAGCAATATTTCAACATGAATCAACAACAACTTCACAACTGTCACCATTTTCGTTTCTGCAGAATATCAAAGAAAATTGAGCTGAAATCTTACTTTGGTCTTGGCTTAGGGAGTTGAGAGAGGTCTAAGGAGGATGTTTGAGAGCTTGGAAGGCAACTTGGGTGATGGTTCTTTCCCTTTCTCTCCTGGCCGACCAGCCTTGTCGCGGTTCTGCTCGCGGGTGTGCTCGCGATTCAGCTCGCGACCTGCTCTGTTTCTGCTCTGTTTCTGCTCGACCAGCAGCTGGTACTTCTTCTCCTTCGTGTCTCCCCCCTCTTCTCTTCCTTTACTGCCCAGTTTGCTGCAGTTCACGGCCTCTGAATGCCCTCTCACGCGAGCTGCTCGAACTCGCGCCTGCACTGTCGCGCGAGCTACTGGTGCGCTGGAGTCTGCTTTGGTTGCTGCTGCTGTCTTCTTCTTCCTTGTCTCCAGCCTTTCCCTTCTGGTCTGCTTCTCTTCTCCCTTCTGGTTCACCTCTCACGGCAGCAGCTTCACCCTTGTTTTTCTTTCTCTCGAATCTTCTCGGTTTCTCTCGATGGAAGGCTGAAATTGCTGAAAAATCAGCTTAAGTCTTGTTTATATATTAGTCAAGCTTCTATTAATTACATCTTCCCCCACTATCTCATCAATTTCATTTCACCCATCATCTTCTTGGTGCTCTTTCACGATTACCCCTCATTATTCTCCCTTGTCTATTTCGCTTCCATTCGATTAATTTTCGTCTTGCTAGAATTTATTTTAAAAACACTAAGCTTGTTTTATTAATCTTGGCTCTCTCTTTTAAATCGAATTTTAATTCAATTAGCCTTTACTAAAATCTTGGATCTCCTAAATTGGATTTTCATTGGGACGTTACTAAACTTTTTAATACGACGAATTTTGTCGTATTCTAAATGAATAAATTTCGGAGGCTATGAAATTAAATCAATTAAACGTAGAGAGTTATATATTATCTCTCTAACTTAATTTCAAATGTTGGGACTTTAGAAGTCGGAGCTAGGAGTTTACACATAACGTCGTCCGACTTCTGTGGTTAGAGTCCCTACTATCGAAACATCTGCACTTACACCTAGGAGGTTTTGTTTATAAAACATGAAAATAAATTGAGCTAAACGAGCTCAGTGAGTGTCATACTTTTCTAGTCAAACTGTGCTTTTAAAAATAAGTCTCTTTAAAAACTTTAAAAACATTTCATATCTGTTTCAATATCATACAACTGAAATGCATTTTCTGAAAATCCATCTAAATCAAACGCATGTATCAACATTCAGTATAAATATATTTCATGCGTAATAAAATTGGAATTTAACAACATCATGAAAAGTGAATTTCCTGATTTCTAAAAATTATTCTGAAGCACTTTTCAAATCTGAAAACATAGTAATCTGTATTCTTTCATCTTTGCTGTAAAGTTTCAAATTGTGGTGGTAATACAATTTTTTGAAAAATCTCTCCGTGAGATAAACTAATCACCCGTGTCTGAATACTACATGGCACCCTAGGTATATTGTAGAGCGAAATTTATCATCGCTCCAAGCAACATTTATCCTCACTTAGATCATTTATCTGATTTTACGTAGTGAAAGTATCGCTACTAGAAGCTAGCCATTATATACCTTTATTAGTGCATGGGCGATACACTTAACTGGACTAATTGACACAGTCCCTCCCGTGGGTTTCCTCCCGTTGTTAGTGACAAACACCCTTGACACTGCCATGCATGTTTTTAGGGTACTCTGACCAGTACATCTAACTGAGATACCTATAAGGTGTGCCATAGGCTTGCAAACATTTCCAAACATGCTGCTTTTTATCACATAATCCATAATTCACATAAATTTTCTAAAATTCATGTAAAAGGTTTTCATGTTAAATACATTTACTTTAAAATCAATTTTCAACATTTAAAAGCATGAATTAAAACATATCACATAAATTCATTGAATAGAAAATAATTGTGTCAAAGCATTTCGAAAGAACACTCACCGTTTCCTAACTTACATTAATTTACGATTTCGGGTTCCCTCACCTCCACATTACCTACGTATTTTCACATTCTACTTTTAGGCAACGTCTCAACCAAAATGATTCATACACGCACTTCTAATATCATACATTAACACACAAACGCCTAACTACACAAGGATTTCGAAATACCCCTTTTTCAAGCCGTAACAATCCTAATTATTCTTATATATATTTCATTTGAATTTCTCGACATTTAAGTATGTAAAACACCTCAATTAAAGTCCAAATTTCACATCAATGCATTAAACATATTTTTGAACCATTTTACCCTATGTTGACCGAATCTACCATCATTTGTCATCTAATGAATTTCTTCTAATTTTCATGTTAAATTCATTATCAATATAATTTATAAAATCATTCAAAATATTCAAAAATAAATATCTATCATTCTAAGCTCACTTTGGCCGAACCTTAACAATTGAAGGTACCATATTTTTGTTTCTTATTTCAACATCAAAATTCAACATTTCAATTCATACACATACATGAAAATCACTCAAATAATTTGAACTCAAGTTGGACTACTTATTTCCCCTCTTGGCCGAACCATATGCAAACATATTTTCAACATTTCTTCAAGATTTACACTTGCATGCACATCAAAATCACACTGATTTTCATGGCAAAACAACCAAACTCAAATTGAACCATTAAAACCTATCTTTGGTCATGTACTACATGCAAAACCAACATAAACTCCCTTCAATTTTTACACCAAACTCACATGCAATATAACACCCATAATTTTGAGGTCACAATTCCTTAAACTCAAACATAAAATCACAATCAATCCATCAACAATCATAAATCCAAACATTTACATAAACTAATTTATGAAAATTTAAACCTTATCTCTTCAACTTGACTTGAAATGGATGTATCTTGCTCCTAAACTTGCATGCAACCTTAAATGGTTTGAAAATCACCCAAAAATCAGCTCAGAACCTCAAGTGCAACAAGCTGTCTTCTTACTTCTTAACCTCCTGACCAAACACCCCTTTTTCCTATCTTGGTCGAGAGCTTCACTATCCTTTCTTACAAAATGTGTTTTGTCCATTAATCCTTCACTTTATATAGCTCTTACATCTTTATTACACTTGTCATTCATACATAAATCTCTTTCTCTCTTTCTTGCCACATGTCACACTTTCATGCATTCTTTTTCCACATGTCAAGCATGCATGCTTCCTTTTTTCCATTTGTTACTCATGCATGCCTTCTTTTTGCCACTTGTCATGCATGCATTCTCTCTTTCACTCCTTGCATGCCAACTTTCATGCATTCCATCCATATTTTTCAATTTTCTAAAATGCCCTTATACATATCTTTTAGAATTTAATAAAATCCCTTTTTGGTAATTTTATTTTGCACTAAACGTATTTTAATCCTTAATTACCATGCCAATTCGCATTTGAAAATCATTTCCCGTCCATCTGAATATTTTACTATAACATAATTATACATTCGGGCACTTTAAATTATTTTATTACTCTATAAACAATCGGAAGGTTATTTTTGTCCAATAAGCTTCGAATCACTTATAATCTATTCAAATAGACTCATTTTTTATCTGTTTCAGTTTCTTTAGTCTCTTATTCTAGAAATTTATGATTTTCAGGGTCCGTTTCCAAAAAATCATTATCCACTCGGAAACATTATTCACACGAAAATACTATTCATCGAAAAAAAATTTATTATCTCGTAAATAAGGACATAATTTATAAAATACATGTACGCTACACGAATCTGGAAGGCTATGTTATAGTTTTTGAAAATTTATATCCATTCACTGAGTGTTAGGCTCATTTTTTTATAAAACCATTTTTTCATATATCCGCCGCAGGTTCGTACAGATATATGCAGATCGTAAAAAAGGCCACCTAATGAAAAACAATTGAATTTGTGTTTATAAATTTCTTATTTACTAAATTTTGTAAGTGCATTTCCAAAATCAATTTTACAATTTGATAATCATTTTACAGATATTTGAAAAATTTATTTTATACATTTAGTTTATGGGTTGTAGCACGAGAAGTTTAAAAAAAAATTAGTTTTGTTCTATTAGCATTTTGATTAAAGTCATTCCCAGAATTTCGATGGTTATTTTAAGGATTTTCAGTAAATCCATATTTTTGATCTATAAAACCCCAATTTTCATAGGATCCTCCCGGACTCAAGATAGGAGTCGGGTTTGGTCCTGTCACTTTTGATGTTGGAGATATGGTTATAGTTAATCTACACAAAGAGCGATTGTCAACAAGAGGATATGGAAAACTCAAACCAAAAAGATCGGTCCATTCAAAATTTTATAGAAGATCAATGACAATGCCTATATAGTGGATTTTCATAAGCTTTTAATATCTCCAAAACTTTCAGTGTTCAAGATTTATATGAGTACCACAAACTAGACTCCTATCTTCTTCCTTTTGAACATCAAGGACGAGTTCTTCTGAAGAGGGAGAGATCTGATGTAGAAGCAGTATACTCATACCCTTAAACTCAATTCTAGAAGCAACTAGGAACAGTACGCACATACCCCTACTCTGCAAACTTCAAATTGTAGAAGCCATATCCCACTCCACAAACTTAATTTCAAAAGCAATTAGCCACTCCTCATCATCATTTTGAGACCCAATTCAGAAGAAATTACCAAATATAATGATTTCTTACATTTTTTATAATTTTTGTAACTCTATAAATAGACTTGTAATTCATAGTTAAAGGAAAGCAGTTATAAAAAAAAACTTTCAATGTTTCTAAACTTGTTTGTTTATCTTCCTAAAGGTCCCTAGAACCATATTTAGCTTAGTCAAATAATTTTCAGAGCAAGTATATCTTGTCTGGAAACTATCTCGCATCACAAATATATATGTCAATTACAATTTTTAAGCTTAATTAGTTTTTTTTTTTTTTTCATGGGCCTAATAATTTCCTTCCACGTCTTTGAATTTATAAGAAACAAACAAGAAAGATATTTCTTTAAAAAAAAAAAAAAAACTGAATCATTACTGATTTGAGCATTCATTCTGGTGTATCAAAGTTTTATACATCCATAAGTTTATCGAAATTTATATATGATAAGGGGAATAAAATAAATGAATTTTCTTTACTTATTTATGAAAAGGATTGTTTGTTATAGTATGTATTAAATTTTTCATAGTTTCAAGTTTCAATTCAATGTAAAAACAATCTCATTATATATATATATATATATATATATATTTCATTCTTGTTTTTTTTTGTGTATTATTTTAGGGTGAATTATAACCAACCCCCCCCCCCCCCCCCAAACCTTTGCATGAAATTAAAAAACCAACCTAACCATCAAAAAAAAAAAAATTGCAATCTGCCATTGCCCTTTTTGTTTGAAAAGTTTACTTTGACATTATTCTTTGCCCCTTATTTAAACTTAACTTAATTGAAATTAAATAAAAAATTTGTTCATCAAATCTCTATCATTCATCTTACGATGAACGGTGGATATTAATTAGAAAAAAATTTAAAAAAAATCAAACAAAAATTAACAAATGATAACAAATTTGTTTAACAGATCTCCATCATCCATCTTAAAATGGACAGTGGAGAATAATTTGAAAAAAAAAAATTTAAAGTTTCTTTTAGTTAAAAAAAAAAAAATAAGGGTGAAGATCCAATCTAGATCTCCAACTTATATTATCTTTAAACATATCCAAACCCAACATCATCAATCAGTCCACTACAAAAACCCAAAACATCTTCAAACATACACCTAAAAAATCATCAAAAAAATCTAGGTTCAAAAAATTCACGAAAAAATCATCCTTAAAAATCATCTAACCCTAACTAGGTTTGATTCAAACCTAGATTTCTAGGTTTATGAATCCAGATGTCCGAGTTCCAAAAGAAGAAGAAGAGAAGAATAAGAAGAGAAAAAGATGGGATGAAAGAGAGTGGATTGGTACTGTGGAGTTATTTGGAGAGGGTGGTGATCGACGTGCAAAGGGGTGGTGATGGAAGTCTAGTGGTGGATGGTGGGGAGAGAGAGAGAGAGCCTGGTTGTTAGTTTTTAAATTTTTAATCTTAATTTAGTTATATAAATATATATATAAAATATTTTTTGGGTCAGTTCTAAAATAAATGTATAATTATATATATATACACATGATCATTTTCTTATTCATTCACATTTATGTGCACATTCAATTACCATATTCCCTTTAACCAACTACGACAACAACATTTTCAAATGGAAAGAATAATGATAGGGTATAAAACATTTTTTTTCAATAGGTCAGGGTGGTATTTTTAATTATGCAAAGGTTGGGGGATTTTTTAGAATTCATTCTATTATTTTTTGTTTCATACTTTATACGCCTTTTTTTTTCCCAAAATGGATTTTGCTTTGTGTGCCTAGATGTACAAATATACAAAGGGGTATTATGAAAAACCCTATTGAAAAGTAAAGTTTTCAGTAGCAACACCTGTTTTTTTTTAAAAAAAAAATTAAATGAACTGCTTCCTACCATTAATGTTCCATAAAAAAAAGTTAACATTTTCCATCCAAAACCATAAAATGACCCAAATACCCTTATCAAGATTGTGTAAAATGTCTATTGTATCCTTTAAACTTATTTAATAATTGAAATACCCTTTGAATTATTGATTAAAGAGGATATTAAATAAAAAATAAAAAATACTAATTAAGAAAAAAAATTGATTTTCTAGGTTTCTAGACTTCCAAGAACTTGGTTGTTGGAAACCCTTATTTTTTTTGAGTTGCTGAAAACCCTATTTTTTTGGGTTTCCAGATTGCTGGAAACCTAGAAATGGAATCCAAATCAAAACCATTCAAACCAAATCAACAACCTAGAAACACATTCGAACCAAACCAAATCAAAACAAAAATTAAAAATAAAGGAAATCAAAATCACTATACACCCAAACCAAAATGAAATCATAACCAAATCAGCAACCTAGAAACAAATTCAAACCAAATCAAAACCAAAATTAAAATTAAAAACGTAATCAAAACCACTATACACCCATATCAAAATGAAATCAAGACCACCACATAGTAAAACCCTAAACCACTATACACCAAAATAAAGCAACACACACCCCCACAAAACCAAAAACAACAAATCAACAAAGTCAGAAGATGAAAAGAGATGAGAAGAGAAGCGGCTCCCCTGGCACTTCATCATTTTGTTCGACCCAATTAAACACTTCATCTGGATTAGACAAACCTAGATGAAGTGTTTATCTGGGTTCAAGGAAACCCAAATGATTAAGAGAGATGAGAGATAAGAAGGAAGGACGGCGGTAGGTAGATGTGGGTTTGATCTGACTTTTTACTAGATAGGGGTTCTCGTAGCTAAAAGGGAAGAAGGGAGAAAATGAGGGATGACGATGACTAGTTGGGAGTTCTTATAGCTAGAAAGAGATGAGAGAGAAGAGAAGAGACGGTGGTGGCTGGATAGGGTTTTCGTGGCTAAAAGTGAAGGAGAGAGAAGAGATGAGAGAAGGGACAGTAGCAGCTGGATAGGGGTTGCTGCTGAAAAAGGAGGAGAGAGGAAAGAAAAGACAGCGGTAGCTAGATAGGGGTTTCACAATTGGAAAGGAAGAGACTATTGAGTTTGAAGATAATTTAGGATGATAAGTTTGAGGAGAGAAGAGATGAGACTGATAAAAGGCTTTGTCGATGTATGGATTTGGTCGACCGAAGTTCTAAGCTCAATACCTGCAATCAAATAGAAACAAAGCAAAAACAAAAAGATGAAAGAGTAAGAACAAATTACAAGGGTGGTTTTTGCATGGTTCGATCAAAACAGTGCCCACATCCACGATTGTGTTCTTTGGTAATTTTAGCAGAGTCACAATATATTATTAAGTGTCATTTTGTTTACAATAAAATTTCAGTCCCTATTTATAGTATGGGGCGTTACAGTTTGAATGCAATTAAAATAAGAAAGAATTTCACATTAATTATACTTTCAAAACTAGTTTACACCATATTAGGCATAGATTCTGCTATATCAGGGATTGATTCTATCAACATAAGAATTTGAATTTATTTTCGATTCTGGTGGTTGACTCCTTTTCAATTTATGTTGTTGCCAATCTGGAAAATTCCTTTAACAAGCACTTCGATCTGTGAGTTGTAGCTTGCCTTGGACGACTTCGAGCTGGCATAAGGCGAGCTAGATTGTGACTGACCAGCGACTTGAGAACTGCATTAACAACTACAAGCTCGTTTGTGCGAACTAGGTATTGGTGAACTGGACTTTCGACTCCTAGGTCAATCCATTAGATTAATTCCTTGGGCTTTTACCAACCCATTTATGTGGTCTCAAATATACCCACAACAGGCTTTAAGATGATTTAATTTACATATAATTTTTAATTTATATTTAATTTTTTTTCAAATTAATCTCTACTGTCCATTTTAAGATAGACGGTAAAGATATGATGAATTAATTTTTTTATTTATTTTTTAGTTTTTATTTAATTATTTAATTTTTTAAAATTAATCTCCATCATCCATTTTAAAATGGACGGTAGAGATCTAATGAATTAAATTTTATTTAATTGTTTAATTTCTCATTTTTTTCAAATTTTTTTATTTATATTTTTTTTCAAAATTTTTATCGAATGTTATTTAACAAATAAAATTGTTCATCCAATTACTATTATACCCTTCAAATTTAACACCAATAGGTTATTTTAACCAGAAGGGGACGGTTCACCTAATTAAAAAAATTCAAGGGCCGTTACTGAATACTTTGATTTTCAGGTGGGGTCTTTCATAATATCTCATACAGAAATTAGAGATAATCTCAAAAAACTTATTGTAGTTTGTAAAAATATCCATTTTATCACATATAGTTTCATTTTTATCTAAAATCCTCTCTGACGTTAATAAAAACACTCAAAATACCCTTGGAGGCATGTGAAATGATAAAAATGCCTCAATAGACACAAATTGATGATGAAGTCATGGTTGGTAAAAATGATATTTTCTATTAATTTTTTAACATTAGTAAGGATTTTGGATAAAAATAAAATATATATGATAAAATTGATATTTTTGTAAACTATAATAGGTTTTTTAGGATTATCTTTAGAAATTATAAACAAAAGGTTGAGACACGACAGTTGCATCAATTGATGCATAAACATAATTAAGTTTCTCTAAATATTTCAACAATTCACTAGTAGGCCTCTCATATTCACTTTAACGAAGAAGTGGTTTTGAGTTATTTTTCTTTTCTATAAATTCAAATTTACAAGAGTTCAAAAAATAAAAATTCTTTGTAGATGGTATAATGAGATGTTTGGGGTTTTGTGAGGGTTGGATTTAGTTGCTTATGTTGTATGTTTCTTCTATTTCCTATTATATTCTTATTAATAGTAAAGCTTGCATTATGATTTGGCCATCTCGGGTCTGTCTCACATTAATAGGGGCGAAGTTAGGATTTTTGACTTAGGGGGGCCAAGTCAAAAATATAAAATCAAATCGACAAATATAATATATATGTATACATATATACACACACTAATATTCAAAGAAAGAAGTTATCATAAACTAAATATAAAACCGTTCTTATTGCAATAAATAAATTAATAAGTTATATATAATCGATTTTAGAATATACACCAAATTTCTCCATAATTTCCCTTTCGAACATACACAATAAAAAAGTTTACAAGAAAGTCATGTTTTCCATCTTATTAGAAAGCATAATTTTAACAATACACATAATTAAAAATAATCTTTCAGTAGTAGCCATTAACATGGGAAGAATAAGTGCAAACACCATTTTTGTAACATATAATCTTAATTACTTATGTATATTTTGGTAATTTAATTTTTATTATATTCACATTTAATCATATTAAGATATAATAACTCCCAATAACTTTATATAAATAAATAAATAATTAGATTATAAATTTGCAAAATAAGTTTCAAAACCAAATATAGTTTAACACGAGTTTCAAATATTGCATATAACACTAGAAGCGACTCATTGCAAATATTACATCTATCATATAATATAAAACAAAAATAATTTACTAGACACATGGCCAATTTTCATTGGTTGTAGGGGGTCCATGGCCCCTATGGACCCCCCATAGCTCTGCCATGCATATAAATAACTTCTATCTTAACAATCACTTTTACTACTATGCATATCACCTTTTAATATGAGTAGTTGAGTATGGATGGTTTTCTCTAAATTTAATAATCTTCTCACATAAAAAAAAAAAAAAAACAAAAAAAATCAATCACTTTTATTATGTATGGTAATTCATAAATTATTATCAACAAACTATGACATTAGGGTTTGTTCAATAATTTTGCTTTCATTTTCTATTTTTGAATATATATATATATATATATATATGTGTGTGTGTGTGTGTGTGTGTGTGATGCATCTGTTATAATTGTTTTGAAAAAATATTTTACCATATTGTAAGAGTAAAAGTAATATTGAATATAATTAATTAATTTTTATTAATTAAATTTAATTAAATTTTTTTAATTTTTTAAAGAAACATTATGGTACAAAATAATATATATTTTATTAAGCTTTAGAAAAATATATTTATTAACAAGAAAAGGAAACTAAATATAATCCATATGGAGAACACATATAATTTTTTGTAAACTTTAATAATTTTATTTTTAATAAGTAGAGTATCAGTAATAGGTTTCAATCCTACTTACCAAGTTGAAAAAACAAAAGGAAAAAGTGAAAACGGCCAAATGATGTTTCCAATTTTTCTTCAATAAAAGTGAAATTTAGTTTTTCTTTTGTTTTTTGTTTTTTTTTTAAATATGGTTGGCAAAAATACTTTCACGATTTTTCACTTTCGAAAAAACAGAAAAAACATTTATAAAACGGTAACGAGCATGCCCCTAGTAATCCTCGATCCCTTGTAACGAGCATGCCCCTAGTAATCCTTGATCCCTTGTGTTGAGAAAAATAAAAGATGAACTCTTTTTCTTGATTTCGTTAATCAATAACATTGAGATAAATTTTGCATTTATACAAAAAATTAGATTAAAGAATAGACATTTGAACTTCATTCCAAGTCTAATTTGTGATATCAATTGTTTTGACAAGATAGCAATCCATTCATCAAAAACAAAAAAACAAAAATCCAGTTATCAAATTGTAGACATCAAAAATCATGCAATGGTTCACACCTGATAATACTCATTCATATAACCAACTCACTTATTTTGATTTTGTACAATTTTTAATATTTTAACCACAGCGTAACATGGTCTAATGATAGAAAGTCCTTATTCAGATTGATAATAACTCAAATTTGAGTGATTAAATCATTGATAATATTTCAAGAGAGTAGAATACCAAGAACCCTCTTGATGATTGATTTATTACAAGTGGAAAGAACGTTTCCTTTTTTTCATAGTGACCTCTCTTCCATTAACAATTTGACGAGGGTTGATAGTTAAGTCGAACTCTCTTAAGTGTAAAATGGTAATTTAATTAAATTTTAATTTTTACTTTTGAAAATATATAATATAATGGGTTGTTTGGATCTCTACATTCATATAGACCGTGAAGATCCATTTAAAATAATTAAAAATATTTTTTAATATAAAATAATTAAATTTCAAAACAAATTATTAAAAATAAAATAAAAATAGAAATAATTTTCCAAGTGGATCTCACCTGTCCAAATTTTTTATATTAATTTTAAAAATTAAAAATACAATTTTGAAAAAGATTATAAAATTAAAAAGTAAGTCTATCTCTACTATCCAACCATAGATGAACAATACAGAAGGATTTTTTTAAAAAATAGTAATAATAAAACTTCATTTAAAAAAAAATCAAATTTCTAAATCTAGATCCAAAAATCCATCTCAAATGGAGTTGAAGCCCCATCGTTGACAAGGATCCATTTGAAAAACTTCCACCATTGATGAATCTATCAATAGTGGAGATGGATTGAATTTTATTTAATTTTAAAATTATATATATTTTTTAAAAATTAATATAAAAATTTTGGATTCTAGATTTTTCTATTAATTCATTTTTCATTATTTGTATTTTTTCTATTTTAATTTTTAAAATATGATTATTTCCCAAAACTTAGGGATGAAAATGATTTTTACCTTGATTAAATTTCAAAAAATAAAATAAAATATATATTATTTTCAAATGAATCTCAGCTATCAATCTCAAATATGGATGATTGAGATTATTTTTTAAAAAAATTTAAAAAAGTGAAAATGACAATGGAGATCCAATCTGGACCTCCACTGCCATTTTCAATCTTAAAAATATATAATACAATGGGATTTTTAAATTTCTACCGTCTATCTAGATGATGAAGATCCATTTAAAATAATTAGTAATAGTTTTCAACATGTATATATATATATGTGTGTGTGTGTGTGTGTGTATATTAATATAAAGTTGTTGGTTAAAACTAATGTATTATTAAAAAGAAAAAAAAAATACAAAAAATGACAAGGCAAAAAGCCAGATCAAAGTAAAGAACAATCTCCAAAAGATTACAACTAGGTCATAGGAGGGGAAAGACAACATAAGATTCAGTTGAAACCGGATTTTTGTAAATTAAACCCTATATTAGATCTCATTAAAACTTTACCAAAAAAGCCTAATGGGAAAAACCTATCAAGAAAAAAGAGTCCACCCTCTAAAGCCAAAACTAACTAAAACGATAATGGCTTTTATCAAGAAAATCATCAGAGAGAACGAAACTCAAAAAAGCCGAAGTCGTCCATCACTAAGTGGAGTAAATAAAAGGAGGAGAATGAGAAGCTAAAACGTCCATAATAGAATTCCCCTCACAATAAATATAAGTCACGATGAAATTAATATCTTTTAAATAAGAAAAACACTTATCTCAAGTTAAATGCCAATGCTAAAGAACTGTAGAAGAGTGAACAAAAAGAGAGAGAGAGAGAAACAACATAAGCTTTTCAACAAATGCTTCATCTAGTAATAAATCCAAACATATTGAATAGCATGAATAGCAGCCATAGTTTTCAATATAAAATAATTAACAT
Organism: Litchi chinensis; assembly: GCA_019925255.1. Classification (NCBI taxonomy): domain Eukaryota; kingdom Viridiplantae; phylum Streptophyta; class Magnoliopsida; order Sapindales; family Sapindaceae; genus Litchi; species Litchi chinensis. The sequence goes on along the minus strand of CM034463.1, from coordinate 28,638,315 downwards.
TTCAAAAAAAAAAAATAAAAAAATTAACAATAAAATAAAAATAAAAATAATTTTTTAAATGGATCACAGTTGTCCATATCAAAGATGGACAATTGAGATGATTATTATTATTATTATTATTTAAAAAAAAAAGTTGAAAACAAAAACTGAAGATTAAAAAAAAAAAAGTGAAAATGGCAGCGAAGATCCAATCTGGATCTCCATTGCCATTTTCAATCTCTATTGCCAACTTCTTCAAGTTCAACTCATACAAATTCAAACAAATAATAATCCAATCTAATGTCAACAATACCAGATCGTCTTAGTTTTATAGGAAACCTTATTGATCCATGGGATGGCTATGTCTCAAAATCTAGTTTCAAATTTTGGTTCAAAGTCGATAGGGGAGATGGGTGCATCAAAGTCACCTATGCAATATGGGTGACAACAGTGATGAGATGAGTGGAAGAAGAAGAAGAAAATAGAAGGGAAGAAGAGAGAAGTGGAGGGTCATTGATGAAATGATTAGATTAAAAACTTCATTTTGGGTTTGAGGCTATGGAGAGATGATAACTTCACTTCATCTCTTGAATGTAGAGATCCAATCTCCATTTCTTTTCTTTTTTTTTTAATTAATTTTTATTTTTTTTTCAATTTAAAAAATGGAAAATAATTTTCTTAATTTAGAAAAAAAAATTATTCTCTACCATTTATCAACATGATGAATGAGACAAATATCACATTTTTGTTAATTTTTAAGGACTTCTTTTTTTTTTTTCAGTTTTGATTATTTTAAACTTTAAACTAATTTTTTATTAATTTTAAAAATTTTAAAATATTTTAAAACCTTTTAAATAGATCTTCACTATCGATCTGGATGGTAGGGATCTAAACAATTATAATATAATAAATATTTAAAAGAAAAATTAAAAATAAGTTAAATGCCTGAATTAACCTTAAAAGCCTCTTTTATTTTGCTAGATTGAACTAAAATTGGTTTAATTTCAGTCCAATCCAATATTTGGAGGAGACCAAACCCATGTTTCAATTAGTCCCACAAAATGGGGCTGTTAGAAAAGAAAAAAGGAAAACCAAAAAAATAATTAAAAAACCTCATGTTCTTTTCCTCCATCATTGTCCTTTGCCACAGTCGACATCCTTAGCAACTTGGCATTCCCCACTAGCACCTTCCTTACCATCCTCAAACCGTTGATGACTTCCTCATCCGCCACGATGACGTTAACCCACCTTTGCCTCGACCGCTGCGTTATCTCCATGATCGGCGGCACCGCCATGCTTTACTAGATTTTTGTTAACTCATCATTGAGCATTTTCTCCTCCAAATTTTTGCCCAGAAGAAGAGAGAAGTGAACCATAACAATAAACCAAGAAAAGGGAAGTGAGAAGTGAAAAGCGAGAGTCAAAGAGGTGAACCATAATAGTGAATGCCAAGATAGTGAATCATGACTGAATGAACGGTTGAAGACGAAAATGGAGAAGAAGAAGAGAGAAGTTGTGGCGATGGATTAGATGAAATGTTGAAAACGAGAATGCTCCGGTCAAACCTCAACATATTATTTATATTTAAATATTAAATTTAATTATTTCAAAATCAAATATAAATTATAAATTTTTTTATCTAATCTCATAATATATCAAACAACGTGGTATTATTTTTAATCTAATTTCAACTATATCAAACACATGATAGTACAATTAACCTAATTCTATCGAATCCAATCTCTTAAAAATAATCTAATTCAATCTCACATACTAAACGGAGCCAAAAGAGTTAAACATAACGGTCAAACCTGATCAAATCATTAGTAGAGGGAGAGGCGAAGTCATTGTGAATGTTTAACGTTGTTTCCGTCAGTAAAAAGGTAGTTTTAGATAATTTGCTTACTTCAAAATAATAATAATAATAATTTTTTGTATTTTTATATTTTGTGTGTCAAAATCATAATGTGTGAGTATACCGGTCATAAACATACACCTATTTTCGTTATTTAATCATTAAAAATACAACATAAAACAGATATTTATGCTAGAAAATTCTCATCACCCATAGATTTTCTTTCTATTTATTTGTTTTCTAATTGGAGTCAAAAGCATCATTCTAGTGTGTAGTTCTCCCCCTCAAATTGGGCTTATCTTTTTGTCTACTAGGTACTCCATACGCGGTGGTTGCCCACCGAAAACTCTCAGATCACATTGTCGCAAACCCTATTTTGTACGGCCGTCTACACCTGGCCCCACAACAAACTGTCCCCTCGGACCCACCGTCCACATGATCCAACAGTAGATATTTCTGATCATGTGATGGAATATAAAAAAAAAAAAAACCGTAATTACAATACTCTATCGGGACACTTTCGTCTCAAAATTGTCAGCAGTTACAACGTGGCAGCAAATCATTAGTCCAGAAAACGTAAAATAAAAGAGTTAGTGTGGATCCCGATGCAGAGTCACGTGACTTCGGCCCCACCTTGCATGCCAATACGTTAATTAGCTGGAGTTCAACAGATTATTTTTTATTCTCTGTGCGTGGGCTCCACCGTAACAGGTGAGTCTATGTCCGCCACGTTTTCGAACGTGCAGGAAGTAGGTCCCACCTTGAACATGGGCTCTTACTTGCCCGCACGCACGATGCACATGACTTTCACTACTCCCGTTTACTGCGCTAGGGAATTGCCACGTCATATAGAGGGTAAAATCGTCATTACACGTGAAGGAAGGTTACATTGTCCTTTCCTTCATCAACCACACATGTACGTGACAACCAATCTATCCTTTCGCTTCGTTAGCACGTGGCACGTACCTGAGACGAAACTATGTATTTATTGGACCGTGTTGTTCACGGGCTATGGTGTGAATTGTGGTTAGGACACGCAATGCTGGGTTAGAGGACAGTGAGTCCCCAACAACTTTTTTTTGTTTTGAAAAAAAAAAATTAAAAGTGATTGCAGTTGAATTAATCAAATATAAACAATTTAACATAAAATTGGATCCAAAAATTGGAATTAAATTAGCATCATTACATTGAATCATACAAAAATTTCAATATTCTTTTGAAAAAAATTGACCAATTTGTAGTCTAACTTAACTTCTCTTGCTTTCAACGTAATTTTAAGTAAATAAAACAAGGAACATGGAAACTTAATTATGTAATAGTCAAATTAAGTCCATGTGGAAGGGGATTTGCTACTAATTATAGCTACAATGACTAAATTAATTACAAATTATGGGATGATTGAGTTTTAAGTTTTCTTATTTTGGTTGTCTAATACATCAATTTGTATTTTTCATTCAATGCATGCTCACCCAAATAGGGCACAAACCCATGTGCAATTTGTCTAAGATTTAAAACATGGTCACATTTTCCTCTACCGACACATGGTCGATTAAGAAGAACACTTTGTACCATTAATTGGGTGTGGTAAAAGAAAATAAATTAATTCTCATGAGAATGACAAAAATGGTTGTGTGATATCAACATACAATATTCTTATTCAAAGAGATCACAACACTGTTATAATGTGTACGACTTCTCAATGTGCAACTTCCAGAACTTTATCATAAAATTCAAAAATAAAAATCAAGGCACACCTATTACTACTTGCCTTTTATATTCCAATGCGTCGGTGGCACATTTTCTGAACTTGTATGGCAGTCACAATTTGATACCCACATGGCTTATCAATATATTTTGATAAGTATATCGTATTTGTTCAACAATGATAGACTTAACAACACATTGCCTCCTTAACTTTGAAGTAAAGAAATAATATTTTTTTTAAAAAGCCCATCTTGTTTTATATTAAACTTTTTCAAATTTAAGTGTATCTTTTTGATAAATCAAGATTAATTATACTATAATGTGCTCCATTTATAAATTCAAAACCCACTTTATAATAAAGCAAACATTTGTAACTAGAGTTGAAGAGTTTTATTTGTCAACGACTTATTGATCTGTGGGTGAATTATTAATTTTTCCATCTACAATATAGACTTAAATTTAATGACAAAAATAGTTTTACTTGTAAAAGTTTTTTAATGATAAAATTTATAGAATTGAAGTAGATATTAATACATGAAATTATTTGTGAGTATCATCAATGACGAGATAAATGTTTTTTTTTTCATGAATTGAATTCAAGAAGTTTGAATTTACATCACAATATTCAACGTTCGATTCCTAACAATTTGATGAATATACTATTGGTTATAGGAGATATTTCACAATAGTAGCGTATGAAGCCTAACCATAGATTACCCTAAACAGATAGTTGGATTTTACCAAAATCACTTTCTGAAAGTGGGGAGGAGTTTTTAAGAAGGAAGAGATTCAAAGAGTGCAACTCAAGTTAGTTAAAAACAGAAAGAAATGAACGAATTCTTTCACTCACTTTCAACACTACAATTTATTTATTTAAGTTATTTATTAGAATTTTGGGAGAAAAAGGGAGAGAGTATTTTAGAAGGGATGGATGCAAAGAGTAGACCTGAAGTTAGTTAAAAGAGAGGAAATGGGTGTGAATGAGACCCATCATTTCTCTTCAGGTTTATGACCAAACATGTTTCTGGTATGCAGTCACTTTTCCTGACCTTTTTATTTCTTAATCTATTCTTTACAAATGAACACTTTAATCCATTTTAAATCCATAATTATAACCCTTTATTTGCTGGTAAAGCCTTTCCATTTTTTAGCACACTTGTTCCACACTTAGATTTTACCTTTAAGCTGGTGTACATTATATGGTTCTTAGTAAATCAATGTGTATATATACATATATATATATATATATATATATAAAGAAAGTTGCATTTAAGAGAACAATAACAATTTTATGTGGTAATAAATTTACTGTAGAAGGTAACAAATGGTCGTAAAGCTTGATGCAATAGATGATAAAGGTGATGTAGCCTAATTTCAATAATTCTAATAAATCATTTCTTTAAAAGCTAATACCAAATAAATCAAAAGTTTGCTAGTCTTTATTGCTATACGACTCAAAAATCTAGTATCAAATTTAAAAAGCAATTACTCCACAATATGAAAATAAAATTATCTACACATGCTTGAAAAATATGCATGGTGGAATTGAATTCCAATAATCATTAAGATGGATGGAAAAGTACACGATCATTTGGAGGCAATGTCCTCATTAAATTCATTTGCAATGGTATCAGCTTTGTGATGTTAAATTATTAAATAACTTTATTCATTTATTTATTTAATATCACGTATAGTTCAATTTAAATTTAAAATATTGTAAGATCAAACAAACGTTTTATGTTATGAAATCACAATGGTTTAAATAATTTTATTCAATGGCTAAGTAAAGATTAAGGGTACCGATATTGCCACCCAATAATATGATTTATACACCCATATTTTATTAAAAAATTTTAATTATAATAGTATCCCTAAATAAAAAGACCAAATAAGGACAAATTAAGTTAACTGATAAATCCAAAAACTATCTTAACCATTAACTCACATCCACTGATTATGAAACCCTAATTTTATTCCACTGATCAAATTAATAAAGAATTTTTTGTATTTTTTGGGAGTTAAAACCACTCTAATTCCAGTAATATTGTTTTAGGATGGAGGACCATCCTCTCTTGGTGGAGGAATTGTTGCTAGATGAATACCTAAATTGTATATGCTTCTTGATTAACAGAGTGAATTTTACCTTAAAAAGAAAAATGAAAACTTTCATGTATGAAAATGTCGACGTTGGAATTCAGTCGACGAGTAATCAATGCCCAATACCTGCAATCAATGTGAGAAAGCACAAATACCAAGGAAAGACAAAGACAGAAGCAGAGGATCAAACGAGAAACACCAAGCTTTTACGTGGTTCGGCAATAATTGGCCTACGTCCACGACTGTCTGTCTCTTTAATTCTACAGAGTGACAGTATATTATTGAATATTGTCCCTGTTACAATGATCTTAATCCCTATTTATAGGGAAAGAGGTGTTACAATTCTCGTTGTAGCCAATCAGGAAGAGAATCATGAATTAATTGTATTCCCTAAACAATTGAGAAAAATAAGGAAAAGAATTATGAATTAATTATACTTCCTAATATATTTAGATAATATCAGGAAATTACTATAATTATCTCAAGATAATGTTGATCTGAATTTGAATTTGAATTGATCTCCATATCTGATGAGGAAATCATGGTTTGACTGGGCAATTGCCATATTCGGAGAGAGAATCATGGTTGAACTTGGTAACTGCCTGTTCTGGAAGATATTGTACTTATTACGCGTCTGAGCGAGCTGATGTGTCATGGTGGTCTCGAGCTCGAGCTCGCTAAGAGATAAGCTGCGCAAGCGACGAGCTGCGACCTGGCTGTATTTATAAGTCTGTTGATGCCAGCTGAAAGAATCCCTTTAAACAAACTGAAGAACTTGCTGGGCTTAAAGTCAATACTGGGCCTCGTCTGATGGGCTTTGACTGGGTTAACCTTATGGGGTCTGAAATGGGCTTAAATTGGACTTTTACCAGCCCAATTAATGAGTCCGAAAAATACATATAACATTAGCCCCACAGCTCTCAGTTTGCTTCAGCGAGCTGGGAGCTTGATTTGCTAGTAAAAGTTGGCTTCCTTGGCACGCTTACTTTTGTAACTGCCTCTGTGCACTTTCAAATTCCACCTTTTCAGTTGCGACACGTGGCGATCATGCAGGTGGTAATTGAAGCGACGTCTGCACGTCCTTTACACGTACATTTAATGCGCACGTCCTTCAACTGACGGCTGCATGATTTCCAAAGCCCTGTTCTGCGCTGCACCGTCAGATCTATGACGGTTACACTTTCCAAGGATCTAACGGTTGGGACTCACGCTTGCTTGTCTATATAAGTCATTGGCCCCTTTCCATTTTCTTCTTTCATCTGTCACTTTCTTCCAAAGCAAACAAGCGTTTCAAGCTTTTAAGCAACCAGGACCCACAATCCTTTCTCGAAATCATCAGCCTTTCTCGCCGTTTTTTCATCTCGTCAACAGTTCAAGGTGAGGTTTCTTTTTCCTCAAAACTTTTTTGTTTTGGGTTCATCTTGCTCCATCACCATTGTTGTTCCTGCAATGATATATATGTATTTATTTATTTATTTTTAGATGTCTTCAAGTGGAACTCGCAAGGGGATGATTCCAAGCAATGAAGCTCGTGAGCATGACAAAGCCCGAACTCATGCTATTCAGGGAAGAGAGGCTCGTGAGGCACTCGCTCGTCATCCCACATCGCTAAAACGTCCTGAGGTGGAAGGACTTGTCGAGCAATTCCATATTCCCTTCGGTTGCCGTATACTGCTGCCTGATTCAAGCAATCATGCATGCTATCCACCCAGGGGATTCATCGCTGTCAGCACCCAGCATCTCGAGCAGGGGTTACGGTTCCCCGTTCCACCGTTCTTGATCGAATTTCTCAACAAAGTCAAGCTCGCGCCATTTCAACTGACTCCCAACTCTTATACGCAGTTGATCTCGCTGGCTATAGCCTTCTTCAGGAATGGCCTTCATGCCCCTACACCGAGGATTATTCAGCAGTTTTACTCCTTCAAGGCCGTGTCTGCGGGAGATGGAGAGAAACCGGATGGCATCTATTATCTCACAGCTCGCCAGTCGCAATACAAAGACCTTTTGCCCAAAGGAGAAGCGAAAGGCAAATCCAACGTTGGGCCGTACAAGACGAGTTGGTTTTATATCTCGTGCCCATCTCTTGCAGATCTCCGAAACTTCAGCTTCGTCCTAAAACCAGGTACTCATAAGAAAATTTAAGCGAGCTGACTTTGTCTGGTACCTTCATTACTTATCATTTTTTGACCATTTGTTGTGCAGTGTTGAAGATGGACGAGTCCCTTCTTAACAGCGGGGAGGAACGAGCTCTTGACAAGCTCGCCAAATCGAACGACGCGGGCATCAGCAGCAGATTCGACGATGCTATCCTTAGAGCTTACAGGCTTGCTCCTTCTACGGACTCCCATCTTCTGCGAGCTGGGGAAGATATAGGCAAGATGAGTGACAGGCCTAGACTTCCTTCTGTTTTTGAGGTTTCTGTTCAGGATGCGTCTACTTCCCGACCTCCGCCAGCAGTCTCTTCATCATCAGAGGATGTCATTCGCTCGGATAACATTCGCTCGCCTTCTCCACCTCGGAAGACTTCATCTCGAGGTGCTCCTGCTCGCACCTCCTCTAAAGCAAGATCATCTTCAGCTCGCACACCAACGAAGGCGAAGCCGTCTTCAACTCGCATCCCTTCAAAGGGTGCGTCTAGAAAAGGTTCTTCTACAGTTCCTGCTCCAGTTCGGACAGGATCAGACCCAGTCCCTACAGCTTCTACTGCACAGGCTGACCCATCATCTTCTCCACATCACACATCTACCCTAGGGGCTTCACTGCCATCCCCAGCTCGTGCTCCAGCCCTTGCTCCTTCTTCTACGAAACTCCCAACCAACAGGAGGAAACTTATACTCATGAAATCTCCTCCTGCAAGTCCCACTGTATCTAAAGCTTCCTCGATTCCTTCAACAAAACGGCCTGCCGAAGACTTGGCCACTCCAGCAGCACCCTCAAAACGCTCTAAACTATCTGCCCAGGACCAGGCTCCTGCAATTGCTGCATCCAACGAAGCGCCTATTGTTACTGAAGCCACTGCCCCTGCGACCGCTGCTCCCAGCGAGGTGCATGATGCTGCTAAAGCCACTGCTTCCTCAACTGTTGCTCCTAGCGAGGTGCCTCTTTCAAATGTTTTTACAAATCTCCAGCCACCTCCTACTTCCAGTTCGCAGCCTGGAAAAGGTGATGCTCCTTCTAAGGTTGCTCCCCAGGCAACCCGAGCTGGTCCCAGCGGGCATGCGACTAAGCGTACCGTTGTATCGCGACGCGGTGGTTCTTATGATGATGCACGCGATATCCCGGAGCGCGAGAGAACTCCTTCCCCAACCAGATCAGACATCGAGCTGGGTCCTGGAGGAAGATACTTAAATTCCTTCCTTGACAACTGGGCAACAATTATGCTCAATCATGCGAATGTCTTGGAAAATAGGTGTCTTAAGGGCGAGGACCTAGATGAGTTCGCGGCTCGCCATTGCATGCTGGTAAGTTATTTTTCCTCATCTGCTGATTCCCTTACTTGACTAGATTTTAATCTGTTCATAATTTCCAGGGTGCCCTTGCTGCAATGAAGCGAAAAAGGGAGACAAAGGCTACCAAGGATGAGATGAGGAACCTGGAATTCGACCTGGAGGCGGCTACTGACGATTTAGCTCGCTTGGCCTCGGGCAGAATAGAAGGTCAGGAAGCTCAGATCGCTGAGGCAAACGCTGCAAGGCAAGCAGCTGAGGAGGCCTTGAAGAAAATGGAAAATGAGCACGCCATGCTAAAGGATGAGCTGCTCAAGGTAAAAGAAGATCTGAGGCAGTCTGAGCAACAGGCTGCATTGGACGAGAAACGGGCTTCAGCTGCAGAAGAGAAAACTGAAGTACTTCATCGCCAGGTCGATGCTGCTCTGGTGCGAGCTGAAACTGCCGAGAAACAGGCCGAGGAGGCTAAGAAGCGAGCTGATGAGATGGGAGCTGCAGCTAAAAGTGCTGAGGAGGCTGCAACCAAACGAGCCGAGGTGCTAAGGCAGCAAGTGGGGGAGGCTATTCAGCGAGCTGATGCTGCAGAGCAATGTATTGAAGACATGAAGAAAGAGGCTGAGGTCGTCAACCGTCTCGCTGATAATGCCTTCGAAGAGTTGACGGTCTTTAGAGAGCAAGCAGCTCAAGAACTGGAAGTGCGGGTTGCAGATGCAAAGGACGAGGCCGAGGCAAGAACAGGTCGTGATTTCCTCTACACACTGTGGATGTCCCATCCAGGAATGGATTTTTCTATCTTTGGGGACATAGGGCCTGAAACCGTTGAGGAATTTAAAGCAGAAGCTGCCTCGTCTACTGCTGGTCCAGAATCTTTGGCTGATCCAGATCCTCCTGCTCAGAACTAATAGCTCGTTTTCTTCCCTTTTTCATGTATTTTTCTCTCAATTTTTCAACTTGTAACCAGTTCTCATACTTAATGAAAATTTCTTTCATTATTTCTTCTGCGTTGACTGTTCTTCAGGCTATTGTATAATATACTTTATGCTCTTCACATTTCTTGCGAGCTGATAATCAATGAACCCAAAATCTGATAATAATTAAAGCAATTTCTTGTTTTTCCAACTTAATAAAATTTTGCAGGTATAAGTAATTGGTTTATCAGAATGTTTGATGAGCTACGCAGGGGCATTTAGCCCTCTGCTTTTTAGGCTCTTTATTTATAGCGAGCTATGCAGGGGTCGTCACCTCGCCTGCTTTTTTGGCTCTTTAGGCGAGCTATGCAAGGACACTTAGTCACTTGCTTTTTAGGCTCTTTCATTTATAGCGAGCTATGCAGGGGTCGTCACCTCGCCTGCTTTTTTGGCTCTTTAGGCGAGCTATGCAAGGACACTTAGTCACTTGCTTTTTAGGCTCTTTCATTTATAGCGAGCTATGCAGGGGTCGTCACCTCGCCTGCTTTTTTGGCTCTTTAGGCGAGCTATGCAAGGACACTTAGTCACTTGCTTTTTAGGCTCTTTCATTTATAGCGAGCTATGCAGGGGTCGTCACCTCGTCTGCTTTTTTGGCTCTTTAGGCGAGCTATGCAAGGACACTTAGTCACTTGCTTTTTAGGCTTTTTTATTTATAGCGAGCTATGCAGGGGTTGTCACCTCGCCTGCTTTTTTGGCTCTTTAGGCGAGCTATGCAAGGACACTTAGTCACTTGCTTTTTAGGCTCTTTGGCGAGCTATTTAGCTCGCAGCCCGTTTCGCCATAGTGAAGTGAATTGAGTCGCAAGTTGGGGAAATGGAGCTTTCATTAACAAGAATAATTTTGAATTACATATTACAAAGAGTTTTACTGATAATAAGGGCGGAGATGTTCGGCATTCCATGCTCGAGGGACCTCAGCTCCATTTTCATTGTTAGCTAAATGATAAGCCCCATTCCCCAAGCTTGCTATAACAATATATGGTCCTTCCCAGTTCGGGCCTAAGGATCCATCACTTGTCTTGCGGGCTCCAGGTAGAATGAGACGTAATACTAAGTCTCCCACATTGAATCTGCGAATCCGAGCATACTTGTTGTAGTACCTCGCTATTCTTTGCTGATAGACAGCTACCCTTAGCCTGGCCGTTTCCCTGTGCTCTTCAAGCAGGTCCAGGTTTGTGGCAAGTAGCTGATCGTTGTTGTTTGGATTGAAGGTCGCTCTTCTTTGCGAGGTAACTTCAAACTCAGCTGGGATCATAGCCTCAGATCCATATACCATTGAGAATGGGGTCTCGCCAGTGGAGCTGCGAGCTGTGGTTCTGTAAGACCACAATACTTTTTGAAGCTCATCTACCCATGCTCCTTTCTTTGCTTCCAGTTTCATTTTCAGGGTCTGCTTGATGATTTTGTTTACTGCCTCAACTTGGCCATTGGCTTGTGGGTGATCCACTACTGAAAAGCTCTTAACAATCTTGAGGTCGTTGCAAAACCTGAGAAACTGGTCACTAGCGAACTGGGTCCCATTATCAGTCACGATCTGCTGTGGGACTCCGAATCTGCAAATTATATTGCTCCACACAAACTTCTCAATCTTCGCCGTGGAGATTTCAGATAACTCCTTTGCTTCCGCCCATTTGGTGAAGTAATCTACCGCGACCACCGCATGTTTGCATCTTCCCCGAGCCATTGGCAGGGGTCCGATCAGGTCCATCCCCCAGATCGCAAAGGGCCACGGGCTCACCATCTGTTGGAGGTAAGCTGGCGGAGCTCGCGGAATATGAGCAAACCTCTGACACTTGTCGCATTTCTTCACTAAGTTGATGGCGTCCTGCCTCATGGTGGGCCAGTAGAAGCCTTGACGTAGTGCTTTTTGAGCTAGAGACAGCCCCCCAGCGTGGTTCCCGCAATGGCCTTCATGTATTTGTCTTAATACTGTTTCACATTCAGGCCCATCAATACACCTTAGCAGTGGAGTTGAGAATCCCTTTTTGTACAGCGCATTGTCATAGATGCAATACCTGGCTGCTCTAGTTCGTAGACGTCGGGCTTCCAGCTTGTTGCTGGGAAGCTTCCCATCCTGCAAATAATTGAGTAACGAACTCATCCAGGAATCAGGCTGCACAATTATGGCCATCGTCATATTCTTTTCCTCCGTACTTGGAGCTGGTAAGAATTCGACCGGGATTGCCCCAAGGAAATCTGCATTTCATGTAGTTGCGAGGCGAGCTAGTGCATCAGCATGCGAGTTTTGAGCCCGTGGGATCTGCTTTACCTCGTACTTCTGAAATGCACCCAGTAGCTCGTGTACTTTTTGGAGGTAAAGGGCCATCTTTGATCCCCTATCTTGATATTCTCCCATTACGTGGCCGACGACGAGCTGTGAGTCACTGAAGATCTTCAAGTGTTCAGCTCGCATCTCTTTAGCCAAACGTAGTCCTGCAAGCAGTGCTTCATACTCAGCTTCATTGTTTGTTGCCTGAAAGCCAAACCTTAGGGCGCAAAGGATTTTGTGGCCTTCGGGGCTGATAAGTAAAATTCCGGCTCCGGCCCTCTGCTCGCTGGACGATCCATCAACAAAAAGCTCCCAGGTCGGACCTTCAGAAGACTCAGCTTCATCATCCACAGGTCTCGTAAATTCTGCAATGAAATCGGCCAGAGCCTGAGCTTTGATAGCCGTCCTCGGCTTGAATTGGATATCGAACTGCGCCAGCTCCACTGCCCATTTCAACAAACGACCTGAGGTGTCTGCTTTCTGCAAAACTTGCTTCAACGGATACTTGGTGAGGACCTCAATGGTATGAGCTTGAAAATAAGGTCGCAGCTTCCTTGATGCAATCACCAGGCAGTACGCCAGTTTCTCCATCTGCGAATATCTGGTTTCAGCGTCCTGTAACCGTTTGCTCACATAATAGACCGGAAGCTGCGTCTTTTCTTCTTCCCTCACCAGTGCGGCACTTAAAGCCTGCTTCGACACTCCCAAGTATAAAATCAGCTTTTCCTCTTCTTTGGGTTTGGAAAGAAGTGGAGCTCGTCCCATATACTCCTTCAACTGTTGAAAAGCTACTTCACACTGCTCGGTCCACTCGAAACTCTTTGCTTTCTTCAGAATGTCAAAGAAAGGGACACACTTGTCTGTCGCTTTCGAAATGAACCTACTCAATGCTGCGACCTGGCCATTGAGGCTCTGTACGTCCTTTACCCTGGTAGGCGACCTCATGTCAATCAGTGCTTTGATCTTCTCAGGGTTTGCTTCAATTCCTCTACTGTTGACCATGAAGCCCAGGAACTTCCCAGAAGCTACTCCAAATGCACATTTGAGCGGGTTTAACTTCATCTGATAGCTCCTCAGAATTTGAAACATTTCTCTCAGGTCGCTAACATGGTCACCTATCTGCTTGGATTTCACCAGCATATCGTCCACATAGACCTCCATGGTTTTTCCAATTTGTTCTTTGAACATCATGTTCACCAAGCGTTGATAGGTTGCTCCAGCATTCTTCAAACCGAAGGGCATTACCTTGTAACAATATAGCCCCCGATCAGTCATGAACGAGGTGTGCTCTTCGTCTTCGGGCTTCATTGGGATCTGGTTATATCCCGAATATGCATCCATGAAGCTCAGGAGCTCGTGGCCAGCTGTAGCATCCACGAGCTGATCTATCCTTGGCAGGGGAAAACTGTCTTTGGGACATGCTTTGTTTAGGTCGGTGAAGTCGATGCAAGTTCTCCACTTCCCGTTCTTCTTTTTTACCAGCACGGGGGTTGGCGACCTAGGTCGGGTAATAAGCTTCTCTGATGAACTTGTTAACCAGAAGCTTGTCCATCTCTTCCTTTAGTGCTAAGTATCGTTCCCCTGTCATTGCTCTTCTCTTCTGACGAACTGGCTTGAAGTGAGGATCAATGTTCAGCCTGTGAGACATCACCTCTGGATCTATTCCCACCATGTCCTCATGATTCCATGCAAACACATCCAAGTTCGTCTTTAGGAAGTCAGCGAGCTGGATTCTCAGCTCCGGAGTTAATCCTCTTCCCAGCTTCAAGCATCGCTCAGGATCTACCTCGCTGACTGGTACATCTTCTAACTCCTCAATTGGACCGGTAACTTGGTCTGCATCTACCTCGCGAGGGTCCAGGTCGTGACTGACTCCCTTCTCAGTCATAGCTCGTGGCTCGCCTCCTGAGACCACGTTCACCTTCTTTCCTCTTACACCCATCTTCACAGCATCTTCATAGCAACGACGAGCTAGGTGCTGTTCTCCTCGAACGCATCCGATGCCATTAGGAGTTGGGAACTTCACTGTCAGAGTTCTGGTCGAAGTAACCATGTCCAACTCGTTCATAGCAGGTCTTCCGAGGACCACGTTATATGCTGATGGGCAGTCGATTATCAAGAAATCTGTCAAGGTTGTTGCCTGACGACCTGTCTCCCCTAGAGTTAGTGGCAGCTTAATCTGCCCTACTGGTACCACAACATCTCCAGTGAATCCGAATAAAGGCTCCGGGGATGGCCTCATTTGCTCTGTTCGCAGCCCCATCTGGTCAAAACAGCTCCTATACAACACGTTCACCGAACTTCCGGTATCGATCATGATGCGCCTAACTTCCATATTGCTAATTTTAGCTCGAATAACCAGCGCGTCGTTATGAGGACAGATCACTCCTCTAGCATCTTCTTCTGTAAATACGATCTCGTCCGAGGTCGGCTTTGCTCTTTTGGTGGGTCCCTCCGACCCATTGAGTTGAAATGAATGATTCGCCTCTCAGACGTATCTCTCATGCGATTTGTTGGAATCACCTGCGATATGGGGGCCACCATAAATAGTAAAAATGGTTCTTACCGCAGGTTCCTGACCTTGCCCGGAAGCTTGTTGGGGCTGTTGCTTGTTGAGGTCGCTGGTCAGTAGGTCTTGCCACATATTCTCCCAAGCGACCTCGCTTGATCAATTTTTCAATGGCGTTTTTCAACGCCCAGTAATCTGAGGTACTGTGTCCGACCACATTATGATAGGCACAGAATTTGTTCTGGTCTCTGTGCTGAATTGGAGCCCTTATAGGATTGGGCCTCCCAAAATCCTCCTTATTCCACTCGGCAGCGTAAATCCTATCCGGTGATGTCGTCAGGACGCTGTATCCTTCCTGGTGACCCCAACGCTGAGGTCGCTCATACCTTGGCTCTCTTCTCGCTCTTTTGGCGATCTGATTACTTGAGCCATTGTTTCTTCCTTCTTCATTCCGGCCATTGTTTCTCCTCTTTGGCTGGCTGGAACTGCCCGCTTCATTCTTCTGATTCTGCTTTTTCGGGCCGAAGGTTTCTTCCCACCTGATCTCTTTCGCAGCTCGCTCGTAGAATTCTCCCAGATCCTTTACTGGGGACTTGTAAATACTCTCGTACAACTTTCCATCCTTTCGCAACCCAGCTGAGATCGCTGTTAGTATGCTTTCATCTGATGGATGCTCGACATTCGCGACCTCACGTCTAAACCTGGTGATGTATTCTTTTAACGACTCACCCTGACGCTGAAAAATGGTAGCTAGGTGGCAGGATGGAGCGAGCTGCCTTCTCAGTGCCCTGTATTGACCAACGAACTTCTGTTGGCATTGCTCCCAACTTCCTATGCTGCGAGCTGGGAGATTCTTGAACCACGTCCTCGGAATATCCCCCAATGTAGCGGGGAATACTCGGCACTTCACCATCGGACTTCCTGTCTGCAGGTCCATTTGAACGTTGAATGCGTCAAGATGGTCATATGGGTCACTGTCCCCATTGTACTGCTGAATGGTTGGCATCTTGAACCTTGGAGGGAGAGGCTGTGTCTCAATCTCCCTTGTGAATGGGGTCCTATCTCCGTAGAGCCCACGCTGCTCCGGAACTCCAGGTCGCGCTTCCAACTACCGGACCCTTCGGAGGAGCTCCTCTACTTAGGGGTCTCGGAGTTCGTACCTCCTCCTGTGATCATGACTTGGAGCCGGATGTTCAGGGTCATATCTTTCATCTTCCTCGGATTGACCTTCATGACGATGGGATCTTACCTGCTGTCCGTCCACCTCATCGGCATAACGAGCTGCGGGTCGGACTCTGCCTTGACCAACTTCCATCCGCCTGTTTCCATCCTGGCTCGATCTTGCTACCAGGTTATCAGGACGTGCGACCTCCCTTTCGTGTTGAACAGGGTGTCTTCCGGCCCTTGAACGCGCATTAGATGAGCGAGCCGAGTCTGCGGGTCGCGGGACTTCCCTTGCTAGCCTTTCAGGCCTTCGCGCCGGTTTAGGAGGTTGGGGCATTCCCAGTGGTGCCTGAACTTCCACCCTAGTCACGTTCTGAACCTGGGCCTGCACCAACATGTTGACGGCTTCTGTGAGCTGTCTAACCGTATCTTCCAACGCTTCTTGCCTCTGTAGCAACGCATTCTGCCCTTCGACCATCGGGGCAATTGGGACCGTTTGACGGCGAGGCAGAGGAGGGATGCCTGGTGCAGCCCCTGGTATCTGTCCTTGGGACGGGCCTGCTGCATGCGTGGTTGCGTCTTGCCCAGGTTGTAAGTTCTGCTGAGATTGATTCATGTGACTTTCCGCCTGGTCATCATCTCCAAGGAACCTGTTTGATCTTGTCTTTGCCATATCGTCAGAAGTTGATGAACTGAGATGAAAAAGATTGCAGTCTGGGCCCTCCTTCTAGCGCCAAAATGTCGACGTTGGAATTTAGTTGACGAGTAATCAATGCCCAATACCTGCAATCAATGTGAGAAAGCACAAATACCAAGGAAAGACAAAGACAGAAGCAGAGGATCAAACGAGAAACACCAAGCTTTTACGTGGTTCGGCAATAATTGGCCTACGTCCACGACTGTCTGTCTCTTTAATTCTGCAGAGTGACAGTATATTATTGAATATTGTCCCTGTTACAATGATCTTAATCCCTATTTATAGGGAAAGAGGTGTTACAATTCTCGTTGTAGCCAATCAGGAAGAGAATCCTGAATTAATTGTATTCCCTAAACAATTGGGAAAAATAAGGAAAAGAATTATGAATTAATTATACTTCCTAATATATTTAGATAATATCAGGAAATTACTATAATTATCTCAAGATAATGTTGATCTGAATTTGAATTTGAATTGATCTCCATATCTGATGAGGAAATCATGGTTTGACTGGGCAATTGCCATATTCGGAGAGAGAATCATGGTTGAACTTAGTAACTGCCTGTTCTGGAAGATATTGTACTTATTACGCGTCTGAGCGAGCTGATGTGTCATGGTGGTCTCGAGCTCGAGCTCGCTAAGAGATAAGCTGCGCAAGCGACGAGCTGCGACCTGGCTGTATTTATAAGTCTGTTGATGCCAGCTAGAAGAATCCCTTTAAACAAACTGAAGAACTTGCTGGGCTTAAAGTCAATACTGGGCCTCGTCTGATGGGCTTTGACTGGGTTAACCTTATTGGGTCTGAAATGGGCTTAAATTGGACTTTTACCAGCCCAATTAATGAGTCCGAAAAATACAATAACAGAAAAGAAACTTTTATTCATATGTCAACCTAACCTAGTTGAAACTTGAAGAACTAGGATTCATATTACCAAGTACTACATGCCCACATCATCTAAGACCCCTTCTTGATTTTCCATTTGATTTTATTGTTAAGAGTCACTCACCCTTGCTTGTGGTTTATGATATGTTTACTTGTTAGATTGGAGAATGAGAATGGGGAATGAAAATGAGGAATGAAGACGTTTACTTACTCCAAAATTATTTTGTAATGGGAACGAAATGGTGGATCCTGCATGAATTTGGGGTTGTGGAATGAGAATTTCATTCCTCCACAGTCCCACCTTACTTGGGAATCTCATTCCCATTCCCATTCCACTTTCCAAATTAAAAAGATTTTTATACCCCATATTAAATGATTTGTGATACTTTTTGGAAATTATTCTTTTATTTTATTTATTTATTATTCTATAGATTACATGGTATGCATTGTTATTAATAAAAAAAAAAAAAATTATTTTTTCAATATTATTGGGTTATATGAGAGTTTAGAAAAATAATCACACTATCAACAATCAAGGAAGTTTTATATATATATGAAAAACAAAAATGATCATTATATTCTCATTCGAGAAATAATATAATATTATGAAATTTTTGTTTAAAAATAATAATAAAAAATTATAATGTGATTTCATATATTATAGATAGTTTGAAATTCTTTAACATTAACAAATAAAAAATAAACTATAGATACACAATATACTTACAATAATATTGTTAAGAAAGTTTATTTTTATTATGAAGTATAAAATATTGTTAATCAAGGACATTTTTGTAACTTATAATTAATCTATTTTGATTTTAAAGTAAAGTAAACAGCTCAATGAGAATACTGTTGATTCCGATTTCGATTCCTGCAATTAAAGTAAACTGCTTATTCTGATTTCGATACATCATTCCGATTCTAAGTCATTCATATTGTAGATCATTCTGATTCCTATAATTGAAGTAAATGCACCATTAATTCCATCTTCAATGGTGTTTTTGAATTTTCCACTTTTATTTGGACTAAAAACTAGGTTAAATACAATATATGAAAATAAGTGAATTCATTCTAATAAGGTTACTATTGGAATTTAAATGAGTGCTAATTTTAAATATTAGAAATGGGTGAACTTATAAGTTGGGTGTGTAAATAATATTTTTGGTTGACAATATTTGCATTCAATATATATAAATATATATTATGATAAAGGGAGATGATTAAATTCAAAGAAAACTATCCCACCTCTTGTGTTTTAGGACAATGGTAGAACTTAACCCTGACTTTTTAAGGTCAAAGGAAGTGTTCAACTATTTCCACTAAAAGATAACAAACATATATATTCTTTCCATAAAATTTATTTTTCTTACCTTTGCTAGTCTTTCCTCATTATATATATATTATTTATATTTGATTTTATTTTGGTGGGACAAGGAAAATTAAATTTAGAAAAAACTACTCACACCTTATATTTTAGAATAAAGGTGGGAATTGAATCTTTGATCCAAGAAGTGCTCAACCACTCCAATTAAAGGATTTTGTGCTCTCTCCTCAATATATGATTATCCTTATACTTAGTGTTCTGAAAATCGCTACTCGTTGCTTGACTAGCAAGTTAGCGAGTACCGATTTCTCAATTACTCATCAATTACTCAACGGGTAATCAACAACGACACAAAAAAATAATAAAATAATAAAATAATAATAATAACTCACCAGTGGCGGTGACGGCATGGGGCAAATTGGTGAGTAGGAGGGAAGAAGAAGAATTGAGTAGAAACTGAGAAGACAAAAATGTGTTGAGAAGAAGAAGAAGTGAACCGATGAAGGTTCTAGTGTTCATGGTGATGACGACGGTGATGGCGATGGAATGAGATAGATCGGTGAGCAAGAGAAGAAGAAAGTTGAGAGCTCTGGTTCGTCTAGTTTAGAAGATTGAGAAGAAGTGAAGAATTGAAGAAGAAGTGAAGTGAGGGAGAAAGAGAACTGAAAAATAAGAATCTGGAACCTGAACTTTTCAAACTCTACACAACACCAAAACGGTGTCATTTTGATGCGTTATTTTGAGGAAAAAAGAAGGCCTAGGCCAAGTAAGCCGAGTTGGTCGAGTTTTACCTTGATCTGGGGGTAATTGACTCAACTACTATCGAGAACTTGATCGATTCCATGCTTATACTACAATTACACACAAAAAATTAAAAGAAAATCCTAGTAATTACCAAGATTGCCATTCACGCTCAAATGTCTTCCCTTTAAAACTGTAACCAGTTTCTTTCCAGAAGAAAGCCATAAAATGATATGATATGATGCTTGGCATAGTAGGGACAATACCTCTATGATTGGAAGGAGGACCACATATATTATTTACCCTAAAAGCTAGTGTCGTTAGATATTTAACCACAAAGGGAAGATATCATGATGTATAAAATTATAAAAGAAAAAAATAAAATTTGAATTGTAAGAAAAATAATAAGTGGGGACCAAGACACGGAAGATTAATGAGTTGATCAAACAATTGTTGTATTGAGTGGCTGCAAATCACTGGGGGTGCATTGGCAATTGAATACGGCTCTTGGTATTATATCAGTTTCCTTTTCACATGGTAAAATATCAAAATGTAACAACAAATTCATGGATATGGCTACTGTTAACGAAATCTTTGAAGGGCAATAAAAATTATTCGGATAATGACCAAAATAGAAATGTGGTCACTTGCAATATAGGTATCCTAATACATAATAATTAATTGTGCAATTAATAAACATTAGTAACAAGTAATAATTGCGTCAAGATGAGGTTGCACTAATGAAATATGCCCCATATTTACATTACAAAACCATAGGTTAGAATAATATATCCTTCCTCAAAACCGCGAATTAATATAATATTAATAAAAATAATTATAATTCCATGTTGTATCTTGATGTAAGAAGCTTACTAAGCCAACAAATGTAGTTTGACCTAAAATTTCCCAAGTAGCTTGTATAAATTAGATTTGTAATTTGAAAATAATTATCTGCTAAGTATGATACCGATAACCAATTTTTCAAAAATCATATTGTGATATAGATTTTTTTTTTTAAAAAACAAAATTATATTTAAGCATTGAATCAATTGATTGAGAAGTCTAATTGACTCGGATGAGTTTAAGCAAATATGATTCAAAAAGCAATTCTTACAACATGTCTTCCCTTATTTTGAGATTTGAAGTTGTCGATGTTGGATTTCTGTCGATAAGTATTCAATGCCCAATACCTGCAATCAATGTGAGAAAACACAAATACCAAGAAAGAACACAGACAAATACCGAGAATCAAACGAGGAACACAAAACTTTTACGTGGTTCAGCAATAATAAGCCTACGTACACGACTGTCTATTTTTTAATTTCTGCAGAATGACAGTATATTATTAATTATTCTCTCTCTCTCTCGTTATAATGATTTTAGCCTTCTATTTATAGGAAAGAGGCGTTACAATTCTGGTTGCAACAAAGCAGGAAAAGAATCCTGAATTAATTACACTTTCCAAAAGATTTAAATAAAATCAGAAAAATTAGGAAGGGAATCATAAATTAATTATAATTCCTATTCGGTTGGAATAATATCAGGAAATTGTCATAATTATCTTGAGATAAGGTTGATTTGAATTCGAATTTGAATAAACTTCTATATCTGATGAGGGAATCACGGTTTGACTGGGTAATCGCCATATTTGGTGAGAGAATCATGGTCGAATTAGGTAACTGCCCTTTTCTGGAAGATATTGCATTTATTACGCTCCTGAACGAGCTGCTATTTATGGCGGTTTGGGAGGCGAGCTATGAATGAGGCGAACCATAGGAACGAGCTGAATCTTGGCTGTGACATGAGCTCGTTATTTGCAAACTGGAGAAATTACTTAAACGAGTTGCAGAGCTTGCTGGGCTTAGAGTCATCTGGGTCTCGTCTGATGGACCTTGACTGGGTTGGACTTTATTGGGCCTGAGTTGGGCTTGAGTTGGGCTTTTACCAGCCCATTTAATGAGTCCGAAAAATACATATAACATCAGCCCCCCAGCTTTCAGTTCGCTCTGCGAACTGGGAGCTTAAGCTTGCTGGTAAAAGTTGGCTTCCTTGGCACGCTAACTTGAGTAACCGTCTCTGCACCTTTTCAAATTCCACCTTTTCAGTTGCGACACGTGGTAGTCATGCAGGAGGTAACTGAAACGACACCTGCACGTCCCTTACACGCGCATTTAATGCGCACGTCTTTCAACTGACGGCTGCATGATTACAAGGTCGTACCTCGCGCTGCACCGTTGGATTAACGACGGTTACACTTTTCAGATATCTAACGGTTGGGGATCGAGCTCGCTTGTCTATTTAAACTGGTGGAGCCTCTTCCACTTTCTTCTTTATCTGTCATTTTCTTTCAAAGCAAACAAGCATCCAAGCAACCAAGACTCATTGTCTTTTCCAGAAATTGACATTCTCAGTCACCGTCTCTTCACTTCATCAAAGAATCACGGTAAGTTCTTCCTTCAAATCTTGAGTTTTTGGTCTATTTTGCCGAGTTCATATCATATTGTGCTTTGTTGTTTGTTGTGAGATGGTTTGAGTATAGCATGCTGTCGTTGTTGAGTCTTTCTGATTACTGTTAAATCTTGTTGCTTTGAGTTCTTTGTTGAACACGTCTCTTCAATTTTTGTTGATTGGATCTTGTTTCATGCTTATCAGCGACTTGATTACTGTTGTAGTTTGTTATGTTTGTGAACTGTTGGATTATGCTCCTGTAGACTGTTAGCTCGCAGGTCGCTTACTCATAGGTCGAGCCCCCCATTCCATGAATGACTTGCAAAGTAGGAGACTTAGTATATTTGTTATTTTAATACCTTGCTGCGACCTGAGAATACTTCTTTGGTACAGATGTCTTCAAGTGGAGCTAGTAAAGGAACTTCTCAAAGCAGGAAGGCTCACGAGCGAGATGCAGCTCGAGAGCATGTCAAGCAGGGAAGAGAAGCTTGGGATACATTTGCCCGCCATCCTTCTTCCTTGGAGCCTTCCGGTGGTCGGGTATACTCTGCAATTTTGCATCCTTCTAGGTTGTCGCGTACTGATACCGGCTCCTAAAAACCATGCATGTTATCCACCTAAGGGGTATGTTGCTGTTAGTGTCCAACATCTCGAACAGGGATTAAGGTTCCCAATACCCCCATACCTGATCGCGTTCCTTAACGCAGTTGAGCTCGCGCCGTCCCAGTTAACACCGAACTCCTATGCGCAGCTGACCTCGCTGGCTATAGCCCTCCTCAGGAATGGTCTTACTCCTCCTACTCCAAAAATCATTCAGCAATTTTACAGCTTCAAGGCTGTGAGCGCAAAAGAGGGAGAGAAACCTGACGGCATCTATTACCTCACAGCTCGTCCGTCAAAATATAAAGATCTCTTGCCCCAAGGAGATGCGAAAGGTAAGTCCAACATTGGACCGTACAAGACGAGTTGGTTTTACGTCTCCTGCCTCTCTCTCGCAAATCTCTAAAATTTTAGCTTCGTCCTGAAACCAGGTAGAAAGAAAATATAGCGAGCTGAATATTTATTTATTTTATTTTTATTATTATTAAACATTTGCTGTGCAGCGCTGAAAATGGATGAGTCTCCCCTCAACAACGAGGAGACACGAGCTCTTGATAAGCTCGCAAGCTCGGAGGAAGCGGGCATCAGTAGCAAGTTCGATGATGTTGTTCTCAGAGCTTATGGCTTTGCCCCACCTAAAGAGTCTCACATTCTGCGACCTGACGAGGACATAGGCAACATGGGTGACAACCCTAGACTTCCTTCTGTCCTTGATGTCCCAGTCCAGGTAGGGGACACGTCTACTTCTCGACCTCCAAAACCTATTACTCTGCGGGCAGAGGGAACAACTCACGCACCTTCTCCAGCTCGGAAAACTTCTACTAAGAGTATTCCTGCTCGCGCCCCAGCTCGGGTAAGATCGACTTCATCTCGCGCCTCATCAAAGGGTGCATCTCAAACAACTTCTCCAGCTCCTGCCCCAGCTCGGACAGGATCAGATCCAGCCCACACAGCCCCTACTGTACAAGTTGACTCATCCTCTTCCCCACATCACACATCTATCCCAGGGGCTTCACTGCCAGTTCCAGCTCGCGCTCCAGCCCCTGTTCCTTCCTCTGGGCGAATTCCAGCCAACAGGAGGAAACTTGTTCTTTTGAAATCCCCCCTCTCTGAACGACCTGCTACATCTCCAGCCTCCTTGACTCTTTCAGCGAAATGGCCTGCTGAGGCCTTAGTCACCCCAGCCGCTCCCTCAAAACGCTCAAAGCCATCTGCTAAGGACCAGGCTCCTGCGGCCGTTGCTCTCAGCGAGGTGCCTGTTGAGGCCATTGCTCCTTCAGATCTC
This sequence comes from Litchi chinensis, assembly GCA_019925255.1. Taxonomy (NCBI): domain Eukaryota; kingdom Viridiplantae; phylum Streptophyta; class Magnoliopsida; order Sapindales; family Sapindaceae; genus Litchi; species Litchi chinensis. The sequence continues at coordinate 28,614,344 of CM034463.1, read as the reverse complement.
CAGCGGATTCCAGCTTCCAGCTCGCTACCTGGAAAAGGGGACGCTCCTCCTAAGGTTGCTTCACAGGCAACTCGAGCTGGCCCCAGAGGGCATGTAACTAGGCGTACCGTTGCTTCGCGACGTGGTGCTTCCCGGGATGATGAGCGTGATATCCCGGAGCGTGAGAGAACCCCTTCGCCAACCAGACCAGTCATCGAGCTTGGTCCTGGGGGAAGATACTTAAATTCCTTCCTTGACAACTGGGCAACAATTATGCTTACTTATGCAAATGTCTTGGAGAACAGGTGCCTTAAGGGTGAGGACCTCGACGAGTTCGCAGCTCGTCATTGCATGCTAGTAAGTCATCTTTCCTTATCTGCTGACTTCTTTATTTCAACAAATATTAACTCATAGCATTTTCAGGGCGCCCTCGCTGCAATGAAGCGGAGGAGGGAGACAAGGGCTACCAATGATGAAATAAGGAAGTTGGAATACGAGCTGGAGGCTGCTACTGATGATATAGCTCGCTTGACCGAGGGCAGAATACAGGGTCAGGAAGCTCAGATTGCTGAGGCAAACGCTACGAGGCAGTCATTCGAGGAAGCTCTAAAGAAAATGGAAAATGAGCATGTCATGCTAAAAGATGAGCTTCACAAAGTGAAAGAAGAACTGAGGCAGTCTGAACAGCGGGTTGAACTGGACGAGCAGAGGGCTTCAACTACAGAGGAAAAGATCGAAGTGCTTCATCGCCAAGTTGATGTTGCTTTGGGCGAGCTGAAGTTGCTGAGAAACAGGCCGAGGAAGCTAAAAAGCGAGCTGATGAAATGGAAGCTACAGCTAAACGTGCTGAGGAGACTGCAACCAAACGAGCTGAAGAGGTTGAAACCACGGCTAAACGTGCCGAGGAGGCTGAGCATCGAGCTGAGGTGCTTAGGCAACAGGTGGGGGAGGCTATTCAGCGGGCTGAGGCTGCGGAGCAGCGAGTTGAAGCCATGAAGAAAGAAGCTGAGGTAGTCAACCGTCATGCTGATAATGCCTTCGAAGAGCTAACGATTTTCACAGCGCAGGCTGCTCAAGAGTTGGAAGTGCAGGTTGCAGATGCAAGGGACGAGGCTGAGGAAAGAACATGTCGTGACTTTCTCTACACACTATGGATGTCCCATCCAGAGATGAATTTTTCTATCTTTGGGGACATAGGACTTGAAACCGTTGAGGATTTTAAAGCAAGAGCTACCTCGCCCTCAGCTGGTCCAATTCCTTCAGTAGAGGAGGCTCATGGTACGACCTCCCAGGCTGAGCCCGTTATTGACCTCGATCCCCCTGGCGTACCTCCTTCACATGAAGAACCTTTAATAGGTCCAGGCCCCCCAGCTCAGGATTAAGAACTTGTTTTCTTTTCTTTTTACTTGTATTTTTTCAATTTTTCAACTTGTAATCAACTTTTACACTTAATGAAATTTTTTTCATTATTTCTTCTGTGTTGAATGTATTTAAGCTATCACATATGTTCTAACATATTTTATGACTTTTAACTTTAAAATTATCAAACTTCTTGCGAGCTGATAGTTAATGAATTAAAAATCTGATAATGATTAAAGCAATCGCTTAATTCATCAATTAATAAAATCTTGTAAGTATAAGAAATTGGTTGGTTAGAATATTGATGAGCTATGCAGGGGTACTTAACCACTCTTGTCTTTTAGGCTCTTTTGGCGAGCTATGCAGAGACACTTAGTCATCTGCTTTTTAGGCTTTTTCTTATTTGTAGCGAGCTATGCAGGGGTCGTCACCTCGTCTGCTTTTTAGGCTCTTTTGGCGAGCTATGCAGAGACACTTAGTCATCTGCTTTTTAGGCTATTTTTTATTTGTAGCGAGCTATGCAGGGGTCGTCACCTCGCCTGCTTTTTAGGCTCTTTTGGCGAGCTATGCAGAGACACTTAGTCATCTGCTTTTTAGGCTCTTTTTTATTTGTAGCTAGCTATTAAGCTCGGAGCCCGTTAGCCTAGTGAAATCAGTTGAATCATAAGCTGAGGGAAATGGAGCTTTCATTAACTAAAATGAGTTCGATTTACATACAACAAAGAGTTTATTGATAATAAGGGCGGAGATGCTCGACATTCCAAGCTCGAGGGACTTCAGCTCCATTCTCATTAGCTAAATGATAAGTCTTATTCCCCAAGCTTGCTTTGACAACATATGGTCCTTCCCAGTTCGGGCCTAAGGATCCATCACTTGGTTTGCGGGCTCCAGGTAGGATGAGACGCAATACTAAGTCTCCTACATTGAATCTGCGAATCCGAGCATATTTGTTATAGTACCTCGCTATTCTCTGCTGATAGACAGCTACCCTTAACCTGGTCGTTTCCCTGTGCTCTTCAAGCAGATCCAGATTTGTTGCAAGTAACTGATTGTTAACATTTGGATTGAAGGTTGCTCTTCTTTGCGAGGTGACTTCAAACTCAGCTGGGATCATAGCCTCAGATCCATACACCATTGAGAACGGGGTCTTGCTAGTAGAGCTGCGAGCTGTGGTTCTGTAAGACCATAATACTTTCTGAAGCTCATCTACCCATGCTCCTTTCTTTGCTTCCAGTTTCATCTTCAGGGTCTGCTTGATAATCTTGTTCACAGCTTCAACTTGGCCATTGACTTATGGATGGTCCACTGCTGAGAAGCTTTTAACGATCTTGAGATCGTTGCAGAACCTAAGAAACTGGTCGCTGCTGAACTGAGTCCCATTATCTGTCACGATCTGCTGTGGAACCCCAAATCTGCAAATATATTACTCCACACAAACTTTTCAATCTTTGTTGTGGAGATTTCAGCTAGCTCCTTTGCTTCTGCCCACTTGGTGAAGTAATCCACTGCGACCACTGCATGTCTGCATCTTCCACGAGCCATTGGTAGAGGTCCAATCAAATCCATCCCCCAAATCGCAAAGGGCCACGGGCTTACCATCTGTTGGAGATAAGCTGGTGGAGCTCGTGGAACTTGGGCAAACCTCTGACACTTGTCGCATTTCTTTACTAAGTTAATGGCGTCCTGCCTCATGGTGGGCCAGTAGAAGCCTTGACGAAGTGCCTTCTGAGCTAGAGACAGCCCCCTAGCGTGGTTTCCACAATGGCCTTCGTGTATCTGCCTTAGTACTGTTTCACACTCAGAGCCATCAATGCATCTTAATAGTGGAGCTGAGAACCCCTTCTTGTACAATGCATTATCATAGATGCAATATCTAGCTGCTCTAGCTCGTAGACGTCGGGCTTCCAGCTTGTTACTTGGTAGCTTTCCATCCTGCAAATAATTGAGAATTGGGCTCATCCAGGAGTCGGGCTACACAGATATTGCCATCAGTGAATTCTTCTCTTCCGTACTTGGAGCTGGTAGGAATTCAACTGAGATCGCTCCAAGAAAGTCTGCATCTCGGGTGGTTGTCAAGCGAGCTAAAGCATCTACATGCACGTTCTGAGCTCGTGGAATCTACTTCACTTCGTACCTCTGAAATACGCCTAGTAGCTCGTGAACTTTCTGGAGGTAGAGGGCCATTTTTGGTCCCTTGGCTTGATATTCCCCTAATACATGGCAGACAACGAGCTGCGAATCGCTGAAGACTTTCAATCACTCAGCTCGCATCTCTTTAGTCAAATGCAGACCCGCGAGCAAAGCTTCATACTCAGCCTCATTGTTTGTTGCCTGAAAGCCAAACCTTAGAGCACAAAGGATTTTGTGGCCTTCAGGACTGATCAGCAGAATCCTAGCTCCAGCTCTCTGCTCGTTAGATGATCCATCAACATAAAGCTCCCAAGTTGGATCTTCAGAAGATTCAGCTTCATCATCCACAGGTCCGTAAACTCTGCAATGAAGTCTGCCAGGGCTTGAGCTTTGATAGCGGTTCTTGGTTTGAATTAGATATCAAACTGCGCGAGCTCCACTGCCCATTTCAACAAGCGACCTGAGGTATCTGCCTTTTGCAAGACTTGTTTCAATGGATATTAGGTGAGGACTTCAATTGTGTGAGCCTGAAAATAAGGTCGCAGCTTCCTCGATGCAATCACCGGGCAGTAAGCTAGTTTCTCCATCTGCGAGTATCTGGTTTCAGCATCCTGCAACCGCTTGCTTACATAATACACCGGAAGCTGTGTTTTTTCTTCTTCGCTCACTAGTGCAGCACTCAAAGCTTGCTGAGACACCTCAAAGTATAGAATCAGCCTTTCTCCTTCTTTGGGTTTAGAGAGGAGCGGAGCTCGCCCCATGTATTCTTTCAACTGTTGGAAGGCAACTTCACACTGCTCTGTCCACTCGAAGCTTTTAGTCTTCTTCAAAATGTCAAAGAATGGGATGCACTTGTTTGTTGCTTTCGAGATAAACCTGCTCAGTGCTGCGACCTGACCATTAAGGCTCTGTACATCCTTCACCCTGGTTGGCGATCTCATGTCGATCAATGCTTTGATCTTCTCAAGGTTTGCTTCAATTCCTCTACTGTTGACCATGAAGCCCAGAAACTTCCCAGAAGCTACTCCAAATGCGCACTTGAGTGGATTTAACTTCATCTGGTAGCTTCTCAGAATCTGAAACATCTCTCTCAGGTCGCGAACATGGTCACATTCTTGCTTGGATTTTATGAGCATGTCATCAACATAGACATCCATGGTCTTCCCTATCTGCTATTCGAACATCATGTTCACCAAGCGTTGGTAGGTCGCTCCAGCATTTTTCAATCCGAAGGGCATCACCTTGTAACAGTATAAGCCACGATCAGTCATGAACGAGGTATGCTCTTCATCTTCAGGTTTCATTGGGATCTGGTTATATCCTGAATATGCATCCATGAAGCTCAGGAGCTTGTTTCCTGCAGTAGCGTCCACGAGCTGATCTATTCTTGGCAGAGGAAAACTATCTTTAGGGCACGCCTTGTTTAGGTCAGTGAAGTCGATGCAAGTCCTCCACTTCCCATTCTTTTTCTTCATTAGTACCGGGTTGACGACCCAGGTCGGGTAGTAAGCTACTCGAATGAACTTGTTAGCTAGTAGCTTGTCTACTTCTTCTTTTAATGCTAAGTATCGTTCCCCTGTCATTGCCCTTCTCTTCTGACGAACTGGCTTGTGGTGAGGGTCAATATTCAATCTGTGAGACATCATCTTTGGATCTATCCCCACCATATCCTCATGATTCCATGCAAATACATCCAAGTTCGCCTTCAAGAATTCAGCGAGCTGGGTTCTTAGCTCTGGAGTTAAACCTCTCATCAGCTTCAGGCACTTTTCAGAATCTACCTCGCTGACTTGGACATCTTCCAATTCCTCAACTGGTCCTGTAGCTCGGTCTGCATCTACATCGCGAGGTTCCAGGTCGAGACTGACTCCTTTCTCAGTCATAGCTCGTGGCTCGCCCCCTGAGACCATATTTATTTTCTTTCCTCTCACGCCCATCTTCACAGCATCTTCGTAGCAGCGTCTTGCTAAATACTACTCTCCTTGAACACACCCAATGCCATTAGGAGTTGGGAACTTGACTGTAAGAGTTCTGGTCGAAGTAACCACGTCTAACTCGTTCATGGCAGGTCTCCCCAGGACCACATTATAGGTTGATGGGCAATCAATTATTAAGAAATCTGTGAGAGTTGTTGCCTGACGACCAGCCTCCCCAAGAGTCAAAGGCAACTTAATCTGGCCCACTGGTACTACAGCATCTCCAGTGAATCCAAATAAAGGCTCTGGGGACGGTCTCATTTGTTCTGCTCGAAGCCCTATCTGATCAAAACAACTTATACATCACATTGACCGAGCTTCCAGTATCAATCATGATGCGCCTAACTTCCACATTGCTGATTTTGGCTCGTATAACCAACGCGTCGTTATGAGACCAGATCACTCATCTAGCATCTTCATCTGTAAATACAATCTCGTCCGAGGTCGGCTTTGCTCTTTTGGTCGGTCCCTCCGACCCATTGAGCTGAAACGAATGATTCGCCTCTCGAACGTATTTCTCATGCGATCTGTTAGAGTCACCTGCGATATGGGGGCCACCATGAATGGTAAAAATGGTTCTTACCGCAGACTCATGATCTGGCTCGGAAGCTCATTGGGGCTGTTGCTGATGTGTTGGCTGTTGTTGGTGAGGTCGTTGTTGTGGAGGTCGCGAGTCTGCGGGTCTTGCTACATAGTCTCCCAGGCAACCTCGTCTGATCAATTTCTCAATGGCGTTCTTCAACGCCCTGTAATCTGAAGTATTGTGCCTGACCTCATTATGATAGACACAGAACTTGCTCTAATCTCTTTGTTGAACAGGAGCCCTTAAGGGATTGGGCCTCCTAAAATCTTCCCTGTTTCTTTCTGCAGCGTAAATCCTGTCCGGTGAAGCCGTCAGGACGCTGTATTCTTCATAACGACCTTGACGTCGAGGTCGCTCGTATCTTGGCTCTCTCATCGCCTTCTTAACGATCTGGTTACTTGAGCCACTATTTCTTGCTTCTTCATTTCTGCCATTGTTTCTCCTTTTTAGCTGGCTGGAACTGCTCGCTTCGTTCTTTTGATTTTGCTTCTTCGGGCCGAAGGTCTCTTCCCACCTGATCTCTTTCGCAGCTCGCTCGTAGAACTCTCCCAGATCGTTCACTGGGGACTTGTAAATGCTTTCGTACAACTTTCCATCCTTATGCAGCCCAGCTGAGATCGCTGTTAGTATACTTTCATCTGATGGATGCTCGACATTCACGACCTCGCGTCTGAACTTGGTGATATATTCTTTCAATGACTCACCCTGAACCTGGAAGATTGTAGCTAGGTGGCAGGATGGAGCGAGCTGCCTTCTTAAAGCCCTGTACTGACCAACGAACTTCTGTTGGCATTGCTCCCAACTACCTATGCTGCGAGCAGGGAGATTCTTGAACCACGTCCTCGGAATATCCCCCAATGTAGCTAGGAATACGCGGCACTTCACCATTGGATTTCCTGTCTGCAGATTCATCTAAACGTTGAAAGCATCTAGATGGTCATATGGATCACTATCCTCATTATACTGCTAGATGCTTGGCATCTTGAACCTCGGGGGGAGAGACTGTGTCTCAATCTCCCTTGTAAAGGGAGTCCTTTCCCCGTAGTATCCACGCTGTTCCGGGGCTCCAGGTCGTGCCTCCAACTACTGGACCCTTTGGAGGAGCTCCTCTACTTGGGGATCTCAGAGCTCGTATCTCCTCCTGTGATCATGACTTGGGGCAGGGTGCTCTGGGTCATACCTTTCGTCCTCTTTGAACAAACCCTCAGGTTGATGGGATCTTTCCTGCCTCTGTTCATCATCAAACCGCTGAGCTGCAGCTCTGGCTCTATCGTGGCCAACCTCTACCCGCCGGTTTCCATCCTGGCTCAATCTTACCACCAGGCTATCTGGGCGCGCGACCTCCCTTTCTTCCTGAACAGGGTGTCCTCCAGCCCTAGAGCGCGCATTGGAGGAGCGAGCTGAGCCTGCAGGTCGGGGGACTTCCCTTGCCAGCCTGTCAGGTATTTGCATTGCTTCTATGCTGCTGGGGCACATGCCTTGGTGCCTGAACCTCAACCCTGGGCATGTTCTGTACTTGAGCCTGTACCAACATATTGACGGCCTCTGTGAGTTGTCTGACCGTATCCTCCAGCGCTTCTTGTCTCTGGATCAGCACATTCTGCCCTTCGGCTAATGGGGCAATTGGAACTGTCTGACGGGGAGGTAAATGAGGGATACCTGTCGCGGCGCCGAGTGTCTGTCCATGGGATGTGCCTGCTACATGCATGGGTGCATCCTGCATAGGCTGTAAGTTCTGCTGAGATTGGTTCATGTGACTCTCCGCTTGGTCATCATCTCCAAAATTCCTGTTTGTTCTGGTCCTTACCATGTTGTCAGAAAGTGATGAACTGAGATGAAAAAGATTGCAGTTTGGGCCCTCCTTCTAATGCCAAAATGTCGACGTTGGATTTCTGTCGACGAGTATTCAATGCCCAATATCTGCAATCAATGTGAGAAAACACAAATACCAAGAAAAAACACAGACAAATACCGAGAATCAAACGAGAAACACAAAGCTTTTACGTGGTTCAGCAATAATAAGCCTACGTCCACGACTGTCTATCTCTTAACTTCTGCAGAGTGACAGTATATTATTAATTATTCTCTCTCTCTCTCGTTATAATGATTTTAACCTCCTATTTATAGGAAAAGAGGCGTTACAATTCTGGTTGCAACAAAGCAGGAAAAGAATCCTGAATTAATTACACTTTCCAAAAGATTTAAATAAAATCAGAAAAATCAAGAAGGGAATCATAAATTAATTATAATTCATATTCGGTTGGAATAATATCAGGAAATTATCATAATTATCTTGAGATAAGGTTGATTTGAATTTGAATTTGAATAAACTTCCATATCTGATGAGGGAATCACAGTTTGACTGGGTAATCGCCATATTTGGTGAGAGAATCATGGTCGAATTAGGTAACTGTCCTTTTTTGGAAGATATTGCATTTATTACGCTCTTGAACGAGCTGTTATTTATGGCGGTTTGCGATTTGGAGCTTGCTGGGAGGCGAGCTATGAATGAGGCGAACCATAGGAACGAGCTGAATCTTGGCTATGACATGAGCTCGTTATTTGCAAACTGGAGAAATTACTTAAACGAGTTGCAGAGCTCGCTGGGCTTAGGGTCATCTGGGTCTCGTCTGATAAACCTTGACTGGGTTGGACTTCATTGGGCCTTCTATCGGGCCTGAGTTGGGCTTGAGTTGGGCTTTTACCAGCTCATTTAATGAGTCCGAAAAATACATATAACAGAAGCGAAGTACAAACCACTCTAATAAAAGTGGATGTACTATTGTAATAACAATTCGATAACAGACACCTTACATCTTATATATCTTACTATTTCAGGTATTGTTTGTTTTTCCATTTAATTGTTAATGAGTTTGAAGTCAACCTACTAAGTTGTTAATTGTTTATTTCAAGTAGTCAAACAACTTAAAAATCTTAAAACTATTGAGCAAAAAAGTAAAGCATCTTATCTTTTTACCTAATTCAAATTATTATATTATATTTGAAATATTTTGTTTTGAAGTTATTCTAGTAAAGATAACATATTTTCATTTTATCCCAATAATGATTGAATTTAATATACATACATACATATACACACATGTATATATATATCTTCCATAATTAGTGTATCATAACTTTTATAATTGTAAGAACCAACCATCTTAGTCATTCATTACATTCTCTCTCTAAAAAAATTTCTCTCTCCATTCAATGTAGATGTGATAAATGGTTGAGATAGTTGATTCTAAAAATTTAAAAGTTAGGATGCACTGACTGTTGAAACTATATATATATATAGATATAGTTTTCACCTAAGTACGTATGATAACGACATTTTGACACTAGAAGAAGGGGCCCAGACTGCAATTTTCTGAGTTTTCAACAGCTATGACAAGAGGAAGAATTACCAGAAGCTCTAATTTCCTCATATTATTTTGTTGTTACCTTGTTGATTCCTATAATGAATGCCAAGCCTGGAAGTGAAAGGCCACCTCTCCATCTAGTCTCCCTCTGGCAAAGTGTCATTATCATACGTTGTTAGCTATATCTTATGCTTTGGAAGGTACTACCTGAGGGCCTCTTAGCTTATGAGCTCGCGAAGGTCCTACCTGTGGAAGGAGTTGTTGTTTATGCGCTCTGGAAGGTACTACCTGAGGGCTGCTTAGCTTATGAGCTTGCGGAGGTCCTACTTATGGAAGGAGTTGCTATTTATGCGCTCTAGAAGGTACTACCTGAGGGCCGTTTAGCTTATGAGTTCACTAAGGTCCTACCTATGGAAGGAGTTGCTGTTTATGCGCTCTTGAAGGTACTACTTGAGGGCTGTTTAGCTTATGAGCTCGCGAAGGTCCTACCTGTAGAAGGAGTTACTGTTTATGTGCTCTGGAAGGTACTACCTGAGGGCCACTTAGCTTATGAGCTCGCGAAGGTCCTACCTATTAGGAGTTGTTTATGCACTCACGAAAGGTGCTACCTGTGAGCTACTACCTATGCGCTCGCGAAAGGCACGACCTGTGAGCTGCTATCTATGCCCCTCACAAAAGGAGCTACTTGTGAGTTGCTATCTATGCCCTCACGAAAAGAGCTACCTATAAACTGCTATCTATGCCCTCATGAAAGGAGCTACTTGTGAGCTGCTATCCATGCCTTCATGAAAGGTGCGACCTGTGAGCTACTATCTATGCCCTCATGAAAGGAGTGACCTGTGAACTGCTATCTATGCCTTCACGAAAGGAGCTACATGTGAGTTGCTATCTATGCCTTCACGAAAGACGCGACCTGTGAGCTACTATCTATGCCCTCACGAAATGTGCTACCTGTAAGCTTCTACTATTATCGAGCTGAACCCTTATTATTGAGCTCCTATCTGCTGCTTATGAGCTATTATTATTGAGCTTTTATCTACTGCTTGTGAGTTATTATTATCGAGTTGAACTATTATTATTGAGCTCTTATCTGTTGTTTATGAGCTATTATTACTGAACTCATTTTTGCTACTTATGAGCAATTATTATTATCGAGTTCTGGAAAGTATATTTGCTGCTTAGGAGGTTATTATTAATATCGAACTCTGGAAGATGTATTTGCCGTTTGTGAGCTATTATTATTATTATTATTGAGCTCTACAAAGCGTGATCGAGCTAATCTCTTGTTTAATGTCTACAAGCTACAATCTACAAACTATGATTTGCGAGCTACGTCGCATCAAAATCAGTGACTTTTAAACCTCCCATCAGGTACTATTACCGTTAATTTACTTACTTATCATTTAACATCTCGGTTCGTAGGAAATTCAAAGACTTGAAGAAGCAAATTCATTCAAAGAAAACTCGCAACAAGGTGAATTGCTTCAACAATGATAACCTCGAAATGAGGCGGAGATATTCATTACAGGTGATCTTGCGGAGCGAGCTTTGACAACCTCTTTTTGAGTAGCTCTAGCTCGCTACTCAGTAGCTTCAGCTCGTTGCTCAGCAGCTTCAGCTCGTTGCTCAGCAGCTCCAGCTTGCTACTTAGTAGCTCCAGCTCGCTATTTGGCAGCTTTAGCTCGCCTTCTAACACCCTCAGCTCGCTGCGTTGTGTCCTCTAGCTCACTCTTTACCATGTTCAATTCTTCTTCATTCTTGAGGAACTTGATGGTTAAATCTGACTTCACGGCTGCATGAGTACTTTCCTCGTAGGTCAGAACATCCTCAGCTTCCTCCCTAGCTTCCTCAGCATTCATCAGCTTGGCTCGAAGGACTTGCTCTGTTCTTTATGATCTCTCAGCTCGTCAGAAAACTTTCTCAAGCTCTTTCTTCTCCTCGAGAACGTAAAGCTCCAATTGCTTCATCGCTCCCATAGCGGTTTGCAATGCAGTAAATAAACACTTAACCCAGATAGTCTCCACAAGTCAAGTGATGAGAAAGAATCTGAAAAGGCGGCACAATAGATAGTAACACATCGGCAAACTAACGGGCTTTAGCTCCCAGTCTGAAGATCGCACTGAGAGCTAGGGGGCTAATGTTGTGGGTATATTTTGGGCTACATAAATGGGCTGGTAAAAATCCAATAAACTAACACAGAGGGTTGATCCAATAGACAAAGCCTATGATCCAAGGAATGGACCCAGCTCCCAACTCGCTAAACATCCAGCTTTTACGAATGAGCTCTCAGCTCGCTAACCATCTAGCTTGTAGGAATCAGCACTTAGCTCTCAGTTCTCAGCTCTCAGTTCTCAACTCTCAGCTCTCAACTCTCAGGTCTCAACTCTCAAGTCTCAGGTCTCAGTTTTCAGCTCTCAACTCTCAACTCTCAACTCTTAGATCTCAGATCTCAAGTCTCAGGGCTCAGCTCTCAGTTCTCAGCTCTCAACTCTTAGCTCTTAAATCTCAGGTCTCGGGTCTTAGGTCGCAAGGTTGCCTTCTGCTCAGTTCTAGAAACGAGATTGTTGTGACAGCTCATCGAGCTGGTGTCAGATAAGATATCTGCAAACCCGAATTCAAACGGGATTGATATATCAGGGCAATTGTTAAAATATCAGAGCAGTTGAAATGTAATAAAATGCTCTGACAGAGTAGTTGATGTAATAATTCATTTCTTAACGTATACGACACTCAATTGTAAACCCACCTCTATAAATAGGAGTGAAATCCTTTGTAAAGGGGAGGGGAGCTCATTTTTTAGTGACATGGTCACTTTGCCAAAATATATTCAGAGTGACCCGTGACCGTAGGCACTATTGCCGAACCACGTAAAAATCTTTTTGCACTCATTGTTCTTCCTCTCTTCTCTTTCATTTTTAGTTGCTTTCATATGTTGTTATTTACTTGTTACTCTCATATTCGCATTCTTTCGCTTTTAATTGCTTTTACTGCATCTATCTATTTTTTGTTGTTGTTCTGGATTACTCTCTGTTCTTCCTCTTGCACTTCTCTTTGTTTTCTGCATTGTTTTTCATTAATTGCAGGTATTAGACTTAAAATCTCTGGTCGACCGAAAATCAACGTCGACAACATGTAATAATGGTATAAGTATTTAATTACTTTTTTTTTCAATTTTTTATCTCCACAAAAGCATATTGACACTATATTCAAATGTAAATAAAAAAAAAATCATTCATATTTTAAGTTTTAGTGACTCAAAACTATTAAGTGAAAAATGAAAAGCCTCTAAAGCTAATTGTTATTTACAATTAGTTTTCAATCATTTATGGGGTGACTCTATTACCACTCAAAATGTTTCTCCTCACACCCATAGATTAATGAAAATCTTTTTTACTAAAATATCCATGTATACAATTAACTTAAATAGACAAAACTCTACAATTACAATTTTTTTTTTCTTAACAAAATTAATTTTTTTCCTACACTTATGTTATGTATGTGTAGTACCTGATATTATATCTAGAATCAAAACCAAAATCATAAAGGCCATAGATATTGCCACCAAAAAAATGATTTCTAAACCCAAATTATTTATTCATTAACTAAATTTAAAAATTTAAATATTAATATAATCACCCATAAATATATTCATTTACAACAAAATTTCTATCTTTCTTCTTTCCTTCTTTCTTATTTCTTTTAAATATAAATTCTTAACCCTAACCCTAATTTTGTACTTTATCAAGAAGAAGAAGAAACCATACTTGAAGGTTGAAGCTACCAAATTTTTTACTAAGAATGAGATCTTATTTTATGTTTTAATAAATCTTTTTTGTTTAGATGATTAAAAATAATCTAAAGAATCATTTGATATATTTTTTTGTAGATTTTTTGTCAAAAATATTTATGAATTTTTGTTTATTTGTTAATTAAACGGAAATTGTTTCAATTTTAAAAGTAAACAAATTGTTTCCTAATATGTGTTTGTCCTTCTTTATAATTTTATTTAACAATAATTTTTCGTGTGAATATTTATAGAAAAACAAGTGTTTTAATCATTCTTATGGGTGACAATAACTCTATTCATAATAAAAATATAACTTTGATACGTAACTATATATTGAAAAACAATGAATTGATTTGATAGACTATCATGAATATATTAATTATGTTCCTTCTTCACTGGAAAAAAAAGAAACCAAAAGAATTGCTTGACTGTTGTAAGTTTGGTAAAAGTGAAGCAGAAATTGCTGCAATTTTTTGATTAAAAAATTCGTAATATTTACAGCCAAAACTGTAGTAATCTGTTATTAAGAAATAGTGCAGCAGACTGCTGTATTTTATTACCCAAAAATCTGCGTTAGTTTTGTCACATTTTATGGCAAAAAGAAAAAGAAATGCATCAATCAAAAGAGATCATTTTCTGTTTTTAAGGCCGGATATTTTCTTCTCTAAATAAATGAACAATAGTAAAAAATATATATAGAGAGAAAAAAAAACATGTTAAAGATGAACAATAGTAAAGAATATGTTTGGTATTCTAAAGGGTATAAAAAATTAGAAAAAATTAAATTTTAATATTTTAATATGAATATGAAAAGTAAATAGATATTGTAAGAATTTTTTGGATGGCAATAAAATCACTTATATTTGTCATATTGTTTTAAGTGCAAGTTGTTTCCATAAATATTGCCTTACAGTTTTTGTTTTATTACATACTCGATGTTAATAGGTAATCTCTAATGTTAAAATATTCATAGATATAAGTTAGAATCTTTAGAATTAGTCTTATAAAATTATTGTTATTTAGAGCTTTTATTTTAATTTTTTTTATTTTTTAAATTATAAAAGAACAATACGGATCAGGATTACCTTAATTGATGGGTCAAACTATGGCATGTTTTTTATCCAAAGAAGGTTCTTTTGCGTGCCCTTAGTTTCTATAAACAAAAACAAAACAGTGTGAAATGTGAAACAGCTTTCTACTTCCTCACGGCACAGTTACAGCTATCTGCTCACCACCTTTTGAAAGCTGTTTACTTCCCATACAAACTTACTAGACCGCGTTAAGTAATTCTCAATTTCATCAATGTCGTAGTTTCACTTAAAGTGGATAATACTACATTTAATTTAACTCTCAATTTATACTTTATTATTTTGTTCCTTCGTGTTTTAAAATACTAGTATAATTTCATGATTATAATACATTTATTAATTAGAATTAAAAATAAAAGGTAATCAAATTCTATTAAGAAGAAAATCTGAAAATAGAAAATAATTTTTTAAATGGAGAAAAAACTAAAACTATTATAATCTTAAATTAAAAATAAAATTAACAAACACGTGTTGCTTATTGATTGATTTTCATTGCAAGATAAATTATAGAGAATTTATATTTTTTAAATAGTAACTATAGTAATATATAAAATAATTAGTTATCAATCAATTGGAGATGACCTTCTAAAAAAAATCAATTAGAAATGGCCTAACTTTTAACATTTTTCTACATCTAAACCAAAATTTAATTTCACCACGGCCCTTCGACGTTACAACACTTCAAAAGCCGTGTCAAACACGCGCATGAACCAGCAATTAATGCACAATAAAAAAAGGCGCTTATTAATTCTGACTTTTGGATTAAAAAGCCAAATAAATAAAGAAAAAGCAAAAAAAAAAAAAAAAAAAAACTCAGTGTTTCATTTAAAAAAAATTTAAAGCTTCAAAAAATATTAAAATTTTAAAACTCTTTTAAAAATAGTTTTTATCATTCTTAATTTTTTCAAAATTTTTATATAAACCCAAACCGTCAGACAATTAACGATCAATAGTGACTTTAAGTAATTTAAATTATAATTTAATAATTTAAATTTAAAGATATTTTAGATAATTTAATTTATAAATTTATTATTTTATGAAAAATTCGATAATTTATGTATCATTAATAATAATTAAAGATAAAAATAAATTTTAATGTATCTTATTAATATTAATCATCAATTGATTAATAATTTATATATTTTTTAAAAACTTTGAAAATAAGAGGGGTAAGAGAGCTACTTTTTTTTTAAATTGTAATGACTATAATAAAGTTTATTCTTAATAAAAAAACAAAAACCTAGTGTCCGAAACAACGGCGGTCAAAAGCTGACAGACACAAAATGCCAGTACAAACGCAGATGCTATACAACCCACCCCCATCTCTCTCTTGTCTATCTATGTAAGCACCCCATTTAAATCATTGAAATCCGTAGACTTCCATCTCACAGAACAAAACACAACACACTCAATCAGGGTACCAAATTTTGATTTTTTGAAATGAAGGGATGTGTAGTTTGTCCAAATCCATGATGAGCGGTGAAAACTTTAGAGAAGAGGTGGAGGTGTTGGGGACCCACACGTATCTAATATAAAAGAGAGAAAAGACTTCAACATCAAGACAGTGAAAGAATAGTAAAAGACAGCTAGCAGTGAAGGAGGAGCCTCACCAACCATCCGCGCACTTCCGTCTCTCCTTTTATTATTTCCATTTCTCCTCTCACTTTTCTCTTAACTCATAGTTTCAAACCACAACAAACTTACTTTCACTCTCTCTCTCTCTCTCTCTCTTTTCCTCTCTACTCTACTCTTCAAGACGAGCACTTGTTCTTTGGAGTGCTTTTCCGGACACTAACATAGCATTTTTGGCGGGCATTAGCATATTCTTGTTAAGGTTTGCCTCTCCGCATCTACATTTTGGTTCTGGATCTTCACATTTTAGTGTCGGCAGAGGATTGTACGCAAATTCACATTGTATGCAGCTCATTTTCCTGGTTTAACCGACATGGGTTCTGCCTTCTTCCTTCTTTTCTTGAACCTGAACAGAAAATTGAATTTTCCCTAGAAACAAGCACGACTTGGACTGTTGTTTTCACATTTCGTTAAGGCATTTTTTTTTTAAAAAACTTGCATGCGTTGTTTGTTATGATTGAACACATTTTGAGGAAATTCTGTACCTGTAATTCTTGTTTTTTGTGTACTCATCGTTATTGTACCTTAATTTCTTTGCAGGGTTTTATTTAATTGGATTGCTCCAAATTCACCGAAATTTCGCTTTAATTTACCGGGTTTGTTTATCCGCTCTCCTCTCTCCATTTTCAGAATTTTCGTTTTCATTTTCATTTTCGGACAACGTTTCTGGAGATACTAATTTCGAAATTCCGATTTTTGCAAGTAAACCTATCTAGGACCACCTTTTGCTAACGTACACCATATGTGAACATCACCCTTTAAGTTTTCGTACCCCAAGAAAAATCAAAATTTCAATTTTGGTTCCTTTTCCTTTTCAATTCCATACTTCCTCCAAAAAGGAAATGAAATCCAATTATGAATTTTTATGGGTCCCCAAAAGAAATTAATAACCTTTATTTGCTATTAGTTTAAGTTATTTTTTGAAAAACACGAAAACGTTGTCATATGATTACATTTGCTAACATGCACCACACGGCTCATGCGCTTTGCTAGCCTTCATAATTTATTCGATTCTTTTAATTCACGACGTTGTGTCTGTCCCTCGACTCGAGTCTCATTTTCTGTTTGTTTTCTCAGGAAAATTTAACGCACGTAGAAAACATGATCGGACCCAACTTCATGGACGAGATAGACTGCGGCAGCTTCTTTGACCACATAGACGACTTGCTTGATTTCCCAAACGAAGACATCGATTCCGGGTTGCCTTCTGCTGCTGACTGTAACTCTTTTCCCAGTATCTGGACTCAGTCCGAGTCACTTCCCTCCTCCGACTCAGTTTTCTCTAACAACAGCTCCACTGACCTCTCCACCGAACTCTCAGTTCCTGTAAGTTTCATCTTTCCACTCCTCATCATGACGTCACACACCGCGTATTGTTATATATTCATCTTTTGGGATCTATTGTGGTAATTTTGATGGTGTCGGTGAATGGATGGAAGCCACCTCATCCAATTGAATTATTGCCCAAATAAAATGTCATTATTGTTATTATTATTTTTTTGAGATGCATAATTATTATTATTATTTTTAAATGCAAGTCACGTGCCTGCACATGTTACTACTTAAAAATGAAACGTGTCATGTACAAATGTTATTAGTTGGCATACATGATATGTTACACTTGATTTGATTTGGTGTGCTTATAATTATATCATTTAATGTTCTGGATAGTTTTTGTTGAACCACCGGTTTGTCTTAGATAGATTTTTTTATTAACTTGTTAACGTTGATAATAAATTGATTTTGATGAACAATGTTACAAAAAAAAAAAAAAAAAATTGAAAAGATACGCGTATTCATTTAAAGTGTTGGATGAATAATTGAATACAATTTGACTGTAACTTATTTTGGCATGTGAATGCAGTATGAGGACATTGTCCAGCTTGAATGGCTATCGAATTTTGTTGAGGATTCCTTCTCTGGAGGAAGCCTTACAATGAATAAACAAGAGGTATCAATGTCATCCAGTGTGAAGAAGGAGGACTCATCCCACAACCAGTTCCAGACTTCCAGCCCTGTTTCTGTGCTGGAGAGCAGCAGCTCTTGTTCGGGCGAGAAAACCGTTCAGTGCAGCCGAGAAGGTGTTGTAACCGGAAAGCGTGGACGTGCTCGCAGCAAGCGTCCTCGTCCTGCCACATTTAATCCCCGCCCTGCCATTCAGCTTGGCTCATCAACCTCATCAGTAGTCACCGAGCCTTTGCTTGCTCCCAAGGTCCATTCTGATTGTGAGAATTTTGCCGAGTCTCGCCTTGTCATCAAAATACCAAAACAATTCAACTCCGAGCATAAGAAGAAAAAGAAGATCAAACTGTCAGTTCCTCAACCTCCTCCGGCTCAAACTAATGAGGCACAAGCAATTAGGAAATGCTTGCATTGTGAGATTACAAAGACCCCGCAATGGAGGGCGGGGCCAATGGGCCCGAAAACCCTCTGCAATGCATGCGGTGTTCGCTATAAGTCAGGCAGGCTATTCCCCGAATACAGGCCTGCTGCTAGCCCAACATTTGTTCCCTCCTTGCACTCCAATTCCCATAAGAAGGTTCTTGAAATGAGAAACAAGGGTTTGGGTGTCATGACTGATTCCCTGGATACTGAGTTGATTCCAAACAATAGCAATCCTGCACTGGATTACATGTGAGGGAGGGATCCTTGAGTTGAGTCCCATCTCTTTTTCCAGTCCAGTCTTATGTCATCGGGTTACTGTTATTTCATTTCTTTGTTCATTTGTTTCTTGTACAGGGATGGAATGGGGGGCATAGATGACCGGTATTTTTAGCAAAGTAGACAAGGATTGTGATGAGACAAGTGAAAGAAGGGTAGAAACATTAATGGAGGTTTAAGGGTAGTAGAATTTTTAGAATTAGTAATGAGGTAGTAGGTCTTATTGGGAGGTCAATAGTTGTTGGGAGTCTTGTGTTTTCCTTTCCCTTTTTGTATTCTTTTTCTTCTTTTGCTTCCTCCTCATGGGAATTCTTTTTGCAGTTCATTTGTTAGTAGAAAATTTCTGAGATATGATTAATGCAATTTGACAACTTTTGTTATTTCTCTACTCTTTCTGCTTTTAACATTCCTCTATTTAAATCAGCTTTTTTTGTGTACTTGATATAATGAAAACTTATACAGATAGATTATTACAATTTACATGTACATTGAGGATACTGAACTCAAAACTCATTATATATATGCAAATTTGAATAATCTGCTTAACGTTACTTAAGCATCCTTGGTAGGTTTTTTTATCTTGTTTTTCAAATGTCATTCAAAAGAACAAAAAGTAAATCAATAATTCATTACTCACGAAACAAGAAACAGTTAATTTCCATCATTAGAGCCACTAATTAAGGTTTTGAAGTTTTGTAATTATGCCCTCTTTCTGTTTTCAATGATTGACCTCAAATTTACATATTTTGTGAAAACTTTCCTGATATTTTTCTATGAAAAATTTCAAACTGAAAAGGTTGGGCTACAAGTTAAGCACCTGGGCAATTGCTTGCTTTGGTTGGTGACTTAATTCACAGACTTGGTTTTTGGTTGAGTAATCATAGTCAATGTAATCATGGCTGCTGCTGGCTCAGAGCAGGTTGTTACCAGCCACCAGGCATTTGGCAACACGTCTCAATCAGACCAAACACTACCAAATGAAAGAAAAATTTCAACTTAAAATGATGAGTAGTAATAATAATAATAATGGGTCCTGTTAGAGTGCTGCTATAATAGAAAGCATAGTAATGTTTTAGAGTCGTGATTTTCAACGCCATGAACCAGACTTAGCATCCTCTAACTGTTAATTTTATAATTTTTTCAAATTAATATTTATTGACGTTATCTTCGCGAATATAAACCTTGAATTTACGATTCTAAATTTTAGATTTGTTGTTCTATAAGACAATGCGGAAATAGTATCGTAGGAATTCCTAGGGAGTGAGTACTTCTAATCCATCACATTAATGTTAGTTACTTTCATAATGTTAAACGCTGATTAGGACATCTAAGCATTATATGTGAAAATATTCTTTTGGAAGCATGTTTCAAAATCATGTCTTTATGCTCTACTTAACAATCCTTGATAAAGACATTAAAAAGACAACATACCATATGAGAGAAATGTATCATTTCTTGTCAAATCTGCCACCATCTCAGAAAACTTGACCAACCTCAATATGGCCACATGGAAATTTTGGTTTGGTATTGTAAAGTGATTGTGATCATAGTTTTAATTTTTTTTCCTTGAAAAAAGCACATTTCTTGCCAAAATCTGCCACCATCTCAGAAAACTTGACCACCCTCAATATGGTCATATGGAAATTTTGGTTTAATATTGTGAAGTGATTGGAATAATCGTTTTAATATATATATATATATATATATATTGATGTGCCTCGTCCCTCATACGATGGCAGTCCACCCGATAACCTCATAGTGGCCTTTTAGTCGAGATTTGTTATGGCTAAAAGGTTTCTGTGAAGCTAAACTTTTTACTTTTATTGAAAAACCTTTTTATTTTAACAACCTAGAAATATGGAAACAGTGGAAAATTTTGAAATTTTCATGCACCAAAATATTTCAGCGAAATTATTTACATAACATGCACAAATATATTTGCAAATTTTCCAAAATATTATCCGATTTCATACATATGATAGTATACATATTTTCAAAAAGCATTTATAACAAATATGTATAAACATAAGCACGCAGCAGCACACGACATCATTTGACTACTCTGAGGTTGGAGTCTCTGCTACCGAAACACTTGCACCTACACTTGCCCTTAGGGAGGTTTTGTTTATAAAACATAAAATAAAGAGTGAGCTAAACGAGCTCAGTGAGTATCATATTTTTCTATTCAAACTCTAATTTCGAAAATAGTCTCTCTAAAACTTTAAAAACATTACATAATTGCTTTAGTATTGTAAAACTGAAATACATTTTCTGAAAACCTCATCTAAAACAAATGCATGTATAAACATTCAATATAAATATAATTCATGCATAATAAAACTAGGATTTATTAACATATTGAAAAGCGAATTTCCTAATTTTAGAAAACTATTCTAAAAGTGCTTTTCAAATTTGAAAACATAGCAACCTGTATTATTTTATCTTTACTATAAACTATAATTGGTGGTGACAATAAAATTTTCTGAAAAATTTCTCTGTGAAATAAGCTAACCACTGATGCCTGAATACCACATGACACCTTAGGTATATGGCGGAGCGGAATTTACCATCGCTTAGACCATCTGTCCGGGAGCGCTACATAGCAGAATTCTGCATCGCTCACGTAGTAGTTAGTAACACCTATTACGTGCATGGGTGACACACTAGACCGAACTGACTGATACATTCCGATGTTAGTGACAGACGCCCCCAACAGACACTGCCAATGCACGCTTAGAGTACTCAACTAGTAACATCTATCTGAGATACCTATAAGGCGTACCATAGGCTTACAAAAACATTTCCAAACATGTTGCTTTTCATCGTATAATTCGTATTTCAAACAAACTTTCCAAAATTCATGCAAGAGGTTTTTATGTTGAAAATATTTACTTTAAATCAATTTTTAACAATTTAAAGCATGAATTTAACGTAACACATAAATTCATAGTGAATAGAAAAATAATTGCATCAAAACATTTTGAAAAAGGACACTCACTGTTTCCTAACTCACGACAATTCACAATTTCGATTTCCCTCGCCTCCAAAGTTACCTATGCATTTTCACATTTTATTATTAGGCAACGTCACAACTAAACCTATTCGTATATACACTTCCATCGACATGCACCAACACACAAACATCTAGCTACATAACGATTTTGAAACATCCTTTTTCAAGTCATATCAACCTCAACTATTTGCATATAATTTTCATTTGAATTTCTTAATATTTAAGCATGTAAAACACCACAATTGAAGTCCAATTTCACATCAATGTATGAAACACATTTTTGGATCATTATGGCCTATGTTGGCTGAACTTACACCAATTTTTACACCATCAATCTCCTTTAATTTTTCTCATCATAATCACACTCAAACACATGTATAAGAGTGTAAAATTGAGTTAAATTCATAAAACATCACACTTGTGCAAATAAACAAAGTTTGGCCGTGAAGTAGCCATTCGACATTCCAATGAATTCATTTTCAACTTGCATGTTAAATTCATCATCAAAACAACCCACAAATCATCCAAAGCATCCAAAAACAAATGTCCATCCCTTTAAACTCCTCAGGGCTGAAACATAGCAATTGAATCTATCATATTTTTGCTCCTTATTTTAACATAAAAACCCAACATAACGGGCCCCGACTTCTACTCTCTAGGCGACTCGTCCGACAACCTCACGGTAACCTCCAGATGAGATCTCTTCTGGCTGAAAGATTCCCGTGACGCTAAGCCTTTTAAAAACTTTATTTAGAAAATCCGTTTTTGAAATTCTTTTTATAAATCGTTTGCTAGCGGAATAGGGTGGGAACTTTTTCGATTTAAAACTTACATTTATGAAAAGAATTTTGTAAAAATTTTGACAGCACAATGGTTGTTTTTCTGAAAATACCACCCTGTGAAATTACATTAAAAGTCTTGTACACTTCAAAAACGATTCAATTCTCAACTCCTAGACCTCAGGCCCTCTTTTACAAACCATAAACCATTCCAAACATGTATCAATTCGAAACAATTTCAAATTCCGAAATATGATATGCATGATCATATTTATACACAAAACTCAATTTCTGAAGTTATTTTTACATACAAGTTTCCATAAGTTTAAAACACAAATATCATACATGAAATACAAAGGGATATCACAGTTGCACCCGACGAAAGTGTATAGCCATTCCTGATGTGAGGTCCTTGCTACTTGATCGCTCGCACCTGCACCTGATCCTGAGAGGTTTTTATTTTTAAGAAACAACAAAACTAGAGTGAGCATAAAACGTTCAGTGAGTGTAAGATATTTCTATTAAGATCATTTCAAATATTACCTCCTTAAAACAATTGTATAAACTCGTTTCGTACATAAAAATCATACTGTTAAAATTTGAATACATAATCCGAAAACCATACACATTTCAAAGCACGAATAATCATCTATATTTTTCACATGTATCATAACTCATGTATAATGCAATAACCTGAAAAGCAACTATTTATATCATCATTCACTTCCATATGCTTTTCAAATGATGAAAGGTGAGTGATTCATACATTCACATACTTTCTTTTCACTTTTCATTTACGAAACACATCCGTAATGACAATTTCACATTTTCGAAAAGCTTTCATTTAAAACAGGTCAATCATTGTTTTCAATTCATATGGTATCCTATACATGTGGCGAAACGGAGTTTACCTTCGCTCGGTGCGGAATTTACCTTCGCATAGGCCATCTATTTGGTATCTGCTAGCGGGATTTACTTTCGCTAGGGGCGGCATTTACTTTCACTCAATTCATTTATCCGGTATTTGCGTAACGAAATTTACCTTCGTTACGGAGCGGAATTTACCTTCGCTCAAGATATCTATCTAGTATTGGCGTAGCGGAAATTTACCTTCGCTACGGAGCGGAATTTACCTTCGTTCAAGATATCTAACCGGTAATACCAAGATACCTTTAAGGCATACCATAGGTTCACAAATCATTTTCATTCATTTTGCTTTTTAATAATTCACTCACATTTCAAGCAAGATATTTAATCGTAAACAAATTATCATGCAATTCAGTTTTCATCCGCAATTCCTATTTATCACATAACTATTATTTTCTATCACATGCTTTTCATTTCAGAACTCATGTTTTCATACTTTTCATACAATGCTTTACAAAATTCATGCAATTTGGTTCTTGTTCGTGAAACTCGTTATTCATATAAAAATCATTTTACAATCATTATAACATGAATAACTATTAATCATACAAATCAAATAAATAGAAATAACATCATTTCAAAACGTTTATCGTTAGGACACTCACCTGGATTCCCTAGCTCGCTATTAGATTCTAATCAACGGGTTATATTCTTTATGGCCTCTGAATAACCTACACGTTTCCGTAATTGATTTTCAGACTACGATCAATTATCATAACTTGCTTGTATATTTATTCACACATCCACTCAACGAATCACCCAACCAATTCATAACTTCGAAACATCCTATTTTAATCTGTTTTAACTCCGATTATTCGCGTTTAACATCCGTTCGCAATTCTAATTATTCAAACGCTATAAACGTATCAATTTAAAACTAAATTCACGCAAACGAATTTAAATGACGATTTTGAATCTAAACTTTCTCCTTTGACCGAATTCAATATAATACCTTATCACAATTCTTTTCGCGATTTCACATTAACTTACATTCAAACATATCACGAATTATCTCAAATCTTCATTTGAACATCCAACACATATAAAACACATCCCTAACATGGTAAAATCATCAAAAATCACATCAAACCACAATATCTCTTCATGACGGGAACTAGAATATATGCATTTTTGTTTTCGAAATTAATCCAACACTAAAATCATCCACAAACCAACCTCCACACTAACAAGGTGGTATATCCTAAAACCCAATCATGCATTTCACTGAAGGCTTGTCCAAAAACTTAACGAAATTGCTCGAAAACTAAATGTTACCTTTCGAAATCGATAGAAATGCTTCTGAAAGGGGTTTAAACCTCTGGCATGTGAAAATGCTTCGAAAATAGCTTCAAAACTCACTCAAAATGTTGCTACACTCTTGGTTCTTCTCGGTAAGCTATTCTCTTTCTCTCTCGGCAAAGCAAGAAACAAAAACTTCTTTGTCCTCTCTCATGGCTGACTGCATTTGTTGTTTGACTCTCTCGAATACTTGACTTTGGGCTGCTTTGTTCTGCTTCTTGCATGCATGAAAAGCCTTCAAAATAACCTCCAAATTTGTCAAAGATAGCTACAATCTTCAATGGTGTCTCACGGCAAAGCAAAGCTATCCCTCTGTTCTCGGCAGTTTGTCACGACAAGATTATAATCTTTCCACTCTTACTGAATAGCTTGCTGCAGTAGGGAGGAGCTTCAAAATTAAATGCTGAAATCACTCATATAATAGTCCTCTCAGTCTCATCGTCACTCTTAGCAGAGGATACTCTCAAAAACCAACAACTTTCTCTAATTTCCTTTGTGTTTGTGACCGTGAGAGTGAGGGAGAGGGAAAGCTTGAATCATGAGAGAAGGAGAGATGAGTTTGTAAGGAGGGGTTGACTGTGAGAGTTGATGAATTGAAGAGGAGAACATGCCATGAGAATCAATAAAGAAATGAAAAACCGAGAGAGAGATGAATGAATGTGTTTTTGACCGTGAGCTTGGTGAAGGTTCCCCCAAGAAAAATGAAGTGAATCGTGCACTTCAGAGCACAATGAAATTTTTAAGTATATATATATTTTTATTTACTTTAACATCATTTGACATTTAAATATATATAAATCTCACTTACTTTGACACTTGTCACTCGGTTTCCATGCATGGACGACACTTGTCCATCATTTCGGATGCATGTGAGACACTTTGACAGGACTTAAACCAGACTCTCTCTAATCTCTTATCTGGAGGGTCCTGCCAGGCACTTCAACGAACTTCTCTTAAAATGACTTATTGGATAAAAGAAAATCCGTGGAGCGAGCCCCTTAATCTTGCCAAATTCCTTAATTCGATTTAAATGTATTCTTTTCTTTTGTAAATAATTTGGGTGGTGTGTAAATTTTTCGCAATTTGATTTAAAACGATTTTACAAAAATTTCGACAGCATAACGACTGTATTTTTACATTTCCAAAATTTTACCTGTAAAGAAAAACACACTTCAACTATTTCAAATCACCACTCAACTTCTTTTAAACCTAAGCATGCATTTTCTCATTTATTTCACAATTACACATTTCCACAAACATACATTTAGATCACACTTTACAATATAATTTCAACTAACAACATTTATGTGTGGGATGTGTATTATGTGCAAGGGTTATGAAATATATATATATATATATATACATATCATCATATTAGTTTACAAATATTCACATATTCATAATTCAAATCATGCAATCATTATGATTAGATTATTTACAACATCAAAATGTGTAGATGTTTATGCGACATATTTACTTGACGCCCACCTAAAATATCCGACGAGGTTTTCTCAACACACAATCACCTGTACCAGTACCTAATATAATATACAAGCTGCACAAGGTAAGTGGGGTTAGTTCCACAATAATAATAACATCAATATATAATTATATTAAAATCTCATAGCTGGGTTCGAATATCAAATTCTTTTACGATTCTCGCTTTTTTTTTTTTTAAATCTTTCTTTCTGAAACTCCATATATACCACTAATATACTCAAACCATCACGTGGTGATTTTTGATTTACGCCAAACATGAAGCTATTGAGATATTTCAACCACTATGATGCAGAATTTACTGCATCGCAACCGTAGTGTGACACAATCTCAAATTTGCGCAACTACAATGCGAAATTTCTACATCGCAATTGTAGTGCTATAACTCTGGGCGACTACGAGGGGAATTTACTACATCGCAACGTAGTGCCAAAACTGTAAATCTAAGCGACTACATGCGGAATTTTCTGCATCGCAACGTATTATTAGAAATCTCTCTATATCTCAGTGATCCTGTACATAATTTCTGCATTATACATATCACACTAGATACTCTGACAACTAAGCAACTACGAGCGGAATTTTCTACATCGCCACATAGCACTAAATCTCATAAAAACTTAGGGGTATATACATGGTTTACAAATCTCTTTAATCATTTCTTTTCGAAAACACTTTATTTTCAAATTCTCTTTTCTAGACCCAACATAGGGATCATTTTGCAATGCTTTAACTCATATTTTTGAAGATTGTTTTTGAAATCATCTAGTTACAATAGTATATATATTTAAATGAAGAATTTAAATAACGCAAGTGATAGAACACTTACCTCACCAAGCGAGCTATACTCGTCAACAAGCCTCCCGTGCTCTGCTAGCCTGCTCGTCACTTGCATTATATATTCTTACTTAAAATAGGCCACAATGTGCTACATAAAATGACACACATTTCTTTTAACATTACAAGCCCCTTATAATATCCTTTTTTACTACACATTTCTTTTCTAAGTTCTAACTCGATCGAGGCTTTCTAATTATGATTTCTTCGTAAAAGTTTAACTTTTATACCCCTAGGAACATCCCAACGTAGTCCGTATAATTTTCAGAGGCCCGAAACGAAAAGTCAACTTTTTGGACCCTCTAAAACAGAATACTATTCACAACCCATTTTACGGGCTGTTTCACTTTCGTTTTCACTTGGATCATCTTCTTATCTCTCACTTAGGTCCCCCATAAAACGGTTTCGAAAAATTCTAAGTATCGAGGGGCGAAATCTATGAAAAACGCCTATTTTTCAACACTTTTTGATGCACATTTTTGCACCCACATGCAATTATGTCATTTCTTTCGTATCTAAGGTTCTTTTACTCAATTATGATTGAAATTATTCATTTCATGTATCGAAGAATGCATTTACATTCACAACTCACTTTACGATTACATAAATACACTATTTTGGTCATAACTTACTCAATTTTTATCCAAACTGTTCCCTTCAAATTTCTATGGTTTGCTATGACATTTATGCATGTTTTGAGGTATAAAACCACCCCAATTAAGCCCACTTAGTGCAGGTCTCTATAGCCCTTCATCTAGGCTCGAAATTCTCAACTTGCTTTTACGTTTTTCCTTTTTCAGTTCTAGAGGCTATCATGACATCAATTATGCATAATTTAAAGCTTAAAGGATGGAAATACAATGGGGTCATACACTTCTTCCTCAACCGTAGCATGCACAGACACACTACATCTCTCCACTATATTTCATTTCTATTTGTAACACTAGTGGTTCCATATGATTTTCTAGGCTATAATGGTTGTGAAATCAAATTCATGGACATGAAAACTCCAATAGATCACATGTTTACCATATGGGCCATGACTTACATATGTCCATATAACACTTTATTTCATTCAATTCTCAATAATATCATTAACTCACTCTATTAGGCATTTTAATAAACACATTAACTATCATCAAAATTGCTTAAACATGCTTCAAATACAAGTTGGGGTTTTATCTCCATAACCCTAACTATCTTTCTATGCATGCCTACTAGTAATTTAAACTTCACTTTTTCATTAGAATAAGCTTTACACTTGATTTAAATCAAAACCCTATCAAATACTCATCAAACAACCAACTCAATCTATCACCACATCACATAGTCCAACATCATATTTTTACTCATTCTAATCAATTCTCAACTTAAGAAAACCATGAAAATTACCTTTATCTTGCTTGAGTTTTGTGGTTCTAGCTTGAAAACACCTTAGGATTGTGATTTGAGGCTTGAAAAATTGATGGAACAAAATCTCCTTCTTTTTCCCTTGTGTTGTCGTCCATCCCCGCCTTCTAACCCCCCCCCCCCCCCCCTCTTTTGCTCTCTCTATTTTGTTTTCAAAATAACCAAGTGTTGGAAGACAAGGGCATCATGTATATATAGGCTTCATTTATATTTTTACCCTTAAAGTTTGATACTTAATTACCTACAATGCCACTCTCTACAACTTAACCCAATTTGTCCTCCATCTTTGTTTAACTCCCATGGTATCCCTATTATTTTGATAATTTTCACAATTCCCACACTAGTCTATTATAACCACACCTACTCATACATAAAATTATAATCTAGGACAATGACTATTTTGCCCTTTTTATTCAATAACTTAGCTTCTAATGCTATACAACGTAAAATTGCACATAGGGGGGTTACACACTTGTCTTGCATGCACGAGTCAAACTCCGCTTGTCCCATGCATCCTCCTAAGCTCTTAAAATCTCTTTTCGTATCCAGAATCCTCTCGGGTTCATCTAAAAATTTTATTGAAATCCAATTTAAAATTTAAAAACATCATTAGTATTCGATTGATTGTCCGAGTCCGTCCATTTCAATAAATTTTAGGATTTCAAAATTATAAATCGTCCCCGAACCCATTCGAAAATTTTACGAAAATTTAATTATTTATCCGGGTTCGAATACTTTAATCACTTTACTAATCTGAACACAGGGGTAGGCTTTAGGAGGTTAACTGGATTTCGGGAGAGCATGTTACACAACATTTTAACTGTAAAACCCAAAACTTTATTTTATGAAAAAAATAATATATTTTTTTGATGAATAGTATTTTTCTATGAATAGTGTCTTTATATGAATAGTATTTTTAAATGAATAGTGATTTTTGAGAAACCTCAAAATCGTAATTTCTAGAATAGGTTTCCAATTTTCAGGTGGATAGTATTTTCGAACGAAAAGTGTCTGCTTCAGTAATAATTTTCGGAAAGCAGACCTCGTAAATCAAAAGTTTCAAAATTAGTATTAGAGTTAAGGAAAACTGAAACAGATCGAAAATAAGTCCATTCGAATAGATTATAAATCATTCAAAAATTTATGGGCGAAAATACCCTTCGATTAATTACGGAGTAATAAAGTAATTTAAAGTGTTCGGAGTCGTAAATCAAATTCTAGTACGATCCCTAGATAGATTGGAAGTAATTTTTAAACTCACGGAAATAAAATAATGTAAAGTGGTTGGATCTGGATATGTAATCAAATTTTCGTAGAATTTTTAGAGGTGTTGATTTAATTATAATAAAAGTTTTGGACGGAGCGAAAATGATTTTTGAATTCGAAATTGGCATAGAGATTAATTAAGGATTAGAATGAAATTTAGTGCCAAATGAAATTACCAAAAAGGGCATGGTTGCATTTAATTGTAAAAGATAAGTGTAAGGGTATTTTAGAAAAATAAAAAGTATGAGAATGCATAAGGGACATGTGGCGTGCAAATGGGAGAGAAGGAGAATGCATGAAAGACAAATGGATAAAGGGATTCATGCATGCTTGACATATGGAAGGTATGTCATGCATAAAGTAAGACATGTGGGATCCATGCATGGACCAAGTGTGTAAGAGTTTGACAAGTGTAATTCATGCATGAAAGAGGAGTTTTGCATGTGTGCCATGTGGAAAGGTGAGTTAGGAGATATATAAGTGAAAATTTAAATAGAAATTTGCAAGAGAGAGAGTGCTCGGTCAAACACAAAACAAATAAGAGAAAAAGGCATTTGAGAGGGTGTTCTTGGCCAAGCAAAGGAAACTAAGACAACATGCTAGTTTGGTGAGTCTAGGTTGATTTTTGAGTGATTTCAACTCACACAAGGGATGTTTTGGCTGAGAGCAAGGAGAACCAAGGTAAGCTTACTACTCTTGTTGATTTTTAAGCCATTTTGAGTGTTTTCTAACACATGCAAATCATTGAAAGGAGGAAGAAGTGTTTGGCCATGAAAGAAAAAGGAGGGCAATAGCTTTGCATGTTGGCTTGGAGTGATTTTTGAGTGATTTTCTTGTTAAAGGAAGTTGCATGCAAGGCTAGGAGTAAGATTTACCCTTTGGATGTCATTTTAAAAAGGTAAGAACTTGACTTTCATGAGATTTTGTTATGAGAATGTATGAGTTTATGTTTGTTGAATGGGCTGGTGTGATATTTATGTTTGAGTTGTGATTTTGTGTTGGAGTTTGAAGATTTAAGGTCTTAAAATGATGGATGTGGTGTTGCATGTGGTTTTGATGTAAAGATTTGAAGAAAATATTGATATTAGAATGCTTGCATGTCTCGGCCAAAAGGGTATTTTTGTGGTTTAAACTTTGTTTGAATGTTTTGCCATGAAGTGTGATGTTATTTTGATGAGAATGATGATGTAAAACTTGAAGAAATGTGATGTTATGCATACATGTAGGGTTCGGTCAAAGGGGTGTTGAAATGGCCTAAATTTAGTTCTTTTTGAGTTGAATGGACTCCATGCATGTGAACATATTTGAATTATGAAATTATGATGTGAATACAAGTGAAAAACATGATGAAAAGATGGTATTGTATGTGCATATAGGTTCGGCCAAGAGGTAAAACAAATGACCCAAATTGAGTTTGATTTATTTAGGTATTTTTCATGCATATATAGGTGTAAAAATATTGAAATTTGATGATGAAATTAGAAGCAAAGTGTTGGTACACAAGTTGCCATGTTTTGGTGATGAATGTGAATCAAGTGTTGTACAATTGTTTTTGAATGATTTGAATGATTTTATAAGCTATCTTGATGATGTAATTGACTGGGAATTGAAAGGAATTGCATTGTATGTCAAATAGTCGTTTCACGCCTAAATATTTTTCATAATTGCACCAATGTGATGTTGATGGATTTAAATTGAATTTACACCATACTATATGTATTTGAGTGTATTTGTGATGAGAAAAATTGAATAGGATTGATGGTGTAAAAATTAGTGCATATTCAGCCAACCAAGGGTAAAATGGTTTGAGATTATGTTTAAATACATTGATGTGGAATTTGAACTTTAATTGAGGTGTTTTTCATGCTTAATTGTTGAGAAATTCAAATAGAATGAATATGCGATTAGTTAGGGTCGTTACGACTTGAAAAAATGGGTATTTCGAAAGTCTCGTGTAGTTAGGCATTTGTGCATTTATGTATGATGTTGAAAATGTGTGTACGAATCATTTTGGTTGAGACGTTGCCTAAACGTAGAATGTGAAAATACATAGGTAACGTGGAGGCGAGGGAACCCGAAATTGTAAATTAACGTGGGCTAGGAAACTGTAAGTGTCCTTTCGAAATGTTTTGTTGCATTAATTTCTATTCAATGAATTTATATGATATGTTTAAATTCATACTTTGAAATGATGAATTGTGATTTAAAAGTGAATATATTCAACATGAAAACCTTTTGCATGAATTCTAGAAAATTTATGTGAAATACGGATTATATGATGAAAAGCAGCATGTGTGAAAATATTTTGCAATCTTATGGTACACTTTATAGGTATCTTAGATAGATGTTTAAGTACCCTAAGCGTGTATTGGCAGTGTCGGGGGTGTCCGTCACTAACAAATTTAATAGCAGGAGGTATCCGTGGGAGGGAATGTGTTAGTTTAGTTTAGTATGTCGCCATTTATGTGCAGGGCATATTATAAGCTAGCTAACTACTTGAGCGATGATAAATGCCACTCTTAGAGATGGTAAATTCCGCTACATAGTTACCGGACAGATTGTCCGAACGATGGTAAATACGGTTCCGAGCGATGGTAAATTTCGTTCTGCCACATACCTAGGGTGCCATGTAGTATTCAAGCCCTGATGGTTGGTTCATGAAGGGATTTTTCAAAAAATTATAATGAGAATGAAATGACACAAGCTGCTAGGTTTTCGGATTTGAAAAGTACATTAAGAATAGTTTTCCAAAAACATGAATTTCATTGTCGATGTGTAATTGAATTTCATTTTTAATACACATGATTTATATTTTTATTAAATGCTTATACATGCGTTTGATACAGATGAGGTTTTCTGAAAATGCATTTCAGTTGCATAGTATTGAAACAAATATGAAATGTTTTTAAAAGCTTTTAGGGAGGTTATTTTTTAAAGTAGTTTGAATAGAAAAATATGACACTCACTGAGCTCGTTTAACTCACTTTTTGTTTTGTGTTTTATAAATAAAACCTCCCAGGTGCAAACGTAGG
Source organism: Litchi chinensis (assembly GCA_019925255.1). Classification (NCBI taxonomy): domain Eukaryota; kingdom Viridiplantae; phylum Streptophyta; class Magnoliopsida; order Sapindales; family Sapindaceae; genus Litchi; species Litchi chinensis. The sequence continues at coordinate 28,581,724 of CM034463.1, read as the reverse complement.
TGTTACGATAGTAGGGACTCCCACCTCAGAATAGTAGGACGACATCGGGTGCTGTTGTGTTGTACTTGATTATGTATGTTTGCTTTAAATGTTTTCGAAAAACTTGTGTAATGACGTTTGTATGGAATTGTATGAATTTCTCGGAAAACGTGTTTATGCATGTTATGCAAATGAATTTAATTTGAAAGCATGTTGTGGTTGGTTGTGAAATGAAAAAGATGGCTTGAGGCCCAAAAGTTGAGAAATTTAATTGTTTTAGAAGTGTACAGGTTTTCGATGAATTTTATAAGGTGAAAGTTTTTGAAAAACAGTTGTCGTGTTGCCAAAATTTTTAAAACCTTGTTTTGCAAATGTACTTTAAAAAGAAAAAGTTCCGACCCCTTTCTACAAGAAAAGAAATCTATAAAAAGTTTTTAAAAAGATTTTCAGTAAAGGTGAAAGGGCTTAGCTTCACAAGAATCTTTTAGTTGGAGCAGATTTTGACTGGAAAGCCACCGTAGGGTTACCGGACAGGTCACCTTGAGTATAAGAGTTGGGGGCTCGTCAGCGTTGGTATCAAAACATAGGTTTTCATTCATATAATTTCAAAAACTTCATTTTTTTACATGCATTTGATTTCAGAAAATTGCAAGTGTTTCATAAATTTTATTTTGTTGAAATTACAGCATTATGCATCGACGAAGTCATAAGGGCCCCAGAAGAGCCGATCCAGAAGCTTCAAAACCTGATGCACCATTAGGCTAGAAGGTTGAATAGATGATGGGTTCGGTGAATGCCTCTATGAATCAGCCTTACCTTGGACCGTTAGACCGATAGAACCAGTTGATGGAGGCTTTAATGCAGAATAAGTAGCCCTAATACTAACAGTAGCAATGTGTCAACCGCATGAGATCCCAAAAGCATTGAAATGCTCAATCGAACGCGTTTGTAGATTGGGCGTGAAATCTTTTAACAGGAGTGGTGATCCCGAGAGTGCTCTATCATGGTTGGATCATGTTGACAAGATTTATAGAGTTGTAGGGTGCTCGAATGACCAGAGAGTGTTATTCTCCACCTTCCTCTTGGAAGACAAAGCTTAAGACTGGTAGGAGGCTTTAGAGAGGAGACATCTAAATAGGATTTCATGGGCATTGTTCTAGAGAGAGTTTACAGACAGATTCTACCCAAAGAGTTACAAGGATGCCCAAATAGAAGAGTTCTTTAAGTTGGAACAGGGTGTGACATCCATGATTGAGTATTAGAAGAAATTTTTTGAGCTGGTCTAGATTGTTCCATTTATAACTGAGGATGAGAAACAAAAGTGCAAGAGATTCATTGCGGGTTTAAATCCCAACCTTAGAATCCACTTATCATTGGCCTCTCAAACGTACTATGGGGAACTTGTGGAAGCTATTATGAAAGTAGAGAGGAATACGATAACTATTGCCCAAGATGGAAGATCAAAAAGCAAGCGCAGCAGATCCAGTTGGCCCCAGGAAGGACCTAGTAAGATTGACAAGAAAAGGAGCAAGTCTAAATGGTTTGGTGGCAGGGGGATGAGTAGAGGAGCATCATCTAGTCAGGGGTTAGATCACTTGCAGTACTCAGAAGCTTTTGCACTGCGAGGGGTTCTGCATTAAAGTGTAGCAAATGCGAAAGGAGACATCCGGGCAAATGTCGAATGAGCAGTATTGCTTGTTATCGTTATGGGTAGGAAGGCCATTATGTGAGAGAGTGCCCACAATTAGCCACCCCCACGAGATCAGAGACTGGACCCTCAGCACCCACACAGGCTAGTGTTGGTCAGAGACCAGGAGGTAGAGGCTCCCAGATTAGAGGGCAGAGTGCCATAGCTCCAGCTAGAGGTTTAGGGAGCAGAGGAGTACCTCTTACGAGTTAGCCAGGTAGACCCCGCACGTAAGCTCGAGTGTTCATAGTTACCCAACAGGAAGCGAACATTGCTCCGGAAGTGGTTATCGGTATGATTTTTGTTCTTGATCATGATGCATATGTGTTAATAGATCCTGGAACTACACATTCTTTTGTGTCTGTACATTTTTCTGCCAAGGTGAATGTTGAGTTACACGTGTTAGATTGTGGTCTTGTAGTTTCCATCCCTGCTGGAGACTCGCTTGTAGCGGAAAAAGTGATTTTGGGCAATCAAGTAGTGATAAAAGGCAAAAAGTTCCCGACAAGCCACAATCGATTGTTATAAAAAGGAGGTTAGATTGGTGAGATTAAGGGAACCAAAGGTGGTGTTCCATGGGACACAGAAAGTACTTGCCACCAATATTGTGACCGCTATTGTAACACCCGAAATTTCATAAATAGTGTTTTCAAAGGAATAGCCTTTCGAAAGAATAGTATTTTTCAAGAAATAGTGGTTTCTGGATGAATAGTATTTTCAGATGAATAGCGTCTGTGTAAATAGTAAAATTTTCGGAAAGCGGACCTTAAAGTAAAAAAAAACTCTGGAATAAGTAATAGAGTCTAAGGAAACTGAAACGGATCATTCATTTTGAAGGAATAGCATTCCGAAGGAATAGTATTTTTCGAGAAATAGTGATTTTCAGATGAATAGTATTTTTGAATGAATAGCGTCCATGTAAATAGTAAAATTTTTGAAAAGCAGACCTTGAAGTAGAAAAAAACTCCGGAATAAGTAATAGAGTCTAAGGAAATTGAAACGGATCAAAAATGAGTCCGTTTGAGGTAAAATGGAACCATCTTCGGATCCGACCGAAAATTCGGAAGGATTTTTGAAAAATTTTGAAAACGTAGAGAAATGTCAAAATAAGTATTAAAATACTTAAAAAATATTTTAGAAACTCAAACAACACTTCCGAAAGAGATACAGATTAAAATGGAATCAATTCGGAAATCGCTAGAGGCGATTTAGTGAGTTTACGGAAAGCCAAAAAGGGGTATGGAATGACTTTTAAGAGTCACAAAGGTTATTATAAGTATGTAGGAAGTTCGAATATAGGCCCCGATAAATTTTGATAGGATTTCGAAAAAGTTCTGGAAAAATCAAATTCAGGCGTTCCGGAAAAGTCAAATCAAAAGAGATAAGAAAGGAGACATGTGGGGCAAGCAACCATGGAAATGTGACATGTGGCATAAGAGATAAAGACGAGGACACTTGGCAAGATATCATGGATGACATTTTCGTGATTTTGAGTAAATTTTAAGGGCAAATTAGACTTTTGGATGGATAATATATAAAGTTGAATGCATGAAGGATGAAAGAAGAGTGAAATCACTCGGCCAAAGAGAAGGAAAACGTGAGAGAGAGGAGAGACCGTGAAAGGAGAGGAAAATCGAGAGAAGAAGAAGGAAAAAGAAATTGCTGCCTTGAGGAAGAGGAAGAAGGAAGAAGAAGAAGAAGAAGAGGAGATTTCAAGGGCCATCCATCATTCTCTAGCTCTCAAACCCATCAAGAATTTCTCAAGAAAGAGTGAAGAGAATTGAAGGTGAGTTGAGAAATTTTTATGTTAGTTTGATGGGTAATTTTTTTATAGTTGATTTAATGAGTTTTTGATGGAATCTATAGTTTGATTAGAGTTAGATTAACTTCAAATTGAGCTTAGAAGAGGAAAGAAACATCAAAGAGCTTGGGTCAAGGAAATTAGTGAGGTAAAGTGTTAGGGTTTTATGTGATTTATAAAATTAAATTTAAATTGATGGGTTTTTGAATATTAGATGTTATTTGAGATGTTTTGGTTATATTTGGTGTAATAGAAATGAAAGAAAGTGATTGAATGTGTGCATGTGTCATGGACAGTCAAAGGAAGAAATAATGATGTAATTCACTTGATTTTGTGTTTGATGAATTTTGTATGTGATTTGAGTTGATTTTAAGTAAATTGATGGAAAGAAATTAAGAAGATTGAATGGTCATGCATGAGATTCAAATTCGGTTAGAATAAGTGCAATTGTGTATTGAATGGATTTTTGATGCTCGATTTTGTGTTTGATGAATTTGGTATGAGTTTTGGGTGGATTTTGAGCTAATTGATGTAAAGAAAATAAAAAATTGGGGTGTGGTTCATGAAAATGGTTTTTTGCTAGGATAGGGTGTAATACTGTATTGAGTTGAATTGTTGATGTTTGGTGTGGGTATGAAATGTTTTTAGATAAATTTGAGTGAATTTAAGTCAATGAAATGAAGAAAATGGAGTTGAATACCTAGAGAGGGTGGACGACTAAAGAAGAAGATAATGAAATGTTGTTGATATTTTTAGTTTAATGTAATTGTATGAGAATTAATTGAAATTAAGTTAGTTGACAGAAAAAGAATTAAAGAAATTGATGATTTTGCATGAGTTTGATATTTGTTAGCATAAGGGTATATGTATATTTAATTGAATTCTTGAGGTTTGAGGTTGTTATGTGGTGTTTTTATATGATTTGGGGTTAATAAAAATTAATGGAAAGAGGAAAAATAAAGTTAGAAGTAGTTGGATGTATATTTGGTTAATTGCATGGAAATTGAAGTATATGATTTAATTTAATTGTGTTGATGACTTTGACAATGAAATGGATGTGTTTGAGTGAGGCTTGAATTAGAGAAATGGTTGGAAAGTGGCATGAATATGAAATTAAAAATTTGGCTAGTATGTTAATGGTAGTGAAATTGTGAAGGAAATTGTAAATTGAGTATGAATTTAAAAAGTTATGTGATAGATTTTGGGGTTTAAATTGTGACTTGTAAGTGATTGAATTGGAAAAAAAAAAAGATCAAGAAGGGGAGGTTAAAAAGGGCAAGTAAATAGTGTGAACAAGTGAGTGCCTTTAAATTATTTTCGAAAGTTTTCATTCTAGTTGATTTTATGTTATTATGTTATGCTTATGAAAAACCATATTTATAAGATTTAATGTGAAATTTTATTATATGTTATTCATATAGTTTTTGAAACGTATATGTAAATTGATAAATTATGACTTGTTTAAAATTTATGCTTAATATGTGGAGAAAAGTATTTTAAACTAAATGAGTTTTGATTGAATTAGTTGCATAGATATGGGAATGTTTTATATGAAATGTGGAATCAATGAAAGAAATATTCTATATGAAATGTGGATTTGGTGAAATGAAAATGATTTATGAAATGAAATTTAAAACCTATGGTACGCCTAGTTATGATATATAGATCTCCGATCTGGGTTGAGTACCCTAAGCGTGCATTGGTTGAGTTAGAGTCAGAGTTGTCAGCTGGTCACTAACCTTACTAACAGTGGGAGGTACCTGCACGGAGTCAACTGAGTCAGTCTGTCAATGAGTCGTCCAATGCACGTACGGGGTATATTATTACTAGCTTCCACCCGAGCGAGGACAATTCCGCTTCGTAGTGAGGACAATTCCGCTACGAAAAACCGGATTGATAGCCTACCTGAGGTAACATTTCGGGATGGCCCAAGCGAGGACAATTCCGCTCTAGATACATGATACCATATGGTAGAGACCATTAGTGGTTGACTTGTTTTTATACTGAAATGTTTTTATGAATTAATACTGCCACCACTGATAGATGTCTTGGATAGAAAATGGAAACCATGCAACTTTCTTGAAAATTGATTTATTAAGCATGAATTTATTCGTATTGAAATTGATTTTATGGAAATAAATCAAGAAATGAGTTTCCAAAGGAATTAAACCGATTTTTCATTTTAATGATTATAAAATGTTTTTTTTTTAAGGAATTTAGGGAGGTTATTTTATATAAGTAGAATTATCAGGAAACCTCATGATACTCACTGGGCTATTAGCTCACATATATTTTGTGTTTTATAAATAAAAACCTCCCCTGGTGCAGGAACCCGCGATTAGGATAAGCGCTCCCCTTCCTTAGAATATATGGGCTGGAGAAGTTAAAGATTCTATGAAGTCATGTACATTGCATTTTGCATTTATAAAAATTGAATTGTCTATAATTTTATGTTGTATATATACTTTTGGATTGTAAGTTTTATAAGCCTTACCACGGTTGTGATAATGTATTGTTTAATGAAATTAAAATGACTCTATAATCTTTTGTATGCATATGAAATTTTGAAATGTTTATTTGTGATTTAAAGTCTTTGATCTTGAGAATGAATATTCATTTCTGAAGTGTTGAAATCAATTCGATTTGAATTAGAATTTGTGGCTAGGAAATTGTTTTGGAAATGGACCGAAGGTCCAGATTGGTAGTGGATATGATAATTTAAATTTAAAAGTGTTGAAAGTTTTTAAACTTGTAGGGTGGCACGATCGGAAAACATTCGTTATGCTGCACGAATTTTTATAAAACCATTTTGCAATTGTTAAAGAAAAATATAAAAAAAAAAATTTCCTCACGTTTCAACTAGAAATGAAAAAGTTTAAAAAGATTTGAAAAGTTAACGGCTTAGCTCTACAGGAATCTTTTAGTTGGATAGGATATTGATTGGAAGATTATCGTAGGATTGCTAAGCAGGCTGTTTAGGGTTAGGGGCCTGTCAGTCATGACAATAAGAAAGATGCTTTATAAAGGGTGTCAAAGATATCTAGCTTATATGATTAACAAGAAAGATGATGAAAGTCGATTAGAAGATATCCCGGTGGTCAGAGAGTTCCTAGATGTATGTCCATAGGATCTCCCAGGTTTACCCTTAGATAGGGAGATAGAGTTTGAGATAGATTTGACTCCGAGAATTGAGCCGATTTCAATTACTCCTTACAGGATAACTCCAGCTGAATTGAAGGTGTTAAAAGTATAGATGGAAGAGTTGCTAGATAAGGGTTTTGTGAGACCCAACACTTCTTCATGGGGGCTCCAGTTTTGTTTGTCAAGAAGAAGGATGGGAGCTTAAGGTTGTGCATTGACTACAGACAGTGAAATAGGGCAACAATACGGAATCAATATCCGCTCTCGAGAATTTATGATTTGTTTAACCAGTTACAGGGGTCTAGAATGTATTTGAAGATTGACTTGAGAATGGGTTAACATCAGTTGAAAATTCGTGACGAAGATGTTTCGAAGACTACTTACAGGACACTCGATATGGGCATTATGAGTTTTTGGTTATGCCCTTTGGGCTGATGAATGCCCCAACTGTATTTATGGACCTGACGAATAGGGTCTTCCGACCATACCTAGATAAGTTCGTGATTGTGTTTATTGATGACATACTAGTGTATTCAGGCAGTCATGAGGAGCATGCGGAACATCTCATGATAGTGCTGCAGACCTTACGAGAGCATCGGTTATACTCTACATTCAGTAAGTACTAGTTTTGGTTAAACCGAGTTGCTTTCTTGGGTCATGTTATTTCAGCTGAAGGACTCAATATAGATCCCTAGAAGATAGAAGCCATTACAAACTAGAGACCACCTAATAATGTGACTGAAGTCAGTAGTTTCCTTGGGTTGGCAGGTTACTATAGAAAGTTCATTGAGGGGTTTTACAGAATAGCAGCCCCACTGACTAGACTGACGAGAAAAGAAGAAAAGTTTGAATGGTCAGACGTTTGTCAGCAAAGTTTTGATGAGTTGAAGAGAAGACTGACATCAGCTCCTGTGCTTACATTGCCAACAGGGATAGATGATTTTACTGTATATAGTGATGCCTCGAAACAGGGTTTGAGTTGTATTTTGATGCAGAATGATAGAGTCGTACATATGCTTCTAGACAGTTGAAGAAGCATGAGCAAAACTATCCCACCCATGATCTAGAGCTTGCAGTAGCGGTATTTGTACCGATGATTTGAAGGCATTACTTATATGGTGTCACTTGTCGGATCTTCACGGATCATAAGAGTCTGCAATATTTGTTCACTCGAAAAAAGCTAAATTTGATGCAGAGGAGGTGGCTAGAGTTGATCAAGGACTACGATTGTACCATATAGTACCATCCAGTTAAAGCAAATGTAGTAGTTGACGCATTGAGTAAAAGACTCACGAGCTCAGTGGCACATTTAAGAGCATGGTACATTCCATTGTTAATGGAGATGAGGTCTTTGAGAGTCAATTTGGAATCAACGGATATGGGTGCATTGTTAGCTATATTCTAAGTTCGACCGATACTCGTGGATAGGGTCCGAGAGGCATAGGTTCAGGATCTTTAATTGGTTAAGATAAGACAGGAAGTGAAGTTAGGCCAACGAGAGGACTTTACATTGAAAGAGGATGGTACACTGATGGTAGGTCAGAGATTGTGTGTACCAGATGTGGCAGAACTTAAGAAGGAAATTTTAGATGAAGCCCACTCCTCAGCATATGTTATGCATCTAGGACGAATGAAGATGTACCATAACTTGAAAAAGAATTATTGTTGGAAAGGTATGAAGAGGGAGATAGCTGAGTATGTGTTAAAGTGCTTGATATGTCAGCAGGTTAAGACTAATCACCAAAGACCAGTGGGACTTCTTCAGCCACTTCCTATCTCGAAATGGAAATGAGAGCATATTACGATGAATTTTTTGGTAAGATTTCCTCGGAGTCGGAATGAATATGATAGCATATGGGTGATAGTGGATTGACTTATGAAATCTGTCTATGTCCTACCCATCCGAAGTACGTATTCCCTTAACAGATTAGCCAAGCTATATGTTGATGAAATTGTGAGGTTGCATAGGGCTTCTGTGTCAATTGTATCAAACAAAGATCCAAGGTTTACATCCAGGTTTTGGCCAAGTCTACGAGAGTTTTGGACACTTGATTACATTTTAGTACGTCATTTCATTCGCAGACAGATGGATAGTCTGAGTGCACTATTCAAACTTTGGAGGATATACTTAGATCTTGCATGATGGAGTTCTGAGGAAGTTAGGATGCTCACCTACCACTGATCGAGTTTGCTTACAATAACAGTTATCAAGCTAGTACTGGTATGGCCCCATACGAGGTACTTTATGGAAGAAAGTGCAAGACTTCAGTGTGTTAGGATGAAGTAGGCAAGAGGAAATTGGTAGGTCCCAAACTTGTGTAGATGACTACAGATAAGATCAAGATTATTTGAGACAACTTAAAAATCGCCTAGGATTGATAGAAAACCTACGTAGATAAGCGTAGGAAGTATTTGGAGTTCCAGGTTAGGGATAAATTGTAACACCCCAAAATTTACTTCAATATGATTAGTGTCCTTTGATTAAAAATTAGTATGCAAAAAGTTGGATTAAATTGAAATTTTATGCATATATTATGAGATGTATTTTTTTTTTTTTATTGAAGGAATTTAATATATTAGAGGTATTTTATAAGTGAGAATTAAATTAGAAATTTAATAAGGGAATTGGAATGGTAGAGAAATGTGATTGGATAAGAAAAGAATGCAAGTAGAATACATTGCATGGAATTTATTTTGGACCAATAGGAAATTGCCAAACCAAAAGTGAAAAAGTGATGTAATTTTAGTTGAAAATAAAATAAGAATGATGTCAAACTAGTTAGTGGAAGTATGAGTTGGAATTTCAACCAATAAAAAGTTAGTATTTATAACTAAGGACATGGAGGTAATTATGAGTTTAGTTAGGGGTAAAATTGTCAAATAAGAGGATTTGTATATAAAGTTATAGCTTGCATGAAACCCTTTCATTTTTCTTCTCTTTGTCGTGACCTCCACACCCATTTTTCTCTCTATTTCCTTCTCATTTCAAGCCTTCAAATCATCAATAAACCTAGTTTATTCCATCATCTAAGCCTCCAAGTCATTAAATTCATCAAATTCCATCAAGATCCAAAGGTTGTTTTCAAGAGAAAGGTTTCAAATCAAGGTAAGATTATGTGGGTTTTTGATTTAGTGATGAGTTGAGGTTAGAAAGGATGTAGATGCATTCATAGACATGTAGATCTAACTACTTTTGCATTTAAGTTAGTAGATTTGATTTTTAATGATGATGCATGCATTCTTGAAAACCCTAGGTGTGGAACTAGCTAAAGGAAACCAAGAGAAGGACTAAGAGAAGTTGTAAGCTCAAATTGAAGGTGTGGAAAAGCCATAAACCTTGCCCAAAAGGTTGGTGTACACATGGTTTGAAAATTTAAATTTTTCTAGTAAGGTTTTAGTTTGCTTGAATTATTAATATCCTAGGTATTGGTTAAATTGGTTTGATATTGAGGCTTGAATGATGTTGTTGGGTTGTTGTGATGTGCATAAGAATGAAAATGTGATGGATGGTGAAAAATTAGAGGTTGGTCGAAATTGGGTAATTGGGTAAATGAGGATTTTTCTTGATAATTATGTTAATTTAAATGTTATTTGAATGGAATTATAATAAATCATGAGTTGAAAGATAAATTCGCAAAGAAATTAGGAAAATTAAATGCCTTGATGGAATACATGTGAGGTGAAGGGCATGATGTTTTTGATAAATTTTGATGAGATAATTGAGTGCAAAATGGTAGCTTGTGTTGCCTAAGTATGATATTTCGATTACATGGAAAAAGTGTGTACCAAAATGTAATTGGTGGCACACCTAACGAAACTGTAATTTAGAAATGAAAATTGTTGATATGTGACAATGTCGATAGTAAATAAAATTTAGAAAGACCCTAGTAAACCTGAACATCAGTAGGTGGGGGATTGATAATGACAGAACCCTTCCCAGACCTTATCTAAGCTCTTGTCTGGAGGATCTTGTTGGGCACTTCAACGGACTCATCAAACCCGACTTGTCGGATCGAAGACATCCGAGAAGCGAACCCTAACTTCTTCTCCGGTTTACTCGTTAAAACTTAGTGATTTGAATTTTCTGTAACTGGTTGGGAGTGATAAAATTTTTTGCTTTTCTATTTCAAATACTTTTTATAAAATTTTTGGCAGCATAACGACTGCGTTTTTGATAAAACCAAAATTTCACCTGTAATGAAAATACACTTCAACTATATCTGATCACCTCCCAACTTCTTTATTCACAATTTCCACAATATAAGCAACTTTTAATACAATGTATAATCATATATCATATGAAATTATAAGAACCATTAAATATTTACAACATACAGTTCTAATTACATGTATATCTCAAAAAAATAATATAATCAATACATTACAAAGTTCAAATAATATAATGTCGTGGAGACTCGGCCCACCTATACAAACGCAAAACAATGTCGATGTCTCATCCGGCGGTGACACGCAATGAAACTAAATAAGCTACAAAATAAACAATAAGTTAGTGCAACAAAGATATATATAATATCACATACACTAACATAGTCATTTACTATTTATTCAAGTTTTACAATTTCTTTAAAAACCCCCATGTATATCCTTTAAACATTCTAACCATCACGGGCGATTTTAACTAACGCCAACGTGAAGTTTACTGAGGTATCTCAACCACTACGTTACGGAATTTACTGCATCGTACGTAGGGCGCTAAATCTTATCACTGAGCAACTACAATGCGGAATTTACTGCATCGTACGTAGGGCGCTAAATCTTATCACTGAGCAACTACAATGCGGAATTTTCTGCATCGCAAGTGTAGTGCTAAAACTCTAGGCAACTACGAGCGGAATTTACTGCATCGCTTCGTAGCGCTAACTGTTAATTAACCAACTACGTGCGGAATTTTCTGCATCGCAACGTAGTGCTTATATTTTCTAGGAAACTGAGCAACTACGGACGAAATTTTCTGCGTCGTCTCGTAGTGCTAATTTCTCTATACTCTGAGCGACTACGGACGGAATTTTCTGCGTCGTCACGTAGCGCTAACTCTCATAAACTCTTAAGGCATATACATGAGTTTTATAATCAATTTCTTCAAGTGCAAAAGCACAAAACTCACTAGTTTTACATCTTCTGAAAACTTTCTCATTTTACTCTTTCTATAACAACTTAGTATTAGTTTCTAGTACAATATAGATTCCATAGGAATCTATATGCTTAACTTGAACATTAACATTGAAAATCCTTTTCATTTTCATTTCTTACTTAGTTATAATACCCATTATGAATAATCATGAATTGATATAGAATTTAAACACTCATAAGTGGCGAACCACTTACCTTAAGGCCGCGTCAAGCGTCTCGACGAGGCTCCTGGACGCCGCTCACACGCTCGTCACCTACATGTTAATCTCATCATTACTATTAACAAAAACCTTCATTTCTCAACTATATGCTAGGAATTCCTAACTATGCCCAATTCTCTCTATATAGCTCCTAACTCGTTTCTAAATCAACCGAGACTCTCAAATCCCGATTTTTGTGGAAAAGTTTTAGTTTTGGACCCCTAGAGATATACCCACACGGTCCGTTTATTTGTCGGAAGCTTAAAACGAAAAATCACAATTTTATTTAAAATGGACAGCCCTTGACAGAACAGACGATAACCTGCTGCTTGGGGCTCCGTTTTCCTTCGTTCTTTTTCCTATGGCTCACTTATATCACATTCTAGTCACATGACAAATTTCATTGAGAAATATTATCGTTTGTTATGTCAAATCTAAGAAAAACGTCCGTTTTGGACACTTTCGGGCGCAATTTAATGCACGTTTTGTAAACTCTTGGTTTCGGATTAGCGACACTAGTTTTTCTTCCACAACTAAGCTTCATTTAACTATTAATGACTAACTAAACTCATTTCATGGCATAAAAATTGCATTAAGCTAACCGTTTCACTTCTCAGAGCTCTAACGGCACTATATTGTGCATAGCTTGCACAATTTTTATCGGATTCGATCCGTTCCAAAACCTATGGTTTTCTATGGTTCCTCCCAAATAAGCCAAATATGGTCAGGTCTCCTCTAGCTCAAATTTGAGCTCGGGTTCACCAACATTGTCAGATTTCCCCCTTTTGCAACTCTAACTCTCCTCTAACTTTTCCAACCTCTTTAAGACTTGAAATTAGTTTCAAAACCATCTAATTTCAAGGTCTAACTACTGCCCTTCAAGTCTCTAATACATACATAAATTTAACTTGGTCATTAGAGTGCTCAAAATTCACTCAAAACTTTTCTCAATCACTTGGTGTGCATAAAACACCATTTTCGGTTCTATTTTTGAGGGAGGGTATGACAGCCCTTATACATCATTTTAAGGCAGCAATTACACACAAAAACCCATCCTTCAAGAGTCTATTTCAATTACATAAAGTTCTCTCAAAGATTAAAAGCATTCTAATCACATAAATCAACAAAATTCTGCATCAACTTCTCAGCAGCACTGCTGAAATTTTCAGCAAGAAAAGATTGAGAAACTTGATTTTCTTACTTGGTTCTTTGTTTGGGGAGTTGAGAGAGACTTACTAGGGACCCTAAGAGGTGGATTGAGGGGATGGAAGGCTGGTTGGGAGGTTCTTTCTTCCCTGGCCGACCAGCTCGCTGCACCCCGTCGCGATTCTGTTCTAGCTCGCGTCTGGTGCTGTTTTGCTTGCTGTTTTGCGTGCGTTTTGCACGACCAGACCTGCACCTCTCCTTCTTCTGCTCGTCCTCTTCCTTTGCTGCCCAGATACTGCAGTTTTACGGCCTCAGATCCCCCTCACGCGAGCTGTTCTGCTCAAACTCGCGACCTGTCCTTCGCGCGAGCTGCTGGCGCGCTGGATCTGCTTCTTGCTCGACTTCTTTGCTTGTTCTGGACTGTTTCTGCTGCTCAAGACTTCTTCTTGCTTGCTGGTTGCTTCTCTTCTCTTTTTTGGTTCTCCTCTCACAGCAGCAGCTACTCTTTTTCTTTCTCTCGCGATTCTTCTCGATTTTTCTTTATCTCTCGGCTGTGACTTGAATGGTTTGTGAATTTGCTGAAACAATTTCAGCTTAAGCTTGTTATTTATACTAATCAACTTCTCATAATTCCATCTTGCCCCAACTCTCTTTAATTTCACTCCAATCTCATCTCTTTTCTTTGTTTCTCATATTAGCCCATTTATTTTGCTTCCAAGTTAGCTTTCATCGTTTAATTTACTTCTTGTTTCGTTAGAATTTATTTTACAAACGCTAAGCTTATTTCATTTACCTTGACTCTCTCTTTTAATCGAATTTTAATTCGATTATCCTTTACTAAAATCTTAGATTTCCTAACTTGGATTTTCATTGGGACGTTACTAAACTTTTTAATACGACGAATTTCGTCGTTTTCTAAATGAATAAATTTCGGAGGCTATGAAATTAAATCAATTAAACGTAGAGAGTTATATATTATCTCTCTAACTTAATTTCTAACGTTGGGACTTTAGAAGTCGGAGCTAGAAGTTTACAATTTCTTCCCCCCTTGTAAAAATTTCGTCATCGAAATTTAAATTGCGTGCCTTATTCAAAAAAACTGAGGGTATTGGGCATGCATCTGTGCTTCGGGCTCCCATGTAGCCTCTTCTAACTCGTGATTTCGCCATAGCACCTTCACTAGCGGAATCACCTTGTTATGCAACACTTGATCTCTACGATCTAAAATCTCTACTGGATGCTCCTCGTAGGTCAAGTTTTCCTTCAACTGAACTGGTTGCTCTTGAAGAAAGTGAGAAGGATCTGCTAGGTATTTGCGTACATAGAGACGTGGAACACGTCATGGATGTTGGCTAACTCTGATGGTAGCCTCAATCGATAAGCCACTTCACCCACTTAGTTACTATCTCATAGGGGCCTATGTATCGTGGGCTTAACTTTCTATATTTTCTGAATCTCAGAATACCCTTCCAGGGCGAGACTCGTAGAAACACTTGATCACCCACTTCAAACTTCAAATCTCTTCTTCGATTGTCCGCATAGCTTTTTTTTTTTTTGTCTATCACTTGCTATCTTCAATCGCTTTCTAATCATATTTACTTTCTCGGTTGTATCTTGGACAATCTCTGGGCCAATTAGTCTTCTCTCCCCCACTTCGTCCCAACAGACTGGGGTCTGCACTTTCTGCCATACAATGCCTCATAAGGTGCCATACCAATACTCGACTGGTAGCTATTGTTGTAGGCAAATTCTATCAATGCTAGGTAATTATCCCAGCTTCCCTTGAATTCCATCACACAGGCTCTCAACATATCTTCGAGAGTCTGGATGGTTCTCTCTGACTGGCCATCTGTCTGTGGGTGAAAAGCAGTACTGAAGTGTAATCTAGTGCCCATGGCATCTTGTAGCTTTGGCCAGAATTGAGAAGTGAAGCGAGAATCTCTATCTGATACAATAGACACTGGTGCGCCATGTAGCCTCACAATCTCGTCTACATACAACTGTGCATATCTTTCCAGAGAATAGGTTTGATTAACAGAAATGAAGTGGGCCGACTTCGTCAGTCTATCTATGATAACTCAAATGGCATCATGTCCACGCTATGTCCTAGGAAGTCCTGTCACGAAATCCATCGTGATCTTTTCCCACTTCCACTCAGGAATGGATAAAGGCTGTAGTAAACCTGCTGGTTTCTGATGCTCAATCTTGATCTGTTGACAAATTAGGCACTTGGATACGAATTCTGCTATCTCTCTCTTCATACCCTTCCACCAGTAGTGGTCTCTCAGAGTCTGATACATCTTAGTACTCCCTGGGTGCATAGCATATGCAGAGGAGTGTGCCTCTTCCATGATTTCTTTCTTCAACTCTGCTACATCTGGGACACACAGTCTCTGGCCCAACACTAGCGTTCCATCACCTCGCAAGGTAAAGCTACTCTGTTGTCCAGCCTCTATCTCGCTTCTCAATTTCATCAAGTACTGATCTTGAACTTGCTAGTCTCTAACTCTGTCTACTAACACTGGCCGAACATGGAAAGCTGCTACTAGAGCGCCTGATTCTACTATCTCTAAACTGACCCTCATAGATCTCAACTCTACTAGCATCTGCAAGTACTCTGCTGTAAGCTGGGCTACGGCGCTAGAGGGTTTCCTGCTTAGTGCATCTGCTACTACATTTGCCTTGCCTGGGTGGTATTCAATGGTGCAGTCATAGTCTTTAATAAGCTCTATCCACCTTCTCTGTCTCATGTTCAAGTCTTTCTGCGTGAACAAGTACTGCAGGCTTTTGTGATCTGTGAAGATCCTGCAAGGTACTCCACAGAGATAGTGTCGCCATATTCTCAAAGCGAACACTACAGCTGCTAACTCTAAGTCGTGTGTTGGATAGTTCACTTCATGCTTCTTTAATTGCCTTGAAGCATAAGCTATCACTCTATCATGCTGCATCAACACACAACCCAAACCTTGCCTAGAGGCATCGCAATACACTGTAAACCCTTCACTTCCTGAGGGAAGTGTAAGCACCGGTGCTGTAGTCAGTCTTTGCTTTAACTCATCAAAACTGCTCTGACAGGCTTCTGACCAGATGAACTTCTCTTCTTTTCTTGTTAACTTGGTCAGTGGAGTAGCTATCTTGGAGAATCCTTCTACAAATTTTCTATAATACCCAGCTAAACCCAAGAAGCTTCTGACTTCTGTTACACTCGTGGGTGGCTTCCAATCTACAATAGCTTCTATCTTTTGGGGATCTACTGAAATACCCTCTGCTGATACTACATGTCCCAGAAATGCCACGCGATCTAGCCAGAACTGGCACTTGCTAAATTTTGCATACGTTTGATGCTCTCTTAGAGTCTGCAATACAATCCTCAAGTGCTCTGCATGTTCCTCTCTACTACTTGAATACACCAGGATGTCATCGATGAAGACTATGACAAACTTGTCTAAATATGGTCTGAAGACACGGTTCATCAGATCCATAAAAGCTGCTGGGGCATTGGTTAAGCCGAATGACATCACCAAGAACTCATAATGCCCATATCTAGTTCTGAAGGCCGTCTTAGGAACATCTTCCCTACGCACCTTTAGCTGATGATACCCTGATCGTAGATCGATCTTCGAATAGACCTTGGCTCCTTGTAACTGATAAAATAGATCATCAATTCTCGGTAGGAGATACTGGTTCCGGATGGTTACTTTGTTGAGCTGTCTATAATCAATACAAAAACGAAGGCTTCCATCTTTCTTTTTAACAAACAACACCGGAGCTCCCCACGGTGATGTACTAGTCTTAACGAAGCCTTTGCTCAACAACTCTTCCATTTGCACTTTCAATTCCTTTAGCTCAGCTGGTGCCATCTGATACGGAGTTATAGAGATGGGTTCTGTGCCAGGTGCTAGCTCAATATCGAACTCAATCTCTCTATCCGGGGGTAGTCCTGAAAGGTCCTCGGGAAATATATCAGAGAACTCGTTCACCACTAGGACTTCTGCTAACTGTAGCTCTCTGTCGCTAGCTTCTATTGCATAGACCAAGTACCTCTGACATGCTTTACGAAGCATCTTGTTCGCACGAATCACGCTTACTAAACTTGTAGAGAGTATTTTCCGCTCTCCACAAAAGATCACATCTGGTTCCCCAGGCTTGCTGAACTGAACTTCTTTTCTATAGCAATCTACAGTCGCGCGATGCTTGGATAACCAATCCATGCCCAAAATGATGTCAAAGTCATGAATATCGAGTACTATTAGATTAGCCTCGAACTCATGACTTGCTATAGTCACCTTACTTTCCATGTAAACTCTATCCGCAATTAGCGAATCACCTGTGGGAAGTGACACTACCATGCTACACTTGGTCGGACTCAACTCTATCCCGACTCTATCTATGAACTCTCGAGAAATAAAAGAATGGGTGGTGCCTGGGTCCACCAATACATGAGCATCAACATCAAATAAAGAGATGGTACCTGTGACCACATCTGGTGTAGCATCTGCCGCCTGCTGGGTCATTGTATATACTCTGGCGGACTGACTGCGGGGTCTACCTGTCGGTGCTCTGAGAGGTCTACCTGGCTGTCCTCTGGGGGTATATCTCTACCTGCACTGGGATAGTCTCTCATAAAATGGCCCTCCCGTCCACACCGAAAGCATCCGGTCTTGCCCTGTAGGCACTCACCGTAGTGTAACCGGCCACACCTACCACACACTGGTTAGCTCCTCCAGCTCTGCTGACTCCTGGACCCTGCTGATGAACAAATAGGACTCTGACTGGTCTGGGGTCTCTGACTCTGCTGCCGACTCTGTGACCCTACTGAGCGCTGACCACTCTTGGGTACCTTGCTGGACTCTCCCTGATGGCTACCGGTCCAACTCCGCTTCTGACTGAATTTCGACTTGGACTCTACAGTGGTCTGTGCGCTCTGCTCTACTCTAGTGGCTGCCTCTACCAACTGTCCATATCTAGTATGTAAGGCAGATGTCACAATGGTCCTAACCGCGGGGTTAAGATCTGCCATAAATCTGCTAATCTTCTGTTCTTCATTTTCGGCAATGTGAGGAGCTAGACGAACTAGCTCGGAGAATCTCTTTTCATACTCGGTCACTGTAGAGTTTCCCCGGTCTAACCTATAAAACTCCTCAATCTTAGCATTTCTACAAACTTTCGGGAAGAACTTATCTGTAAACTCTTTCTTGAATTCTTCCCAATATGCTCGGCCTGGATGCGCTCTCTGATGCGCCTTCCACCAATCGTTAGCTCGATCCTTCAGTAAGAAGGCTGAGAAGATGACCATCTGATCCTCGGTGCATCTTAGGATCTGAAATATTTCTTCATTCATCTCTAGCCATGACTATGCTCTCTCGGGATCTCCAGTCCCGTCATATGGCTTCGCGCCTAACCTGCAGGCGCGCTCTACAGTTGCCCCTGTCTCTCGTGAGTGCTTAAGGACTGCGGTTAACATTTGGGCCATCTGCTCCATCTGCCCTGGAGTAGGTCCTGGGGCAGGCTCTGATCTGACCGACTGTGACGGCCCTGGGTGTGAGGAACTAGCTGGCACGTCGACGGACTCGTCAACATGCTCATCTGATGATGAAGGTGCCTCTACGACTGCCTGTCTCGTCCTCAGACGATCTCTATGCTACATAGCTAAGCGTGTACTAACACACTAATAGCCACAAATACCAAAATTCAGGTTTAGCAAACTAGCTCAATAAAATCTGGGATGATAATCTCAAGCAATATTAACTCGAAATCTCATGCATACTCATAACATGCTCAAAACGAGCAATAAAACTCATGCTTTACTTTATGCATTACTGACGCATCATTTATGCAAAATAACTCAACTTTTCTTTCAAAACTTTCTCTTTGAAAATTGTTTCTTAACTGAACGAGAACCGGGCTCTGATACCAACTTGACAGAACCCTTCCCAGACCTTATCTAAGCTCTTGTCTGGAGGATCCTGCCGGACATTTCAACGGACTCATCAAACCCGACTTGTCGGATCGAAGACATCCGAGAAGCGAACCCTAACTTCTTCTCCGGTTTACTCGTTAAAACTTAGTGATTTGAATTTTCTGTAACTGGTTAGGAGTGATAAAATTTTTCGCTTTTCTATTTCAAATACTTTTTATAAAATTTTCGGCAACATAACGACTACGTTTTTGATAAAACCAAAATTTCACCTGTAATGAAAATACACTTCAGCTATATCTGATCACCTCCCAACTTCTTTATTCACAATTTCCACAATATAAGCAACTTATAATACAATGTATAATCATATATCATATGAAAATATAAGAACCATTAAATATTTACAACATACAGTTCTAATTACATGTATATCTCAAAAAAATAATATAATCAATACATTACAAAGTTCAAATAATATAATGTCGTGGAGACTCGGCCCACCTATACAAACGCAAAACAATGTCGATGTCTCATCCGGCGGTGACACGCAATGAAACTAAATAAGCTACAAAATAAACAATAAGTTAGTGCAACAAAGATATATATAATATCACATACACTAACATAATCATTTACTATTTATTCAAGTTTTACAATTTCTTTAAAAACCCTCATGTATATCCTTTAAACATTCTAACCATCACGGGCGATTTTAACTAACGCCAACGTGAAGCTTACTGAGGTATCTTAACCACTACGTTACGGAATTTACTGCATCGTACGTAGGGCGCTAAATCTTATCACTGAGCAACTACAATGCGGTTTTTTCTGCATCGCAAGTGTAGTGCTAAAACTCTAGGCAACTACGAGCGGAATTTACTGCATCGCTTCGTAGCGCTAACTGTTAATTAACCAACTACGTGCGGAATTTTCTGTATCGCAACGTAGCGCTTATATTTTCTAGGAAACTGAGCAACTACGGACGGAATTTTCTGCGTCGTCTCGTAGTGCTAATTTCTCTATACTCTGAGCGACTACGGACAGAATTTTCTGCGTCGTCACGTAGCGCTAACTCTCATAAACTCTTAAGGTATATACATGGGTTTTATAATCAATTTCTTCAAGTGCAAAAGCACAAAATTCACTAGTTTTACATCTTCTGAAAACTTTCTCATTTTACTCTTTCTATAACAACTTAGTATTAGTTTCTAGTACAATATAGATTCCATAGGAATCTATATGCTTAACTTGAACATTAACATTGAAAATCCTTTTCATTTTCATTTCTTACTTAGTTACAATATCCATTATGAATAATCATGAATTGATATAGAATTTAAACACTCATAAGTGGCGAACCACTTACCTTAAGGCCGCGTCAAGCGTCTCGACGAGGCTCCTGGACGCCGCTCACGCGCTCGTCACCTACACAACATGATCTCATCATTACTATTAACAAAAACCTTCATTTCTCAACTATATGCTAGGAATTCCCAACTATGCCCAATTCTCTCTATATAGCTCCTAACTCGTTTCTAAATCAACCGAGACTCTCAAATCCCGATTTTTGTGGAAAAGTTTTAGTTTTGGACCCCTAGGGATATCCCCACACGGTCCGTTTATTTGTCGGAGGCTTAAAACGAAAAATCACAATTTTATTTAAAATGGACAGCCCTTGACAGAACAGACGATAACCTGCTGCTCGGGGCTCCGTTTTCTTTTGTTCTTTTTCCTATGGCTCACTTATATCACATTCTAGTCACACGACAAATTTCATTGAGAAATATTATCGTTTGCTATGTCAAATCTAAGGAAAACGTCCGTTTTGGACACTTTCGGGCGCAATTTAATGCACGTTTTGTAAACTCTTGGTTTCGGATTAGCGACACTAGTTTTTCTTCCACAACTAAGCTTCATTTAACTATTAATGACTAACTAAACTCATTTCATGGCATAAAAATTACATTAAGCTAACCGTTTCACTTCTCAGAGCTCTAACGGCACTATATTGTGCATAACTTGCACAATTTTTATCGGATTCGATCCGTTCCAAAACCTATGGTTTTCTATGGTTCCTAGGCATCATTTGAGGTGTAGAACACCCCCAAATAAGCCAAATATGGTCAGGTCTCCTCTAGCTCAAATTTGAGCTCGGGTTCACCAACATTGTCAGATTTCCCCCTTTTGCAACTCTAACTCTCCTCTAACTTTTCCAACCTCTTTAAGGCTTGAAATTGGTTTCAAAACCATCTAATTTCAAGGTCTAACTACTGCCCTTCAAGTCTCTAATACATACATAAATTTAACTTGGTCATTAGAGTGCTCAAAATTCACTCAAAACTTTTCTCAATCACTTGGTGTGCATAAAACACCATTTTCGGTTCTATTTTTGAGGGAGGGTATGACAGCCCTTATACATCATTTTAAGGCAGCAATTACACACAAAAACCCATTCTTCAAGAGTCTATTTCAATTACATAAAGTTCTCTCAAAGATTAAAAGCATTCTAATCACATAAATCAACAAAATTCTGCATCAACTTCTCAGCAGCATTGCTGAAATTTTCAGCAAGAAAAGATTGAGAAACTTGATTTTCTTACTTGGTTCTTTGTTTGGGGGAGTTGAGAGAGACTTACTAGGGACCCTAAGAGGTGGATTGAGGGGATGGAAGGCTGGTTGGGAGGTTCTTTCTTCCCTGGCCGACCAGCTCGCTGCACCCCGTCGCGATTCTGTTCTAGCTCGCGTCTGGTGCTGTTTTGCTTGCTGTTTTGCGTGCGTTTTGCACGACCAGACCTTCACCTCTCCTTCTTCTGCTCGTCCTCTTCCTTTGCTGCCCAGATGCTGCAGTTTTACGGCCTCAGATCCCCCTCACGCGAGCTGTTCTGCTCAAACTCGCGACCTGTCCTTCGCGCGAGCTGCTGGCGCGCTGGATCTGCTTCTTGCTCGACTTCTTTGCTTGTTCTGGACTGTTTCTGCTGCTCAAGACTTCTTCTTGCTTGCTGGTTGCTTCTCTTCTCTTTTCTGGTTCTCCTCTCACAGCAGCAGCTACTCTTTTTCTTTCTCTCGCGATTCTTCTCGATTTTTCTTTATCTCTCGGCTGTGACTTGAATGGTTTGTGAATTTGCTGAAACAATTTCAGCTTAAGCTTGTTATTTATACTAATCAACTTCTCATAATTCCATCTTGCCCCAACTCTCTTTAATTTCACTCCAATCTCATCTCTTTTCTTTGTTTCTCATATTAGCCCATTTATTTTGCTTCCAAGTTAGCTTTCATCATTTAATTTACTTCTCGTTTCGTTAGAATTTATTTTACAAACGCTAAGCTTATTTCATTTACCTTGACTCTCTCTTTTAATCGAATTTTAATTCGATTATCCTTTACTAAAATCTTGGATTTCCTAACTTGGATTTTCATTGAGACGTTACTAAACTTTTTAATACGACGAATTTCGTCGTTTTCTAAATAAATAAATTTCGGAGGCTATGAAATTAAATCAATTAAACGTAGAGAGTTATATATTATCTCTCTAACTTAATTTCTAACGTTGGGACTTTAGAAGTCGGAGCTAGGAGTTTACA
>CM034463.1:28461170-28558618 GCA_019925255.1 Litchi chinensis | reverse complement strand
GATAATTAACATGTTAATGGAGAAATATTAGCAGTACTGTGCCAAGTTGTTTATACCATGACTGTAAACTTTGGAGCTTGAGAGCCACTGAGTGTCCGGTCCTTAAATTGGAAATGTATATGTAATGTGATCCGACAGATAGGCACCGAGTGTCCGATACCGGGGAAACCCATTTTCCAGTCCAAGGTATCATGTCAGTGTTTACAAAGGGCATTGAAAAATATTAGGTGCAAGTGTATAAACTTGAAAAATGGTCTTTAAGGATTTTTATGTGTGTGAAATGTAAATTGATTTCTTTGTGATATTATGAAAATTTTGACAAATGTAAAATTTCGGTTTTACAATATGGTATTTTTGAGAAATAGTGAATTTAAATTTTGTGTACACCCACTAAGTAGAAATATTTAGTGTGTTGGATTTACCACGCACAGGTTGTTGATTGGGCTTATAGATAGAGACGGAAGGGGAGATATCTGCAGCACTTCCAGCGAGTTACATCCATCCATACTTTGGGTAGTTTTCTTTTGGTATTATATATATATTAAAGTACATGTACATGAGAGGATGTGATGCAGAACCCCAAGACCCGAATTGCTTCTTCGAACTCTTTATCACTCAAATAAGATTTGATTAACACCAAAATAATTCAGATAGATTTGTTTTATCACCCAAGAAATGCATTTTGACAAGAACCCAAGAGAATTACCCTTGAACCCAAGATCAAAGCAATCAGGAACAATAGAAATAGGAAGTAGAATTGAAATACAAAGATGAACTCCACTGCATCAATTCAACACCTTATGCATAAAATCACAAGAAAAACAAACTTTCTCATATTCTGTATAAGAAAGGTTTGAAAATACATTCAGATAATGAAAAAAAATAAAAAATGAACTGAACAACCCTATTTAAAATTTTTACAACCAAAATGTATATTGAACCTAATCATTAATCAAGATGGTGTCACCCCCCATTAATGTCAAAATAACTCTTGTGACTCATTGATTCTTGCCATTAATGAATGTTAGATAACTCTTGTGACTCCTTGATTCTTGTTATTAGTGAATGAATCTGGACACTACTTGGATGATTGAAAATGAGATGGGCTGAATCCAAAGCTAATCTTTTAGCCCAATTAAATTAATCAACTTGGGCTCTTTAAAATCTCCATGCTTGGACAACCCATTATCAACCCAATTTTGCACAAATAGTTGAAGTTGTTCTTTTAACCTTTTAGCTTGGGCCCTTGTGATTGGTCTGCTAAAATCTCCAAGATGCATCTCCAAGTCACTTATTTGAACACTAGTGGCGTGTGGAGTGACATTCGTATCATTTCCCCTCCACTCAAAAGGATTCGTCCTTGAATCAGATCCTGCATCAATATCAAAGGGAGATAAATCAGAAACATTAAAAGTAGCTGAGACACCATACTCACCTGGTAGATCAATGCGGTATGCATTATCATTGATCTTTGCAACAACTTGAAAAGGTCGGTCTCCACGAGCATCCAATTTTGATTTCCTTTTGGAAGGAAATCTTTCCTTGCGCATGTGAACCCAAACCCAATCTCCTGGTTCAAATGACACCATGCGCCTTCCTTTGTTCACTTGAGATGCAATTTGCTCATTTCGCTTCTCTATCTTTTGTTTTACTTTGTCATGAATGGATTTAACCATTTTTGCCTTTTTATGTCCATCTGTATTAGAAATCTCACTCAAAGGAATAGGCAAAAGATCCAAAGGAGTTAGTGGATTAAATCCATACACAATTTCAAAAAGAGAAAACTCAGTGGTAGAATGCACACTCCTATTATATGCAAATTCAACAAAAGGCAGATTATCTTCCCAAGTTTTAACATTCCTTCCAATCAAAGCATGCAACAACGTTCTCAAAGTCCTATTTACTACTTCAGTTTGCCGATCAGTTTGAGGACAACCAATGTTTTGACTGGTACTATAAATCACCAATGTTTTGTTGTTTTGTGAGGTTGATGAAAAACTAGTTTTCATCAATGTACAAAACACAGAGACACATAGAAAGCAAAAAGAACAAAAAACAGAGAAAAGTGAAAACAGAGAAACAATGACATGGCATCTACATTGTGATTTGTGGGTTGGTCCCATAATTGGTGGCCGAACTTCGACCAGTTGAACGATTTATAATCCAAATGATTTCCGCTGTGTAAAACAGGTACATTTTTGGTTCAATGTTTTGATGAATTACGTACTGATATAATTGTTTTCCAATGTATTAGAGCATTATTAGGGTTGTTTGCTGGTTTAGAATCATGTTTATATGATCAAACATGTTTCCGAAACTTAATTTCAGATTAAAATTAAGATTAGACATATGATACCCCATATCTTGTAGGTTTGATTTTTGTAAACCTCAGAATTTCACTTTTCGAAAAAGCATTTTTTTGACGAACAATGTCATTGAACAAGTCGGTCTAAAATCGACGCTAAGAGCAAATTTAGAATCTAACCAAACTTTTATAATTGAATTGTGATAGGTACTACTTAGGGTAGTACTTTTATGAAAAATAAATTTTTTTATGAATAGTGTTTTCGGATGAATAGTATTCACGTAATAGTGATTTTTGAAAAGCGGACTTCGAAAATCAGAAGTCCCAAAATAGGTAATAGAGTTACTAAAAACTGAAATGGATCGAAAATAAGTCAATTCGGATAAGTTTTAAACGGTTCAAAATTAAATGATGAAAATGTCATTTTTGGAGAATAATAAATATTGATCACTTTACGGCCATTAGAATTTTTTTAAAAGCTTGAGATTGAAAGATAGGATATTCAATTAGAGTATTACATGGTCAATTTGATGATTGGATGACCATGAAATATTTTTAGAATTTATTTAAGTATGGATGACAATTAAAGGCATTAAAAGCAAATGGTAATTTCAACTTCAAATCTATATGGAATTGGTGTGAGCATCACATGGAAAGAAATTGAATAAGAAGCACAATCCATGTTATGCAAATGTAGCCAATAAAAGAATGACATATCAATTAAATTAGTGGATGTTAGTTGGCATGCACAAAAATGTCATAAATATTTTAATGATTGAATGACTAAATTGCCATTAGTTTGATAAGTTGCTATGAGAGTTAATTAAGTGTATTTTAGTAAAAGATAATTAAAGGATTTGGTGGCCATTTGTAAGTTAGATGAGAGACATTTTAGTTAAGAAAAATGAACACTATATAAAGTTGAAACTAAAAAGAGAAGAAGAAGAGAAGCAATCGGTCAAGGTAAGAAAAATAGAGGGTCTTGGGTAAGGAAAGAGACCAGAAGACAGTAGTTTGATTTGGTGGATTTGGTGTGAAGCCCAAAATTATCTCTATTTAGGAGAGATAATTTTTTTTTGATAAATAGTATTTTCGGATGAATAGTATTTTCGAATGAATAGTATTTTTGAGTGAATAAAGATTATAGATATGGAAATCGAAAAGCGAATGAATGCATGGAAGTGGATTACATGTGTCAAGAAATGAGAGAATAAGAGTGTAAAACCCAAAACTTCGTTTTATAAAAAATAATTAATTTTTCTGATGAATAGGGTTTTCAGACGGAAATGGGGTCCGTATGAGTAATAATTTTTGAAAAATAGATTTCGTAAATTAAAAGTTTCGATATTCATATTAAAATTAATGAAAACTAAAACAGAGCAAAGATAAGTCATTTTGAAGAGATTTTAAATGATTCGAAATATATTGGATGGAAGTACTCTATTTGATTAGTGTCTCGTATACAGTAATTATAGAGAAATAACATAATTTTCAGTACTCGGATGTGAAAATTGAATTTTAGTAGAATTCCGGATAGGACCATAAATGATTTCGTTTCTGAGGTAATATAATAATTGTTTTTAGTGACCATTTTAATAAATTTCCAGAAGTGTTAATTTAGTTCTCGAATAATTTTCGAATGGGTCCGAAATGATTTTGAATATGAAATTTGAGAGAATAGAAGCATGCATGAAGGAGGACACGTGGCGTGCAATTAGTAGAAGAAAGAATGTATGCTTGCCAAGTGGTGAAAATTTAAATGAAATGGTGACAAGTGTTATACATGCTTAAGGAAACGGTGACAAATGGCCTTCACATGTATAACATATATATACTTCACATGTATAATATATATATATATATATAGAGTGAAATCAAAATGGAAGAAAACAAGAGAGTGCACTCGGTCTCCATTTGAAAAACGAAAGGAGGGTTATTCGGCTAAGGAGAGAGGAGAAGTGTTTGACAAGTGGACGACAAGATAAGGAAATGGGTGACAAATGGCATGATCCTATAATATATATATATATATATATTACAACTCCATGAAGAAAGAAAGGAAGCAATGCTCATTCGGTTTCAAAGGGTGTGTTTGTCGAGAGAGAAAACGAGAAGGATAGTGAGAGTTGTGTTGTTTGTCGAGAGAGAGAGACTTGAAGTGTAGCAAATGTTGAGTGATTTGAATGCAATTTTTGAAAGAATTCAACACATGCAAGAAGGAGGAATGTAGCTCGGTCACAAAAGAGGAAGAAGGAGCTCACTTTTTTTTGAGAGAGTGAGTTGCATGTTCTATCGTGAGATTCACAAGAAGACAACAAGCTTTCTTGAACCTTTGAGAGCATTTCCAAGTGAGTTTCAAGTCCCTCAAGCTTGCATAAAAGTCTTGGAGCAAAACCCATCCATCTAGAGTTGAATTGTAAAGGTAAGTATTTAGTTTTCTTGAAGATTGGTTGTGTAAATATGTAGTTTTGTGAGTATATGTTTAGGCTTGAGAGTTTAAGGACTCAAAATGATGGTTGATGTGTTGCATGTGAGTTTAGAGTAGAAATTGAAAGAAAATTGTTGTTGGATTGCATAAAGGTCACGGTCAAGAATGAAGTTATGTGATGCAAACTTTGATTGATTGTTTTTCATGAATTTTGATGAGTTTGTAATGTGTATTGGTTTGGCTAAAGGGGGTTGTTATGGTTGAAACGTTGTTGATGATTTTACCATGAGATTTAATATTATTGTGATGTGATTTTTATGTGTTGAAATATGAGTTTTGATGTTGAAATGAGAAGAGAAAATTATGT
The DNA here is from genome assembly GCA_019925255.1 of Litchi chinensis. Taxonomy (NCBI): domain Eukaryota; kingdom Viridiplantae; phylum Streptophyta; class Magnoliopsida; order Sapindales; family Sapindaceae; genus Litchi; species Litchi chinensis. The sequence goes on along the minus strand of CM034463.1, from coordinate 28,553,518 downwards.
ATAGCAAGCTGCCATAGATACTAAAATGTGATGCAAAAATTGTTTTGGTTGGTTTGTATGCTTTTATGGGCAGTTTTGATGAAGGAAAATGCATTGATTGATAAATGCGTATTTTTCGAAAAAACTTTTCGAAATTACGAAAGTATAACGTTTTATAAATTTGTTGAGATTATGCACCGTATTATGTAAGTCGTGTGTATTTATAATGACAAGAATTGATACGGTTTGATGGTTTGGAAGTTGGTAAGTATTCGACTATCGTAGGATAAAATAATCTAAAAACTTGATTGATGTGTTAGGATGAAATTTAGGTTTAAATCAAAGCGATTCTTGTGCGTGAACATTAAAGTATTCGATTGGTTGTTGTGTGTGATTATTTAAAGTCATTACGACTTGAAAATGGATATTTTGATATTCTTGCGTAGTTGAAATTATATGTTAATGTGTTCGTAAGTTCTAAACAGAAATTCGCTTATATTAAAATATAAGTGAAGCGACGAATGGAATGAAAGCGTAAAACGAGTGGTTTAGTGAATTGGAAGCAAGTTGTGAGTGTTTTAATAAAAATGTTTTGAAATGTTTATATTTCTATTCATATTGATTTTACATGATGAAAATTAAATTCATACTGTTTATGATTAAAAATAAATTTTTATGAATTATGAATTATTGTATGAGAACCATGTTGCATAAATATTGGGAATTTTGCATGAAATGTAAATTATAAGATGAAAAGCGAAATGTTTAGAAATGAATTGTAAGCCTATGGTACGCCCTATAGGTATATAATGGCTAGCTTCTACGTAAGCAATGCAGGATTCCGTTACGTAGAATCAGATATATGTCTTAAGCGATGTAGGGTTCCGCTTGTAGCGATGTGGGATTCTGCTACCACACAGAGTATATTATGCTATCGTAGCGATGTTGGATTCCGCTACTTAGTTACTGGACATATGATATAAGCTATGTGGGATTCCGCTTGAGAGCAATGTTGGATTCCGCTCTGCCATATACCTAAGGTACCATATGATGTATAGGCGATGGTGGTTGGCTTATCTTACTCAAAGGCTTTTCAAAAATTTAACTGCCATCGCTATTTATGATTTAAGGCAGAAAAGTGAAATCATGCAAAATGTCATGTTGTGCATAGTTCGATATTTGAAAAGCATTTTAGAATTGTTTTCTGAAACCAAAAACTTTGCTTTTCAATACATTACTAAATTTCAAATTTACTATGCATGGTTATATAGTTATAATGTTTATTCATGCTATTAAATTATATTTGGTTCTCAAGGAATTTATTTAATTGCTACAACATGATTTTGTTTAGATAATGTGTTCTAAAGCTTTTAAGGAGGAGATTTTTGAAAGTTGATTGAATTGAAGTATATATGACACTCATTGGGCTTATGTAGCTCACCTAGTTTTATGTTTTAAAATAAAATCTCGCAGGGACAGGCATAGGTCCAGATACTACCGTAGCAGGGACTCCAGCCCTAGAGTAGCTCATCATTATCGAGTGCAGTGCTGCTGTGAAACTTTCTAAAATACATGTATGATATTTAAGATTTTGACAACTTATGAAATGGATTTTGTATATATCTGTATATATCTTTTTGGAAAACTTGTTTATGCATGGGCCGTTTATAATTTCCAGTTATCTTTTAAATAAAAGCATGATTGTGGTTGTTTGTGATTTTGAAATGAGGGCCTGAGATCGGTAATGGAGATTTGTTTGGATATTGAAGTGCACAAGTTTTCAGTGAACTTTTACAGGGTGAAATTTTTAGAAAAACAACCGTTGTGTTGTCAAAATTTTTATAAATTCTGTTTTATAAAATTATATTTTAAAATGAAAAAGTTTTCACCCATTTTCGTTAATTGAGAAAATCTTAAAAGTTTTATAAAGACTTAGATTCATGGGAACCTTTCAATCGGAGCAATTCTCGATTGGAAGACTACCGTGGGGTTGTTGAGCGGGTTGCCTTGAGTATAAGAGTCGGGGCCCGTCATTTGGGGTGATTTTTGAGTGGTTTTTAAGTCTTTTAAGGGTGTACACAAGCTTAGGAGCAAAACCCAACCATTATAAGTCAATTTCAAGTGGTAAGTTCACTTGTTTTTCATGGGTTTTGATGAGTTACAGGTTTGGAAGATAAATTGATGGATTTGTGAAATTTTTGACATGTTTAGAGATAGATCCACTTGTTTTCAAGTGAGGAAGTGAAAGCAAACCAAAGGAAGTCATTAGACAAGCAAGGGTCTAAGGCAAGTGATTTAGAGTTTGTGTAATTTTTCTTGAAAATTTCAATTAAATTGATCTTTGGATATATGATGATTGGTTTAGTGATTTTTGATGTGTTGATGATCATGAAAATGGAAAAATGAGGTTGGATGCCATGATTCTAGTTTAGATCAAGGTTAGTATAAGAGTTTTGTGAAATTGTTGATAAAACTTAAGTTTAATTATCTTAGGGCATTAGGTGAGTGTTTGGATGATTATAATGTGATTATGGTCTTGGAAAATTGAAAAATGATATGGGTTGCATGATGAATGGAATTCGGTCAAGGTGAAGGGGTGGTGCAATTGTGTTGATTTAATTATTTTGTTGGAATGATATGAGACCTTACATGAATTTAAAGTAAATTGTACCAAGAAAAGGGAAAAATGAAATTGGATATCATGGTGGTTAGTGTTCAGTCAAACTAGGGAATCTATGCATGTGACTTGATTTTATTGTTTGATGAATTTAGTTTATGTGCGACATAAATTTAAGATGATATAAGTAAAAAAATTGGAAAGAAAATGGTTGGTTTAGTCTAGGGGAAACATTCGGTTAAGGGGGGTAAATTGCAGTTCAAAGGGTCACATAATTAATTTGATGTGTTTTCTTGAATCTTGGCGTGTAACTAAGTGAGTTTACACTAATAAAATGTAAAGAAAAGAATGTTATGATATTAATATAAGCTTATGCCGAATATGTGGATTGTGGTGTATATAGTGTCTATAATGGAAATTGAGTGAATTAGGGTGATATTGAGGTGAATTTAAAGTGACTAATGCATGGAAAATCAAGAGAATGGTGCATATACATAAACTAGTATAATTGACCAAGATGAAGGGCAATATGCTAAAATGTGTTTTAATGGTTATTGATGGGTTAGAACCGTTTATTTGATGACTTTCAAGTAAATTATGTAGATAGAAATCAAAGTGGAAAATAATTAGTTGATTGGTACACTATTTAGTTAATAAGCACCTAAACTAGTAAATGGTGTTGACCAATGGTTTGCATTTTAGAAAAAGAATTACATTGAAGTAAGTAATGATGATTGAATTTTAAGTTTATGATGAAATGTAGGTGATAAGGCAAGCCAAGGAATCAAGTAAGAACTTTTGAAGGGTAATCTAGTCGATGGAGAGCCATGTGAGCGTAAACTTATTTTGAAATTACTAAATGCATTTGAATATGTTTTAAAGCTTCTCCATGATTTCTAAAGTGTTTTTGCACTTGAAATGAATTCCCTCTAATTATTTTAGTATATGAGATGATTTTGTATTAAGCGGAAAAAGGAATGGTATGCATAAAAATGTGAGTGTAAGATTATTTATACGTGTTAAATGTATTTTTATACATATTTTTAAAGTGTTTTATTGAATATGAGTGTTCTTTTAAAACGTTTGATGCGTATTGCTTTACATTCACGATGAATTTTAATGTATTAACATTAAATTCATGCTTTGAACGCTTGAAAGTAAGCTTTTTATAGTAAATGAAATGTTTTATACATGAAATTTTGAAAGTTATGTGAATTATGATTTATATGATGAAAAGGCTGCATGTATGGAAATGTTTTGTAAGCCTATGGCATGCCTACAGGTATTACAGATGATTCCGATCAGAGTACCCTAAATATGCATGACAGTGTCAGGGATGTCCGTTACTAACAAATCTAATAGCGGGAAGTACCTGTGGGAGGGATAATGTCGGTTAGTCTAGTTTAGTGTGTTACCTATGCACGTATAGAGGTATATGATATGATGGCCAACCTTTATCCTACGTGAGCGATGCAGAAATCCCACTATGTAGAACCGGACTGTGAGGGTCTAGAATCCCTTGAGAGCTGAAGCCCAAGACAGAGGCCCAAAGCGAACAATTTAGATGATTTGTGGTGTCATCCTAGAATCCCTTGAGGGCTGAGTCCCAAGATAGTGGGTGGACCACCAGGCTATGTCATTAGGGTGCCATGTGGTGTTTAGAGACGGGTGGCTGGCTTAATTTCATAAAGAAACGAAATTTTATGAAAATTTATGCTACCACCACCAGATATGATTTTATAGTAAAAATGTAAAAAATAAAGACTATTATTTTATACTTTAGTTTTGAAAAACGTTTCAGATTGTTTTCTGTAATCAGAAAATTCTTTTTTCAACATGTTATTATATTTCAGTTTCATTGAGTCTAGATTTTATTTATAAGCAATGTTTTTTAAAATGTTTTGGGAGGTATATTTAAAAGAAATAATTTAAATAGAAAAACCCTAACACTCATTGAGCTCCATTAGCTCACTTTTTTGGTTTTATGTTTTGAAAAACCTCCCCATGTGTGGGTAACAGGAATCATGGCGCTCGCTTTCCTACTCCAGATGTGATGGGCCGATCATAGACAATGTTTACGTGAAGTCACTAGTTGTATATTATGGATTAAATTGAGATTTAGTACATATATATGGTTCTAGTGATAAAAGGTTGGATTAGGTTTACCACGAGCGTGACGATGTGCTATGTTATTGTAAATGGAAGGATTTAATATCTAGTATATATAAACAATGTAAATAATTAGGCTATGCATAAATGTTTTTAACTATATGCATGAAATCGTAATTACCAGTTGAATTAATTTTGTGGTAATAGATCTATTGTGGTTAGGATTACCTGTGAGATGGACCGGAGGTCCGAAAATGGTAGTTGAGAATATTGTTTGTAAAATTTAAAGTGTTACTATGACAGACCCCTCTCCTTACTAGACTTGCCGGCCGCCTCACGGTAGCCCTCCAGCGGATATCTGATCCAACTGAAAAGTTCCCGTAAAGCTATGCCGTTTACTTTTCAAAACTTTCTGTTAATGCGGGAATGTGGGGAAATTTTTCTTTTTATTTTTAACATTTATAAAACGAATTTACAAAAATTTGGGCAACATAATAGCTATTTTCCAAACATGCCACCCTGCAAATTTCAAAATTTAACACTTCTATAACAAACATTTCTCCACTACTGGGCCTCAAACCCTCAAATCGTTTCCACAATCTAACCACAAATATTTTTCAATTTAAAATCCATAAATATACTTCATTTTCAGTTAACATAAATATATTATTTAATTTTATAAATACAAAACACTATATACAACCCAAAATATAATTTACAAATATTTTCATCAAAAGTTTAATGTAATGCATGACATACACTTTCGAACATAAACTTATGCAGTGATATTGTTGAGTCAGGCCACCTACGCGTCCGATAGAACCTTTTCTGATTGATGACTCGTTCCTGCACCTGGGGAGGATTTTTCAAAAACACATAGAAAGAATGATGAGTATAAAACTTAGTGAGTGGATAGCTGGTGCAACTAAAATATCATTTTCTAAAATGTATATGTCATTCCAAAATAATTTGTAAACTAATAATTTTCTTATAACTTTATTAAAATTACGAAACTAATTAATTCTTATAAACTTTTCTTTATTTCTCGAAACTGGAAATAAATTTCTAATTTAATAAACTTCACGTCTATTGGTGTTTTTTTTTTTTTTTCTCTTTTATCTCGCCAAAGGCAACCCAGGGAAGCTTAGCCTTATTGTGACGGAATTTCTCATCATTACTAGAGCTCGGGAATGCTACCATGTGTAGTCGCAAATGTGGGAAACTCTTGGGGTCACTATTCCCCTTCCAACATCAGGCAGATCTACACTACCATATACGTGTAGAGGGCGACTCATAAACTCAGACTCAACCCCCCAAGCTAGTAACTATCCCAACCATCTTGACATATACGCAATGGTACTACGGCCGGGTATACTGGGAATTAGGGTAAACCAAAGACATCTAAAATCGCTTTCTCAATGAACTAAGTTTTTTTTCTTTTCTTTTAGCTTATTGTTTGAAACTAAAATATCATTTTTTCTAAGGTTAAAGCCTAACTTTCAAAGCTACTCTAGCATGTCTATTCTTACATATATATATATATATATATAAATATACTAAATGACTTTAATACTAAAATAAATATAATTGCAATATAATCAAAAGCTTTCATGCAATATAATCTTAAAAATTTCTAGCAATTCAATGATAATCAATGACATGCTAAAGTTTAATTTAAAATAACATCATAAAACTTTTTCATTAAGACCACAAGTAACTAAATCAATTCCCACTATTAAAAATTCATAAATACTTTACCAAAAATAAAACCACTCACAATTTACTTTCAATTACTCCACCACTCCTTCAAACCTCTCTTTGATTCTTTTTTATGATTTTGCTTCCAAATCCTATAACCACATTTCACCATCGACTTTACATTTAAAAACTCATTCAAGAATTCAACCATTCACTCACATAAATCTTCAACATAAGAAATGCTAACTAATCACTTAATTTATCATTCAACATATTTGCTCAATAATTTCACAACTCCATCAAATTTCCAACCAATACTCTCACATCCATTTCAATTCATTTATTTGGCACTAAAGTACTCAAACACCTTATAAACATCATCAAAATACATTAAAAATATTTGATAACAAATTTACACCCATTCTAAACCTTAACCAACATAGTCACCCAAACTTTCCAATTTCATTATTTTTCCACTTCTTTGATACCAATCAATTCATTTTCATTCCAAAATATCATACAACTCATTCCAATATTAAAATCAACATAAACACATGCAAAAACACAAGTGGTCCACACACTAGTATACTTGTCCAACCATTCATTCACTTGATTTTTCTTTTCAAAATTCATCTCAAATTAATCTAATATCATATATTAACTCATTCAAACACTAAAATATATCCAATTACCTAATCTTTTCCAACTTAATCACATACTAATACATGTCATACCCAAGCTATTCTCTTCATTTCCAACTCAACAATTACACTCAAAAGCATCAAACCATCATCAAAAGATCAACCAAAGTCTCAAAATACCAATTGAATTTAATTTCATCAATTTAATATATCAAACCCTAACTCACCTTACTAAAATAGCTTGACCCAAACTCCTTGATGATTTCTTCCACTCCGAAGCTCAATTTGACGATTATCAACCTCTAATGATTCCATAAAATCCATCAAAAACTCATTTAATCACCAAACTTTAAAAACTCAACAACTAGTTCAGAAATCAACTCACTAACCTTCAATCTCTTCACTTTTTTTTCTTGAAATATCTTTATCGACTAGAGAGAGAAGGATGGATGACCACCTTAGGGACTTCCTCTTCTTCTTCTCCTTCTTCTTTCACGGCCAGATTTCTTCCTTCACAGCTGCAGATTTTTTTTTCCCTCTCAGTTTCGACTTGTGTCACGGCTTCAACTTCTTCTTCACGTTCTGCCTCTCTTTGACCGAATGAGCTCTCTTCCTTTACTCTCTCATGCATTCACTTTATATACTAACACTTGTCAATGTCCAAATTACCCTTAAACTATCTTTAAAATCACTCAGATGTCATTAGTTATGAATTAAATCATTTAATTGGTCCAACCATGCAATCCAATTAATTCATCAATCAATTCCATCCAAATCAGTTTCAATTAAACTAATTACACCTCTTTTTGACTTAAATGTGTCAACACTTCATTGGTCCATTCTATTTCACATGGATTGTGCTTGTTTGACACTTATCCATTCATGCAACGCTTTAATAATTCATTAAACTTAAAATTAAACCCTCATTTAACACTAATAAATTCCAAAAATATTTAATGGTCATCCTATCATCAAATTGACCATGCAATACTCTAATTGGGTGTCTTAACCTTCAATCCCATGCTTAAAAAAAAATTCAATTGGTTATAAACTCACTAAAATTCATAACGTTTCCAATGAGGGTATTTTTATCGATAAATATTCGGAACCCTTAAAATCCACCTAAATGAACTCATTTTTACTCCGTTTCAGTTTCTAATAACTCTAATTCTTATTTCGGGGCTTATGATGTCCAAGGTCCTTTTTCAAAAATCACTATTCATATAGATACTATTCACCTGGAAATACTATTCATTGAAAAAATTTTATCTCACGAAACTTGAGAAAATTTTCCGTTTTCCAAAAATCACTATTCACTCGAAAACACAATTCACACAAAATTACTATTAATCTAGAAATACTATTTCATCCGAAAATACTATTTATCTGGAAAACACTATTTCTCATAGGGAACTGAAATTCTGGGTTCTACATACTGGATTGTTTTTCAGGTAATTGAAATTATGGAAAACCTCGAAAAATAGTTGTTGTGCTGTCAAAATTTTCATAAAGTCTAAACTATGGAAAAAGGAAAGTTTTATAACTTATAATTTATAAGTTTATGAAATGATTGAAAGTTAAGGGTTCGCTCCACAGAGTTCTTTTGGTTAGGAGAGGTTAGAGTCCAGAAGGGTCCATTGGGGTGTCTAGCGGGATCAAGAGAGCTCCTACAGGGAAAATTCGGGGTGGGTCCTGTCAGAGTGGTATTAGAGTAAGGTTTAGGATTTTGGAAGATGTTCATGAGAATTTGAAAAGTTTTCGTATTTAAAAAATTCATGCATTACATGACTTCATATATATTGGAATGTCATAAGTAAAATGCATCTTCGAGGTCACCCCACTACGAGGAGAGCCGCCTTCCAAGCACCTGTACCGGAGGATGAATAAGTAAACAAGTAAGTTAATGTCTCTCTAAGTTAGTTTTGGATGTAATGAATATACCCTTAAGGTTATGAGATGTTCTGGAAATTGAATGTATTTAAGAGAATAAATTGATTGAATAATCTTTATATATTCAATACGACTGAGATACTTAGGTATTCAGGTATATGGTTCTTATTAATTATTATAGTGTTGAGGATGATCGATTATTGTCGACATACGAATCTGGTCAACCAAAGTTCTTGACCCAATACCTGCAATTAAAGAGAAAATAGAGACAAGCACAAGAGAAGGAAAGAAGAGGAAGAAAAGCTACAAGGGGTTTTTACGTGGTTCGACCAAAAGAGATGTCTACGTTCACGACTGCTCCTCTGATAATTTTTGTAGAGTAATAGTATGTTATTAAGTATTATATGTTTACAATGAATTTCAACCCCTATTTATAGCATGAGGCATTATAGTTTGAATACAAATAAAACATGAAAGAATATCACATTAAATACAATTCTAAAATTGACATCTATTAATTAAGAAATATACTTCGCTAAATCAGGAATTTGATTTTATTTTTAATTCTGGCAATTGACTAATTCTCAATTTAAGTTGTTGCATTTCTAGAAAGATTCCTTTAATATGCGCTTCAAGCTACGACTGAGTCTCGCTAGGATGACTTCGAGCTGAACATGAGAGAGCTGAGTCATGACTGACCTACGACCTGTGTACTGCAGTAGTGACCTGATCACTTCAGCAAGCTAAACATTGACGAACTAGGCTTCTGCATGCTGGGCCAGTCCTTGAATCAATTTGTTAGACTTTTATCTTTGGAGTCTATCCATTGGATCAGTTTATTGGGTTTTTACCAGCCCATTTATGTAGCCCGAAATATACCCATAACATCAACCCTCTAGCTTTTAGTGTGTTATGTGGACTAGGAGTTCGAGCCCGTTGGTAAAAGCTAACATGTCACGTCCTGTTGTCCCACGCCTTTTCATATTCCATCCCATCACTTCGACACATGGTGACTCTTTGGGTGACTGCACCACTAGCACGTCTCGTTCCATGTGCATTTAATGCACATGTCTCTCAACTGACAGCGCATGATGACAAAATCCATAACTCGCACTGTGCCGTCAGATTTAAGACAGTTGGGTTGCCATCAGATTGAACGACTAGGGTTAGAATCTCGTGCCTTTATATTAGTGGAGCCTTTTCGTTTTCCCTCTTACTCCATCATTTTCAAAACCAAACACCTAATCTTCATCCTTTCCTTTCGTCTTGCTTCTTTGTACAAGTTTTCCTAGGATTCAACATTTTCAACGATCAAAATCCTTCATTCTTAAGCGAGCATTTACAGTAAGTTTCACGACTAGCCCTTCGTTTTTTGGTTTGTTTCCGTTTTTTGTGCACATTGTGCTATTTCTAAATCTAAAACTTGCTTAAATGATTCGTGTTCTTGATTTTGAATGCTTTGTAGTTGATTGCGAATTTTCGTTTCCTGTTAATTTGATCTTGTTACTTGGTTATTTGTGACCTGTTTACTATTTATGATTTTTTTCGTATGCGAGCTGTAGGATGATACGCTTGTAGGTTGAGACCCCCTTAGCTTTAGCGATATATAAATGTGGCGTTTGTGACCTGTAGACTAGGAAGTCTCTTGATAGGAAACTTAGGACTTTTGGGCATGGTCTGATAGTGACGACCTAATTGCACCATTTCATGTGTAGATGTTTTCAAGTCGTGAACGTTGGTTACACAGGGTAGGAGATAATGACTCGTCCAACTCAAAAGAGCTCAACTTGGGGGAAGTTAGCAAGTTTGCATTACTGGTGAAATGACTTCTCAAAACGGTGAGGTCGCTAAGGGGTTTGTAGCTTGAGCAAACCTCGTGATGATCCGTCAGGCCGTTGAGAAATTGTGAGCTCACGAGGTGTTCATACATTATACCTTAAAGATAAAATACAAGCAGATAGGGGGAATTACCTTGGAGTATCATCTTCCCAAGGGATGTTATGTGATGTCTCCTACATCTAGTGACCATGCAGCTTATCCTCCCAAGGGATTCATTGCTGTCAGTATTCACCATCTTAGGCATGGACTTAAATTTTCAGCCTCCGCTTACCTCATCAACCTCTTGAATAGGCTATAGCTTAGCCATTTTCAGCTAATCCCAAACTCCTACTCATAGCTCACATCCTTAGCCTTGGTCTTCATTAGGAACAGTCTTCCTCCCTCCAGTCCAAAAATCCTTTGCCAACTCTATAACATCAAAAGCGTCTGTAGCATGAAAGATGGAATGCGATATGAGATTTACTATCTTGCAGCTCGGCAAACAAGCTACAAAGGTCTCTTGCCTCGAGGTGATGCGAAGGGCAAGTCTAATGTATGAGATTACAAATCAAGTTGGTTTTATATTTCTTGCCCTTCCATTGGGCAACTCCGTAACTTCTCTTTTGTTCTTAGCCTAAGAAGATAGAAGGAACTGACCTCTGTGAGCTGAAACTTTTTTTTTTAACCTTTACATTTCATCTCGTAGACTTGATAAGAGATAGGGCAACTCTTACTGACGAGGAGGACGAGATTCTTAAGACGGTTGCGAACTCAAAAATGAGGTGACAATTAGTAACGCCCTCGACGACGAACTCCTTAAGGCCCATAAGTTAGCCCCTCCTCTTAACAGCGAGCTATTGGACAACATGAGTGACATAGGAAATAGGGGTGAATTTGAGCTCGCCTCTGTATTTGAAGCTGCTGGTGAAGTAGAAGTTGTTCTTGTCTCACAGGCAGTTCCAGTTCCTGCTCCTCATTAGGCTCTAGGGATGGTGAAGCTCTTCCTTCGACAAGCTCCTCCGAAACGTCCTATCAGTCTGTAACCCTTCCAGCTGCTATTCCTAGCGAAACGCCCTCCTCGGCACCGACCTCAAACTCTCCATAAGTCCAAATCCCCACCTCGCAACCAGAGGTGGTTGAAGTTCAACAAGAGCAGGCAAGAGCTCATGCTCACAAGACTCCAGCTACTCCAAGTAGGGGAGTAAAAAGAAAATCCGTGCTTAATCCTCCTCCGGCCAAATGACGACGAGCAGGCAAAGGTAAACAGCCCGAGGTTGCGAAGAGAAGGATTGAGCTACAAGTCAGGGCTCGACCTGAAGGCGAACTAGGAGGAAAATACTTGAACTCCCTCCTCTATAACTGGCTCGAGATAATGCTGAATCATGCCAGACACTTGGATAATGAGAATTTATAGGGTTAGGGCCTATTCGGCTACATAGCTCGTTATGAGATGCTTGTAACTGACACTACCTTTACCTCTCTCACCTCTTTGTTTGGTTTAAACACTAAATTGTTGCATTTTATCTCACTATGAGAGCAATGAAATAGAGGCGAGAAATTCTAATTTTTGTGGACAAGAAAAGAAAGTTTGAGAATGAGTTGATTAAGTTGAAGGACGAGATCTCATTCATGGCTACGGAGGCTGAGAAAGCCAAAAATCAGAGCAATCCCTTCTAACCAAATTGAAGGATGTAGAGAAGACAAAAAGGGAGGTTAAGGATGCTTTGATTCGTGAGGAGGGTGATCACGCAACTACGAGGTTGCACCTCACTGTCAAGCTCCTCTGATGCGAAGAGGAATTGAATAAGGCAAGAAGCCAGCTTGAGAGGGCCGAACGGCGAGCAGAAACTGCAGAGAAGCGAGTTAAAGCTACTGAACGGCTAGTTGAGGCTACAGAGAAGAGAGCTAAGGCTGTTAAACAACTAGCGGAGGCTGCTTAGACAGAGGTCACTCTTCTGACGGAGGAGGTAGCTAGAGTTAAGGAGGAAGCTGAGATGCAGGTCATCAAAGCTAGAGAGGAGACGGAGTCAGTGACCTCCAGTAATTTCCTCTTCACTCTGTGAGAAGTTCATCCCGAACTGGACTTCTCATTCTTTGGTGAAGATGCAGTCTTGGAGGTGGAGAGGTACAAAAAGGAAGCCACCTCATCCTCAGTTATTCCAGATGCAGTTTCTCTAGATGTAGAGATACCTGCTGCGACCTCTCAAGACGAGACAGCTCAGGTCACAAAGCCTCAAAATGCAGCCTTTAATGATGCAGCTCCCACGGAATCAGCTCCCAGGACCAGGGCACTAAGTAACTTACCATATTGAACTTGTTTTATGAAAATTTTCTTTTATATTGAGGTTAATTGTAATGAACATTGGCAATAGATATTTGTAATGAAGTCACCTTATTGCGAGGTTTATTTTTTAATGCATTTGTTTTACTTTCCAATATTGTCTTGCGCTTTGATTACATCTTCATTTTTCTAAGTTATGAGATTTCTTATGAACTCAAAAGTTAAATAACTGTATAAATAAATGATAATAAAACCTCGTAAGACCTCAGGAGATTGTTGATATTAATGAATTGCAATTTGCAATTTGTAACTTAATTTAAGCAATTTAGGTTGAGCCGTAGTTGAGATCATGAAGCTAGGTTGGGACATAGCTGATTATCGAGTTAAGCCAGAACTTCTTATCATACTTTCGAGCTAGTAGATTGGAAATAATAGCGTGATTTTGTTAAGCTATATATGAGGTTGGAACCTCGATTACAACAACTTAATTTATCAAACTATGTAGGGGGTTAGAATGTAACGCCCTATGTTCAATTTTACGTTTTATAGCATTAGAAGCTAAGTTATCAAATAAAAAGGGTAAAGTAGTCAATGCCACCCTTCGAATAATGTTAAAATACGAATAAATGCTTTAAAGGTAGGAAAAGTTGAGAAGGGGCGAAACGATCATTTTGTGAATAAGAGATATGACTAGCTGACAAAGTTGTAAAACTTTGATTAAGTGAATTTAACAATTAAGTTATATGAAAATTTGACTAATTACTTAAAAACAAATTGACTTTTATTAGTACATTAGATGACTAAGGGTAAGATGGTAATTAATGTCATTAAAAACCCATATAAATAGAAGTGTGGTGGTGATAGTCACCAACACTTAGCCAAAAATCAAAACATAACCTAGAGAAAGCAAAGGGGTGTTGGACGACAACTAGGAAGAAAAAGGGGAAGGAAAATTCAACAAAGTCTAAGTCAAATTCAAGATTCCAAATCAACTTTCCAAGACAAAACAAGTTAGGATAGCAAACCCTAAGTGACCTAGAGGTGAGTTATCATCTTTTTCATCATTTTTTATACTAGTTGGGTTGTTAACATGTTGAATGAGATGTGTAATGGTTGGGTTAGCGTGGATGGTAGTTGTGATGGAGTTTTTTTATATCAAATGAGTGTAGAACCCTAATAAAGTGAAAAGGAAGTTTAGGTTACAAGGAATGATACATGAATTCATAGTTAGAATTTATATGGGAGAAACTCTAAGTAGAAATTTAAGTATGATTTAAACAAAATAAGTTGTTTATAACTTGTTTGATGAAATGATTGAAAGAAGTGTAACATGAAAAATTAAAAAGAATGATATGTGAGTGCATGGTGTGTGTCACGGCCACAGGAGGGGTGTGTGATACTATTGTGTTTTGATCCCTTTGAGCCTAAGATATGCATATTTAATGTTAGAAAATCATATAGGAGTGTTAGAATAAAAAAAGAAAAAAGAAAAAAAGAAACTAGATTGTATTATTGATGCTTTTTGACTTGATGAAGGGCAAGAGGTTATACATGTGTTTCGTTTATGTTTATGGCATATCTAGAGTCCTAAAAACATGCATGAATGAGTATGAATCAAGGTAATTAATATGGATACATATAGGTGCATAATGACATACAATCTAGTAAAAATTAAAATAATAGTAGAATGAGAAAATAGGTACTTGAAAGGGGTATATAGACCTATATTATTTGAGCTTAATTGGGGTTGTTTTAGACCTCAAAACATACATAAATTTCCTAGCAAACCATATAAATTTGAAGGGAAATGTTTGGATAAAAATTGAGGAAGTTATGGCTTAAATAGTGTACCTATGTAGTCGTAAAGATGAGTTGAGAGTGAAAATGAATTCTTTGATGCATGAAATGAATGTATTTGATCATAATTGAGTAAAAGAACCTTAGATACTAAAGAAATTACATCATTTCATGTGTGATGCAAAAATGTGCATAAAAAAATGTCGAAAATTAGGTGTTTTTCATAGGTTTCACCCCTCAATACTTAGAATTTTTTGAAACCGTTTTATGGGAGATCTAAGTGAGAGATAGGGAGGTGATTCAAGCGAAAACAGAATGAAGAAAATTGCTAGGTTGGTCCCTAGCATAGGTTCAGGGGTTTAAGGGGTCAAAATTTGTGATTTTTCGTTCCAAGCTTCCCGTAACCAATTCGAGCATACCGAGGTGTTCCTAGGTGAAAATAAAAAGGGTTCGTAGAAAGAAACTGGAATTTTAGAGCCTTTGTCGAGTTATAACTTAAATGGGAAGGTTATAGGAAAAAGGGTTTTCAATAGAATATCTTATGAAAATCATTGTTTAAAAGTTTTGAATCACTTGATTTAGCAAAGTTTTGAGTAAGATTGTGTAATGCAGGTGACGAGCAGGCCAGCGGAGCACGGGAGGCTCGTTGACGAGTATAGCTCACTTAGTGAGGTAAGTGTTCTATCACTTATGTTATTTGAAATTGTATTTAAATTATAAGTTGTTGTGTAATTAACGATTTTCAAAATTATGAGTTAAAGTGTTGTAAAATTATCCTTATGATGAATCTAGAATGAAGGATTTGAAAATAACAAGGTTTTCGAAAAGAAATGAGTAAAGATTTTTAATTTATAATTTCGAAAGAAAATCGACTTGTGCGCAATGCACTTAGAGGAAAAGAGTTTTGAAAACCATGTATATACCCTCAGCTTATATAAGATTTAGTGCTACGCGGCGATGTAGAAAATTCCGTCTGTAGTTGCTCAGTTTTTCAGAATATCTAGCACTACGTTGCGATGAAGAAAAATTCCGCACGTAATCGTTTAGATCTACAGTTTTTGCACTACATTTCGATGTAACAAATTATGCTCGTAGTCGCCCAAAGTTATAGCACTACAATTGCGATGCAGAAAATCCCGCATTGGAGTTGCTCAGATTCGAGATCGTTTCATACTACGTTTGCGATGCAGTAAATTCTGCATTGCAGTGGTTGAAATATCTCAGTAGCTTCACGCTTGGCATCAGTCGAAAACCGTCACGTGATGGTTTGAGTATATTAGGGTTATACAAGGAGTTTTCAGAAAGAAAGGTTTTAAAAATGTTGAAAAAGGATTTGATATTCGGACGAAGTTATGAATTCTGTTGTAGTTACATCTTGATATTATTATCATATATTGAACTAACATATGTATCCTTGTGCAGCTTATATATCGTATTAGGTGCATGTACAGGTGTTTTTGCATTCAAAAAATCTCGTCGGATATTTTTAGGTGGACAACATCGGAAAATATATCATATGAATCATGTCCATAATTATGAATTTACAAAACAAGAAAATGCATGTATGATATTGAATCGTTGGTAATATGTATTTCAAGGTTTATCTTGGTGTAAATGATAATGTGAACTTTTTGTAAATTTTTGTATGATATATATATATATACATATTACATGATGGGTTTACAATTGTCATTGCCATGTGTTGTGATGTGAAATGCATAATTGTGGATAAAAGAAGTTGGGTGGTAATGGAAAATAGTCGAAGTGTATTTATTGCAGGTAAAAATTTTGGAAACCTTACAATTATAGCCGTTATGCTGTCCAAACTTTTATAAAAGTTTTCTTAAATCAAATGCGAAAAATTTATACCAACCCAACTATTTTCAAGGAAATGAATATTGGTTTAATTAAAGTAAAATAAACCGGCAAAGTATCTCAAGGGTTCGCTCCGCGGGTCTCTTGACCGTGAGTAAGGTTATAAGAGGTTCGCTGGGGTGCCTGACAAGACCCTCCAGATAAGAGCTTAGAGAGATTCTGGTTCGAGTCTTGTCACAGAACCTCGCCTATCATAGCAATGTTATAGCGAGCTATATGGTGAGTCAGAACCTTGACTACCATAGCATGATTTTATTGAGCTATGTAGGGGGTCGGAACCTCACCTATCATAGTGATGTTGTAACGAGCTATGTAGTGGGTCGAAACATC
This sequence comes from Litchi chinensis, assembly GCA_019925255.1. Taxonomy (NCBI): domain Eukaryota; kingdom Viridiplantae; phylum Streptophyta; class Magnoliopsida; order Sapindales; family Sapindaceae; genus Litchi; species Litchi chinensis. The sequence goes on along the minus strand of CM034463.1, from coordinate 28,536,483 downwards.
GACTATCATAGCGTAATTTTATCGAGCTATGTAGAGTGTCGAAACCTCGACTACCATAGCGATGTTGTAACGAGTTATGTAGGAGGTCGGAACCTCGACCATTATAGTGTGATTTTATCAAGCTATGTAGGGGGTCGGAACCTCGACTACAACAGCTTAATTTATCGAACTACGTAGGGGGTCGGAACCTCGACTACCATAGCGTGATTTTGTCGAGCTATGTAGGGTGTCGAAACCTTGACTACAACAGCTTAATTTATCGAACTACGTAAGGGGTCGGAACCTCACCTATCATAGCGATGTCATAGCAAGCTATATGGTGGGTAAGAACCTTAACTACCATAGCGTGATTTTATTGAGCTATATAGGGGTTTGGAACCTCGCTTATCATAGTGATGTTATAACGAGCTATGTAGTGGGTCAGAACCTTGACTACCATAGCGTAATTTTATCGAGCTATATAGGGGGTTGGAACCTCGTCTACTATAGCGTTGTTGTAACGAGCTATGTAGTGGGTCGGAACCTCGACTACTATAGCGTAATTTTATCGAGCTATGTAAGGGGTTGGAACCTCGACTACCATAGCATGATTTTATCGAGCTATGGGTCGGAACCTCGACTACTATAGCGTAATTTTATCGAGCTATGTAAGGGGTTGGAACCTCGACTACCATAGCATGATTTTATCGAGCTATGTAAGAGGTTAAAACCTCAACTACTATAGCATAATTTTATCGAGCTACGTAGGGGGTCGGAACCTCACTTATCATAGTGATGTTGTAATGAGTTATGTAGTGGGTCGGAACCTTGACTACCATAGTGTGATTTTATCAAGCTATATAGGGGGGTCGGAACCTCACCTGTCATAGCGATGTTGTAACGAGCTATGTAACGGGTCAAAACCTCGACTACCATAACTTCAATCTTTCAACATATAGTAGTATGAGAAATTCAGAGCTTTTATTGATTTACAAATTAAATGTATGAACTTGAAAAGTTACCAAAAGTATGGGCAAAAATGCTTAGCATTCCAAGCTCGAGGGACCTCAACTCCATCCATATTGGTTAAATGATAGGCTTTATTTCCCAGATTCTTCATAATAATGTAGGGACCTTCCTAGTTCAGTCCTAACTACCCGTCACTGGCCTTTTGAGCTCTAGTTAGAATAAGGCGCAGCACGAGGTCACTAATGTTGTAGTGTCGAACTCGAACCTTTCTATTATAGTACTTCACGACCCTTTGTTGATAGATAGCTGCCCTCAAACGGGCTGTTTCCCTTGCCTCTTTAAGGAAGTTAAGGTTTGCGGCAAGTAACTGGTTTTTCTGCTTTGGGTTGAAGGTCGTTTTACGCTGCAAGGTCATTTCTAACTCCACTGGGATCATAGCCTCAGACCTATACACCATAGAGAAGGGAGTTTCACCAGTTGTGTTGCGAGCTGTAGTTCTGTAGGCACAAAATACCTTTTGTAGCTCATCTACCCATACTCCTTTCTTCGCTTCCAGCTTTGTTTTCAAGGTTTGCTTTATGATTTTGTTCACAGTCTCAACGTAGCCATTGGCTTGTGGTGGTCTATGACTGAGAAGCTTTTAATGATCTTCAAGTTGTTGTAGAACTTGATAAACTGATCGCTGCTGAACTAGGTTCCATTGTCTGTTATGATCTGTTGAGGGACCTCGAACCTACAAATAATGTTAGTCCACACAAATTTTTCTATCTTTATGGTGGAGATCTCTGCTAGCTCTTTAGCTTCTGCCCACTCAGTATAGTAGTCCACTGCAACCATAGCATGCTTGCACCTCCCGTGAGTTATCGGTAAAGGTCCAATTAGGTCCATCCCCCGAATTGCAAAAGGCCACGGACTCACCATGTGTTGGAGATAAGCTGGTGAAGCTCACGGAACCTTAGAGAACCTCTAGCACTTATCACATCTTTTGACTAAGTCAATGACATCTTACTTCATGATGTGCTAGTAGAATCCTTGCTGGAGTACTTTTTGAGCTAAAGATAACCCCCCAGCATGATTCCTGCAGTGACCAGCATGTATCTCCTTTAGCACGGTCTCGCAGTCTTGGCCATTGATGTATCTCAAGAGTTGAGCTGAGAAACTTCTCTTGTATAATATATCAGCGTAAATGTAATATCGAGCTGTTCTAGCTTACAGGCGACGTACCTCCAAGTTGTCATTCGGTAACTTCCTGTTTTGTAAGTAGTTCAAAATTGGGCTAATCCATGAGGCTGGGTGAACAACTATAACTATTACTATATCCTTCTTTTCTGTGCTTGGGGCCGGTAGGAACTCTGTTGGGATGGCTCCCAAAAAGTCTGCATCTTACGTAGTTACCAAGCGAGCTAGTGCATCTGTATATGAATTTTGAGCTCGTGGGATCTGATTCACTTCAAACTTCTGGAAAGTACCAAGCAACTCCCGAACCTTCTGAAGGTAGACAGTCATGTTGGACACCTTTATCTGATACTCCTCTCGGATGTGGCAGACCACGAGCTGAGAGTCATTGAAAATTCTTATCTGCTCAGCTCGCATTTCTTTCGCTAGACGGAGACCTACGAGTAGCGCCTCATATTCAACTTTATTGTTGGTGGCCTGGAAATCGAACTTTAAAGCACAGAGGTTCTTGTGACCTTCAGGACTGATTAGTAACACCTCAGCCCCAGCTTTTCATTCATTAGATGATCCATCCACAAAGAAATCCCATGTCGGGCCATTAGAAGATTCAGCTTCTTCCTTTGTAGGCCTTGTGAATTCTACGATGAAGTTTGCTAGAGCCTTAGCCTTAATTGCCGATCTTGGCCTATACTCAATGTCGAACTGTGCTAGCTCTACAGCCCATTAGAATAGTCAGTCCAAAGCGTCTAACTTCTGGAGGACCTGCTTTAGTGGATACTAAGTGAGAACTTCAATTTTATAGGCTTGGAAATATGAGTGTAACTTTCTTGATGTGACTACCACACAATAGGCCAGTTTCTTTATTTGCGAGTACCTGGTTTTGGCATCGAACAATCTTTTACTAACATAATACACAGGAAGCTGCGTCTTCTCCTCTTCTCACACCAAAGCGGCACTTAAAGCATGTTGAGACACCCCCAAGTATAAGATGAACTTCTCTCCTTCTTTTGGCTTGGATAGGAGTAGAGCTCAACCCATATATTCCTTTAATTGCTGAAATGCCACCTCGCACTGCTTAGTCCATTCAAAGTTCTTTGCCTTTTTCAACACATCAAAGAAGGGAATACACTTGTCAGTGGTTTCAGCGATGAATCTGTTGAGAGTTACGACTTGACTATTAAGGCTTTGTACATCTTTGACCGAGTAAGGGACTTCATGTTGATCAGCGCCCTAATTTTCTCGAGGTTAGCTTTGATCCCTCTGTTGTTCACCATAAAACCAAGAAATTTACCGGAGGCCACAACAAATGCACACTTGAATAGGTTCAACTTCATTTGGTAATTCCTTAATATTTAGCACATTCCATTCAGGTCGCATACATGATCAATCATCTGTTTAGACTTCACCAACATATCATTTACATATACCTCCAACGTCTTCTCAATTTGCTCCTTGAACATCATATTGACCAGACGCTGATAGGTTGCCCCTGCATTCTTTAGTCTAAAAGACATCACCTTGTAACAGTATAGGTCACAATCTGTGATGAACGAGGTGTGCTCTTCATCCTCCAAGCTCATTGGTATCTGACTATAGCCCGAGTAGGCATCCATGAAACTTAAGAGCTGGTGGCCAGCTATTGCGTTTACAAGCTAGTCAATTCTAGGTAGAGGGAAACTGTCTTTTGGGCACGCCTTATTCAGATTTGTAAAATCAATGCAGGTTCTCCATTTTCCATTCTTCTTCTTTATGAGCATAAGATTGGCAATCCAAGTAGGATAGTAGGTATCACGAATGAACTTGTTGGCCAACAACTTGTCTACTTCTTCCTTTAAAGTGGTATGGCGTTCCGCCGTCATTGGTCTTCTCTTCTGGCGAACTGGCTTGTGATAAGGGTTAATGTTCAATTTATGGGACATGACCTTGGAATCTATTCCCACCATATCTTCGTGATTCCAGGCAAAAACATCCAAGTTCGTCTTATGGAAGTCAGTGAGCTAGTATCTCATCTCTGGAGCTAAACCTTGTCCCAGCTTCAGACATTTTTCAATATCTACCTCACTAGCTTGGACATCTTCAAGCTCTTCAACGGGCCCAGTTGCTCTATCTGCATCAACCTCACGTGGGTCCAGGTCGTGGCTCACTCCTTTTTCACTCATAACTCGTGGCTTGCCCCTTGAAACCACGTTCACTTTCTTTCCCGAACACCCATCTTGATTACGTCTTCAAAGCAACGTCGGGCCAGGTGCTGCTCACCCTGCATATAGCTTACTCCATTGAGGGTCGGAAATTTGACCGTGAGGGTCCTAGTATGGGTGACCACATCTAGATCGTTCATTGCGGGTCTTCCCAGAACCACATTGTAGGTTGAGAGGTAGTCAATAATAAAAAAATCTACCAGTACAATTGCTTGATGACCTGAATCCCCAAGTGTGAGCGGAAGTCTTATCTGGCCAATTGGGGTGATGGTATCTCCAGTGAAACTATAAAGAGGTTCTAGGGAAGGTTTCAACTGTTCTGCTTCCAATCCCATCTGGTCATAACACCCCTTATACATGACATTCACCGAGCTCCTTGTATCAATCATGATCCTCCACACCTAGGTGTTGGTAATCTTCACTCGAATGACCAGGGCGTCATTATGGGGTTAACATACACCTTTGACATCTTCCTCAGTAAAGACAATGTCATCCGAGGATGTCTTTGCCTTCTTTACAAGTCTTTCTAGCTTATTGTGACCTGTGAACAAGATATGATTCATTTCCCGCACGTAGCATTCATACAATCTGTTGGATGTACCTATAATATAAAGGCCTTCATGTATTGTAAAGATGGTTCTTACCGCAGACTTGTGTCCTTGTTCAGGAGCTCGCTGATGCTACTGTTGTGCTGGCTGTTGTTGCTGAGGTCGTTGCTGTTGAGGTTTTTGGTTCGCTGGTCGCACTACATAATCTCTCAAGTGACCTCTCCTGATTAGATCCTTAATGGCGTCCTTTAACGCCCTGCATTCTGAAGTATTGTATCCGACCTCATTATGATAAGCACAAAACTTGTTTTTATCTCTGAGGTTAATACGTGTCCTCATGGGATGGGGCTTCTCGAAGTCCTCCCTGTTTCTTTCTATAGCAAAAATCCTCTCCTACATGTCTGACAGGATGTTGTAGTTATCATAGTGACCCTGACGCTGAGGTCGCTCGTTCCTAGGTTCTTCCTAGCCTTCTTGGCGATCTAATTGCTCGAGCCACTATTTCGACCTTCACCGTCATTCCCACCATTGTTCATTTTCTTCGATTGGTTGGAACTGCCCGCTTCACCCTTCTAATTGGTTTTCTTGGGGCCGAAGGTCTCTTTCCATCTAATCTCTTTGGTGGCCCACTCATAGAATTCACCCAAATCCCTTACAGGAGACTTGTAGATGCTTTCATACAACTTTTCATCCTTGTGAAGTCCAGCTGAGATCGCAGTCAGAATACTCTCGTCTGAAGGATTCTCTATGTTGCTGACTTTGTATCTGAACCTGATGATATAATCCTTCAGTGATTCATTTGATCGTTGGAAGACCGTGGCAAGATGGCAAGAGGGTGTGAGCTGCCTCCTCAGAGCTCGATACTAGTTGATGAATTTCCGTTGGCATTCCTCCCAACTATTTATATTGTGAGTTAGGAGACTTTTGAACCAGGTCAGTGGAATATCCCCTAGGGTGGCTGGGAAAACACGGTATTTGACCAATGGATCAGTTGTTTGGAGCTTCATTTGGACATTAAATGCGTCATGGTAATCATAAGGGTCGCTGTCCCCCTTATACTGAGGAATGTTGGGGACCTTGAATCTAAGAGGGAGAGGCTGTGTCTTGATTTCCCTAGTGAATGGGGTCTTCTCCTTATGCTGATCATGCTGGTTTGTTGTCTTAAGGCGCGTTTCAAGTTGCTAAACCCTCTGAAGGAGTTCTTCTATCATTGGATTCTATGGGTCGTATCCTTCCCTGTGCTCGCAACCTAAAGAGTGGCGATCTACCATGTATCCCTGACTAGCCCTTCATGAGCCTCTAGCTCGGTGCAACTCCACACGTCGTTGATGGTTTACTTCATCTTCTTCATATCGAGGTGCGACTTGAACTCGGTCGTGGCCCGCCTCCACGTGGCGGTTCCCATCTTTGCTCACCCTCACTCTTAAGCTCGTATGACGTGGAACTTCTTCTTCTTCATGAGCCCTGTGACCTTCAGCTCTTGAACGTGAGTTGGACTAGCGAACTGAGTCTGCAGGTCACGGTAGCTCTCTGACGGGTCTTTCAACAGCTGGTATTATCTCTCGTTGCTGATAAGTTTCTTTGGGAACAACAGCCTTTGGTCTGGGACCATTTTGCGCTTAGGCTAATGCCAGTGCCCTGATTGCGTTCGCAAGATGCTGGACCGTATCTTCTAACGCCTCCTACCACTGATACCATACTTGTAATCCATCTGCCGTAAGGACCATTGATGTTGGTTGCCGAGGGGCTAGCAGAGGCATACTCATAGCAGCGCTGATTGCAGGGACATGAGATGCACCTGACGTGGGCATGGATGCATCATTCATTAGCTGGACATCACACTGTTGCTGATCCATCTATCTTTCTAACACATCAGTCGCTACATCAGAACTTCTGATTGTTCTTCCTCTTGCCATGGTTGTTGAAAAATTTCTAAAAAATTGTAGTCTGGGCCCTTTTTTTAGTGCCAAAATGTCAACGTACGAATCTGGTTTACCAAAGTTCTTGATCCAATACCTGTAATTAAAGAGAAAACAGAGACAAACACAAGAGAAGGAAAGAAGAGGTAGAATAGCTATAAGGGGTTTTACGTGGTTTGACCAAAAGAGATGCCTACATCCACGACTGCTCCTCTGATAATTTTTGCAAAGTAAAAATATACTATTAAGTATTGTATGTTTACAATGAATTTCAAACCTTATTTATAGTATGATGTGTTACAATTTGAGTACAAATAAAACAGGAAAGAATATCACATTAAATACAATTCCAAAACTGACGTCTATCAGTTAAGAAATATACTCTGCCAAATCAGGAATTTGATTTTATCTTTAATTATGGTAGTTGAATCCTTCTCAATTTAAGTTGTTGCCTTTTTGGAAAGATTCCCTTAATGTGCACTTCAAGCTACGAGCTGAGCCTCGCTAAGACGACCTCGAGCTGAACATGAGGCGAGCTGAGTCATGGCTGACCTATGACCTGCGTACTACAGTAGTGAGCTGATCACTTCAGCAAGTTAGACATTGACAAATTGGGCTTCTGCATGCTAGGCCAGTCCCTTGGATCAATCTGTTAGACTTTTATCTTTGGAGTCTATCCATTGGATCAGCTTGTTGAGCTTTTACCAGCCCATTTATTCAACCTGAAATATATCCATAATAATTATATATGTTATATTAGTATAACCTGATTTATTGGTTTCTATGCATAGATGAATATATTGTGATGACTTGATGATTATATGAGTTGCTTGTATAAAAAGTATAATGTTAGTTGATGACATTATTTGGTGATTGGGTTTTGATAACCTTGGATGATATGATCTTAGATCGGAGTAAATAAAAATTATATAGTGTTACTTGGTTTGATTGCTATTTAGTACAAGCGAAAAGTTTGCAATGTTAATATTTTAAAGCATAAAAGTTTGTGGAATCTATTGGCAAAATAAGACGTAAGTGTGGCAGACCTTATATGATTCAAGTTTTTTGAAGAGTAGGTGATTTTCTGATTTGTAGATAGGAAAAGATGAGATGGTAAGGTCGATGTGAACTTGTGAAGGTTGTTAAGGAGTTAAAATTTCGAATATAAATAAGATGGGATTGCTTTATCGTTGAGACTTATAAGATGATGGATCCATGAAGAAATTTGTAAAATATTAGGCAAGTGTTAAGCCTCCCTTATAAAGATTTTTAGAGTTAAACGTTAATTATTGTATAACATTTTACTTTCAAATTCTAAGTTCGAATCTATTCATGGTTGTAAGGTAATGTATGGATCTATGTAAGGTTATGACCCGGATGTAATCTTTGATTGATTCTAGTTAAATTCAGTGGTATTTGTATTGGTATATTGATTCAATTAATGAGTGTTCTTTGCACTAGGTTCCTATGGTGGACTAAGAATAAAGTAGTTTTCAATAAATATTATTTATGATATGCTTGAGGTTGAAACTATCGATTGTTAACACTTATGATTCATAGTTTTGAATGATGATACGAATTATACATGAAGTCTTTGAATATTCGTGACTTGAAGTCTTTAGATGATCAGAATTTTGAGGCATTGAATCAAGGTTCAGATTAACCCCTAATGATACAAATGTCGCTCCACACGCCACTAGTGTTCAAGGAAGTAATTTGGAAATGCATCTTGGAGATTTTAGCAGACCAATCACTAGAGCCCAAGCTAAAAGGTTAAAGGAACAACTTCAGCTATTTGTGCAAAATTGGGTTGATAATGGGTTGTCCAAGAATGGAGATTTTAAAGAGCCTAAGTTAATTAATTTAATTGGGCTAAAAAGAGTAGCTTTAGATTCAGCCCATCTCATTTCCAGCCATTCCAAGCAGTGTCCAGATTCATTCACTAATGGCAAGAAGTTAAGGAGTCACAAGAGTTATTTTAACATTCAAGAATCAAGGAGTTACAAGAGTTATTTTGACATTTATGGGGAGTAACACCACCTTGATTAATGTCTAGATTCAATATGCATTTTGGGTTGTAAAGACTATAAATAGGGCTTTTCAGCTTTGTATATATATATATATATATATCTGAATGTATTTTCAAACATTTTCCTATATGGAATATGAGAGGTTTGCTTTTCTTGTGATTTTATGCATAAGGTGTTGAATTGATGCAATTGAGTTTATCTTTGTGTTTCAATTCTATGTCCTATTTCTATTGTTCCTGATTGCTTTGATCTTGGGTTCAAGGGTAATTCTCTTGGGTTCTTGTCAAAACGCATTTCTTGGGTGATAGAACAAATCTATCTAAATTAACTTGGTGTGAATCAAATCTGGTTTGAGTGATAAAGAGTTCTAAGAAACAATTTGGGTTTTGGGGTTCCGCATCACCTAAGATATGTATAAAATGGTATAATTGTTTTATGGTGTTATTAATAGTGTAAGTAACGGTAATCTGGTTAAATGTAAGAGTTACACAATGTAAGTATAGTGCTCAATCTAGGGTTGATAAAATTGATGCTCATTTGGATTGAATTTGAATTATGAAGTAATAGGCTAGAATTTTGAGATAATTAGATAGAAGTTATCTGAGTACAATTTAGATAGTAAATAATGTCTTTGAATGTTTATGATTGGAGTCTTTAAGTAATTAAAATTTCAGGATAGAGTTTCAGATTGATTCTTGAAATGTGTTTAAGATCATATACTTTTTTTGTGGTGTTATTAATAACTATTATAGCAAAACCACGGATTGTTTTGTTGAATGTTAGAGTTGCATGGTGGAAATACGAAGTTTAAATTTCGGTTGAAAGAATACATGTACATTAAGTTGGAAATTTAGCTATGGTATGGAGTAGTAGCCTTGAATTTTGAGGTAACTGAATGAAAACTATGAGAAATTGATATGGTATTTATGTCATAAGAGATTATCTCAAATGATTTACTTGTTTCCAAAAAGTTTGGTTATTAGGCAATAAAATGTATGATACATTAGTCACTAGTATACCATGATTCTTTAGTTGAAAGCTACATGAGGTGTAATAGTTATAAGAAATGGTTTATTAAGTTTTGTTGATCATTAGGAATGATGAAAAGGAAAATGATCATTATCCCGAATAGTTTTAAGTGTAACTATTCAGATGCGTACGTGTATAATGATTGATGGGATTCTAATTAAAAATTTTACTAAATGATTGTCTATTTTGGTGTCAATTGTTATAGTTTTGGACACTAGTATATAAAGTGAAAATGCTAGTTAAGTTCTGAAGTACTTTGATGATACCTTAGTGATGGGATTGCATGAATTAAACTATTAAGTTAGGTTGATATTGATTTGTTTAATAAAGTTCTTAGCTCAAGTTGTAAAACTTGAGGACATTGTATATTTAGTTGTGGAAGTTTGAGTAATTCGGTGAAAGGAATGAGATCTAGGTACGAATGATTTTATGTATAAATCCTTGGTGATTATGTAAGTTAATGAGCAATGATAGTATGAGGAGAGATTGAATTATAGTTTAATCTCTTATCATCGAATGATGGTTAGATTTATAAATTTAAATTTTTGCCTTGCGTAAAAATTTGATGAAATTGATAAGTATATCTTTCCTCATAATCACATTAGTGCAGTGATACTAGGTATGAAAGGAAATTCGTTGTTGATGATTTAATGTGGTTTGATTTTAATGGAATGTGAGAAATAGATGCAAGTGGTATCCTTATTTAGTGGAGGTATGTATGTCTGTTTTAAAATTTCGATGATGAAATTTTTTTTTTTTTTGGGGGGGGAGGGGAGGGAGGTGAAATTGCAAACCTCAGAATTTCACTTTTCAAAAAAGCCTTTTTCCGACGAATAGTGCCAGTGAATAAGTCCATCCAGAATCAGCTCTAAGAGTAAATTTAGAATCCGACCAGGCTTTTATTACTGAAATGTGATAGGTACTACTTAAAGTAGTACTTTTATGAAAAATAAAATTTTTCGATGAATATTATTTTCGGATGAATAGTGTCTGTATGAATAGTGATGTTCGAAAATCGGACCCCAAAAATCAAAAAGTCCCAGAATAAGTAATAGAGTTACTAAAAACTGGAACGGATAGAAAATAAGTCCATTCGGATAAGTTTTAAATGGTTCGAAATTAAATGACGAAAATGCCCTTTTTGGGGAATAATAAATATTGATGACTTTACGACCATTAGAATTTTTTTAAAAGCTTGAGATTGAATGATAGGATACTCAATTAGAGTATTACATGGTCAATTTGATGATTGGATGACCATGGAATATTTTTAGAATCTATTTAAGTATATTTGATAATTAAAGGCATTAAAAGCAAATGGTAATTTCAACTTCAAATCTATATGGAATTGGTGTGAGCATCACATGGAAAGAAATTAAATAAGAAGCACAATCCGTGTCATGCAAATGTAGCGAATAAAAGAATGACACATCAATTAAATTAGTGGATGTTAGTTGGCATACACAAAAATGTCATAAATATTTTAATGATTGAATGACTAAATTGCCATTAGTTTGATAAGTTGCCATGAGAGTTAATTAAGGGTATTTTAGTAAAAGATAATTAAAAGATTTGGTGGCCATTTGTAGGTTAGATGACGGGCATTTTAGTCAAGAAAAATGAGCACTATATAAAGTTGAAACTAAAAAGAGAAGAAGAAGAAAAGCAATCGGTCAAGGCAAGAAAAATATAGGGGTCTCGGGTAAAGAAAGAAACCAGAAGACAACAGCTTGATTTAGTGGATTTGGTGTGAAGCCTAGAATTATTTCTATTTAGGAGAGATAAATTTTTTTTTATGAATAGTATTTTCGAATGAATAGTATTTTTGGATAAATAGTATTTTGAGTGAATAGTGGTTTCGAATACAAAAATCGAAAAGCGAATGAATGCATGGAAGTGGATTACACGTGTCAAGAAATGGGAAAATGAGAGTATAAAACCCCAAACTTCATTTTATGAAAAATGACTCATTGAATGTTAAATGACCACCTTGCGATTAAATATTTCGTAATTGCTCGAATGTGGTATTTGGTGAAAATAAATGAAATTTACATTGTCATTTGATGTGTTTGAATTTGAAGTTGATAAGACAACACAATAAGAGTGATGATAGGACAAGATACTAAGTTCGACCAATATAGGAAATTTGGAATTCGAAAATGTCGTTTGATCCGTTCGTGTGAATTTAGACTTTATTCGATGTATTTTTTGTACGTTGATATTTAAAGTTTCGAACGGAAAAGTAAACACGAATAATTGACGTTGAAATGACTTAAAAAGGGGTGTTTCGAAATACTAGAATGGCTAGATATTTGTGTGGATTGATAAGTGGTTATGAAATATGCATGCGAATTACGTTGGTTGCGACGTAACCTAAAAATAGAATACGAAAATATGTAGGTTATGCAGAGGTGAGAAAACTTTCCCGTTGATTTTGAATTTGATAGTGAGCTACGGAATAAAGTGAGTGTCCTAACGAAAATAATTTGACATGTTTATATTTCTATTCGTATTGATTTTATATGTTAAACTTAAATTCATGTTGTTATTGATTGAAAGTTAAATTTTATGATAAATGAATTTTCATTTGAGAACCTATTTGCATGAATTTCTAACGTTTTGCATGAAATGTGAGTTATATGATGAAAAACAAATGTTTGAAAATGTTTTTATAACCTATGGTATGTGTGGGCTCCTTTCTGACAGGACCCTTCCCAGACCTTATCTAAGCTCTCGTCTGGAGGATCCTGCAGGGCACTTCAACGAATTTCTCGTAACCGACTCGTCGGATAGAAGACATCCGGGAAGCGAACCCTATCTTTCTTCAACCGGTTTACTCGTTTAGTCTCAAAATTTCCATTTTCTTTTAATCTAGTTGGGAGTGATAAAATTTTTCTCGATTCTATTTCAAATATTTTTATAAAATTTTCGGCAGCATAACGACTGCATTTTTGATAAACCAAAATTTACCTGTCAAGAAATTTACACTTCGACTAAAACCTCAATTCCTCCCAACTTCTTTATTCCCAAACATGCACAAATCAACACCCAATTCTCTTTTCATAAACACGAACTCATGTAGAATGTATCTAGATGCATCATATATATAAAATGCATGAATATTTACAAATATACAATTTCAAAACATGAATATTTGTTTCTCAATTACATATCCATCTCATACATAAGGTTTACATTCATCACATATCATAGATCGCCCAACTATATATATATACAACAAAATGATGACGTCCTGTCATCCGCGGTGGCATACAATGAAATATAAACAACTACAAAATAAACAAATAAGTTAGTGCAACGAAGATATAATATCACATACACTAACATGACAATTTATCATTTGTTTTATGATTTCTTTCAAAACCCCCATGTATATCCTTTAAACATTCTAACCATCACGGGCGATTAAAACTAACGCCAACGTGAAGCTTACTGAGGTATCTCAACCACTACGTTACGGAATTTACTGCATCGTACGTAGGGCGCTAAATCTTATCACTGAGCAACTACAATGCGGAATTTTCTGCATCGCAATTGTAGTGCTAAAACTCTAGGCAACTACGAGCGGAATTTACTGCATCGCTTCGTAGCGCTAACTGTTAATTAACCAACTACGTGCGGAATTTTCTGCATCGCAACGTAGCGCTTATATTTTCTAGGAAACTAAGCAACTACGGACGGAATTTTCTGCGTCGTCTCGTAGTGCTAATTTCTCTATACTCTGAGCGACTACGGACGGAATTTTCTGCGTCGTCACGTAGCGCTAACTCTCATACCCTCTTAAGGCATATACATGGGTTTTATAATCAATTTCTTCAAGTGCAAAAGCACAAAACTCACTAGTTTTACATCTTCTGAAAACCTTCTCATTTTACTCTTTCTATAACAACTTAGTATTAGTTTCTAGTACAATATAGATTCCATAGGAATCTATATGCTTAACTTGGACATTAACATTGAAAATCCTTTTCATTTTCATTTATTACTTAGTTACGATATCCATTACGAATAATCATAAATTGATATAGAATTTAAACACTCATAAGTGGCGAACCACTTACCTCGAAGCCGCGTCACTCCGTGTCAAGCGTCTCGACGAGGCTCGTCACCTACACAATATTTTCTCATCATTATTAATAACAAAAATCAATTCTCAACTATAAGGTCAAGAATCTCAACTAAGACCATTTTTCTCTATATATCCTCCTAACTTGTTTCTACTCAATCGAGACTCTCTAATCCCGATTCTTGTGGAAAAGTTTTAGTTTTGGACCCCTAGGGATATCCCCACACGGTCCGTTTACTTGTCGGAGGCTTAAAACGAAAAATCACAATTTTTATTTAAACGGACAGCCCTTGACAGTATGCACTGCTACGCACTGCCCGGGACTCCGTTTTCCTTCGTTCTTTTTCCTACGGCTCACTTATATCCCATTCTAGTCACACGACAAATTTCATTGAGAAATATTATCGTTTGCTATGTCAAATTTAAGGAAAACGTCCGTTTTGGACACTTACGGGGGCAATTAAGTGCCCATTTTGCAAACTCTTGGTTTTAGGTTAGTGACGCTAGTTTTTCTTCCACAACTAAGCTTCATTTAACTTATAATGACTAACTAAACTCATTTCATGTCATAAAAATTACATTAAGCTAGCCGTTTCACTTCTCAAAGCTCTAACGACACTATATTGTGCATAACTTGCACAATTTTTATCGGATTCGATCCGTTCCAAAACCTATGGTTTTCTATGGTTCCTAGGCATCATTTGAGATGTAGAACACCCCCAAATAAGCCAAATATGGTCAGATCTCTTATAGCTCAAGATTTGAGCTCGGGTTCTCACATTGTCAATTTTTTCCTCTTTTTCAACTTCAACAATTTCTTAACTTATCTAACCTCTTTTATACTTGAAATTGGTTTCGAAACCATCTAATTTCCATGTCTAACTACTGCCCTTCAAGTGTCTAACACAAACATAAATCTAACTTGGTCATTAGAGTGCTCAAAATTCACTCAAAACTTTTCTCAATCACTTGGTGTTCCTAAAACTCTACTCTCGGTTTTCATTTTGAGGGAGGGTGTAACAGCCCATTTACATCAAGCTATGGCATCAATTACACCCAAAACTCATCCTTGATGATTCTATAACAATCTCCTAAGGTTCTAACAAGATTTACAAGCAATCTAATCACATAAACCAACAAAAATTCTGCAGTAACTTCTCAGCAGCACTGCTGAAATTTTCAGCAAGAAAAGATTAAGAAACTTGCTTCTC
Source organism: Litchi chinensis (assembly GCA_019925255.1). Classification (NCBI taxonomy): domain Eukaryota; kingdom Viridiplantae; phylum Streptophyta; class Magnoliopsida; order Sapindales; family Sapindaceae; genus Litchi; species Litchi chinensis. Next base: position 28,521,337 of record CM034463.1, on the reverse strand, counting down.
TTACTTGGTTCTTTGTTTGGGGAGTTGAGAGAGACTTACTAGGGACCCTAAGAGGTTGATTAAGGGGATGGAAGGCTGGTTGGGAGGTTGTTTCTTCCCTGACCGACCCGCTCGCTGCACCCTGTCGCTACTCTGTTCCAGCTCGCGTCTGGTGCCGTTTCTGCTCTGTTTCTGCTCGTTTTCTGCTCGACCAGCAGCTGCTGGTGGCCCCTTCTCTTCTTCTCTTGCTTGGACAGTAAGCTGTAGTCACAGCCAGCCCTCTCTTGCTCGTTCAGCCTGCAGGTTCTGCTCGGACTCGCGACCAGCCCTCGCGCGAGCTGCTGGACGCGCTGGAATCTACTTCTGTCGCTGCTGCTGCTGCCTCCTCTGGTGCACGACCAGCTACTAGTTACTTCTTCTTCTCATGGTCTTCCTTCATTTCAGTCTCTCTCTCACGGTTCATGGCTGTCTGCTCGCTGATCTCTCTCTCTCTCGCGAACGTTCTCACGGTTTCTCGACTGAAAGGGGCTGCTTCTTTTCTGCTGAAACAATTTCAGCCCAAGTGTCTTATTTATACTAATCAACTTCTCTTAATTGCATCATGCCCCAATTCTTTTTAATTTCATCTCAATCTCCTCTCTTTTCTTTGTTTCTCATATTTGCCCATCCATATTTATTTCCAATTTAACTTTCATCGTTTGATTTAATTATTCGCCTTGTTAGAATTCGCTTTCGATCGTCAAGCTTGTCTTATTGACCACTTGACTCTCTCTTTTTAATTAAACTTCAATTAGATTATCATTGACTAAAATCATCGATTTCCTAACTGGGATTTTCATTGACACGCTACTTAATTTTTTATGATCGACGAATTTCGTCGTATTCTTAAATTAATAAATTTCGGAGGCTATGAAATTCAATTAATTTGCTGTAGAGATTGATTTTAACTCTCTAATCTCTCTCTTAACACTAGGAGGTTATAATTCGAGACTAGGGGTTTACACTTTCTCTCTTGGGTTGGCCCACCACTCACAAGGTACTGTTATCTCGGCCCCTCGCGGGTTTTTGCTTCGCCTCCCCAAGCACTCAAACCAAGGGTTAGAGACCTTTTTACCCAATTAGAAGCACGCCTGGTACCAACTGAGCTCAATTGGTACCAGACGTGCTTCCAATTGGGTAAAAAGGTCCCTGACCCTTGGTGCAAGTGTCTGGGGAGGCGAAGCAAAAACCCGCGAGGGGTCGAGATAACAGTACCTTGTGAGTGGTGGGTCGAGCCTAAAGAGAGCAGGTCGGTTCCCACAATAAAAAGGCGTCTTTTTATTGTGGGACCCCCTTCTCTCTTGGGCCCACTCAATCGGTACTGTCCCCGGTCCCTCGCGGGTTTTTGCTTTGCCTCCCCAAGCACTCGAACCAAGGGTCAGGGATCTCTTTACCCATTTGGAAGCATGCCTAGTACCAACTGAACTAGCTAGCTCAGTTATTCACATTTCATTGTTTGAAAAGCATATCATCATAATTGTTGATATCAGAAAGTTGCTTTTCAATATATTTCTTCAAATTCAGCTTATGATGTATATGTTGATTATAAATGATTATTCATGCTTTAAATTATGTATGGTTCTCAGAATGCCTACTTTAAATTCTGTAGCATGATATCAGTTATGAAATGTGTTTTCTAAAAGTTTTTTGGGAGGAATCTTTTGAAAATAGTTTGAATAGAAATATGTGACACTCACTGAGCTTATTTAACTCACCCCTAGTTTTGTTGTTTTATAAATAAAAACCTCCTAGGATCAGGTACAAGTGTGGACACTTCAGCAGCAGGGAATTCGAATCCGAAATAGTCAGATATCATCGGGTGCAACTATGAATTTTGCATTTGTACATGTATGATGTTTATATTTTAAAACCTATGAAGTATTTTGTATATAAATATATGCTACTTTTGAAAAGTTTATTTATGCATGACTGTTTGAAGTTATTTTTAAAGATAATGTATGTTTGATGATGTTTGTGAATTGTGAAAAGAGGACCTGAGGCCCAGTAGTTGAGAAATGATTTGAAATAGAAGAGTATAGGTCTTTAAATATGAATTTACAAGATGGAATTTTCAAAAAAATAGTCGTTGTGCTGCCAAAATGTTTTCTATAAAATTCAGTTTGTAAATATAAATTTTAAAATAAAAAAGTTCCCACTTATTTTCGTTAGAAAATAAATTTAAAAAGGGTTTCGAAAAGAGATTTTCAATTTATGTAAGAAAAGGTTTAGCTTCACGGGAACCTTTCAGTCGAAGGGGATTCCGACTGGAAGGCCATCGTGGGGTTGCTAGGCGGGTTGCCTTGAGAGTAAGAGTCGGGGCCCATCAGCTAGTATCAGAGCGCAGTTTTGATAAAGGGTTGCCTCTTTTTATGTTATGATTTAATAAAATGTTTTTACAGAGCAACCCGGAAAGATTTTATTGTTTTCATGCATATGATTTTAAAATTACACGTGCTCATAATTTATTTTGGTTGAAATCGCAATATTATGCACCGACGATGTTGTAGGGGTCCTAGAGGAGCTATTCCATAAGCTCCAGCAGTTAAGGTACCCGTCCGTAAGGGAGTCCGAACAAGCAACGAGTTCCATAAATGCCTTTTTGAATCAACCTCCATTTAGGACCGGTAGGACCATCAAAACCAGTCGGTGGAAATTTTAGTGCCGATCAAGTCACCTAATTATTGATGGCAGTCATGCGTAAGTCGTGTGAAACCCAAGAGGCACTGAGGCATTCGATTGAACGTGCGCATGAATTGGGTGAGAGATTGGAAAATAAGCATAGCGGATCCAGTTTGCCCCAGAAGAACTAGCAAAGTGGTTAAGAAGAAGAACAAGTTTGGATGGTTTGGTAACAGCAGGATGAGGCGAAGAGCATCCTCTAATCAAGGGTCAGTTAGAACACTAGTAGTGTTTGGAAGCTCCCGTAATGCGAGGAGTTCAATACCGAAGTGTAGTAAATGCGGAAGGAGTCATATGGGCGAATGTCGAATGGGCAACATTGCTTGTTATCGTTTTGGGCAAGAAGGCCATTTTAGAAAGGAATGCCCACAGTTAGCCAAACTTGCAAGCTTAAAGGTCAGACCTGCATCATCCACACATGCTAGTGTTGGCCAGAGATAAGGAGGCAAAGGTTCCCAGACTAGAGGGCGAAGTACCATAGCTGTAGTTAGAGGCTCAAAGAGCAGAGGAGTATCTCCTACAGGTTAGCCAGGTAGACCCCAAGCGTAGACCTGAGTGTTCGCTCTTACTCAACGGGAAGCGGACGCCGCTCCATAAGTGATCATTGGTATGAATTCACATTTCTATCCTTGATCATGATGCATATATGTTAATAGGTCTCGAAACTACACATTTTTTTATGTCTGTGCATTTTTTCTGCCAAGCTGAATGTTGAGTTGTAGTCACTGGATTATAGTATGGCAGCTTCCATCCCTACCAAAGACTCATTGATAGCAGAAAAAGTTATTTTAGGGAGTAAAGTGGTGATAGAAGGCAAGGAGTTCCCGACGAATCTTATTGTGTTAGATATTCGGGACTTTGATCTAATTCTAGGGATGGATTGGTTATTTAAAGATCAAGCCACTGTCGATTGTTTTAAGAATGAGGTCAGATTAGTCGAATCAGAGGAATCAGAGGTAGTGTTCCCTGGAATACGAAAAGTATTAGTCACAAGTATTATGATAGCCATGACAGCTAGTAAAATGTTTTGTAAAGGGTGTCAGGGATGTCTAACCTACATGACTGAATAGAAAGATTATGAAAGTCGATTGAAAGATATCCTGGTGGTCAGAGAATTTCTAGCTGTGTTTCCGGAGGATCTCTTAAGCTTAACTCCAGATAGGGAGATAGAGTTCGAAATAGACTTAACTCTGGAAGTTGAACCGATCTCAATTTCTCCCTACAGGATGGCTCCAGTAGAGTTGAAAGAGTTGAAAGTGCAGATGGAATAGTTGCTAGAATAAGGGCTTTGTGAGAGCCAACACTTCACAATGGGGGGCTCCAGTTATGTTCTTTAAGAAGAAGGATGAGAGCTTGAGGTTATGCATTGATTACAGATAGCTTAATAAGACAACAATACAGAAGCAATATCCGCTCCCCAGAATTGATGATTTGTTTGATCAATTGCAGGGATCCAGAGTGTATTCGAAAATTGATCTGAGATCTGGGTATCATCAACTGAAAATTCGCAGTGAAGATGTTTCGAAGACTGCTTTCAGGACTCAGTATGGGCATTATGAGTTTCTAGTTATGCCCTTTGGGTTGACGAATGCCTTAGAAGCATTTATGGACTTGATGAATAGAATCTTTCAAGCCTACTTGGATAAGTTTTTGATTGTATTCATTGATGACATCCTAATGTATTCAGACAATCATGAGGAGCACGTGGAACATCTCAAAATAGTGTTACAGACCCTACGACAGCACCAGTTATATGCTAAGTTCAGTAAATGCTAGTTTTGGTTGGACAGAGTTGCTTTCTTGGGTCATGTGATATCAATTGAAGGACTTAGTATGGATCCTTAGAAGATAGGAACCATTACAAACTAGAAACTGATCACCAATGTGATTGAAATCAAGAGTTTCCTTGGATTGGCAGAATATTATAAGAAGTTCGTTAAGGGGTTTTCCAGAATAGCAGCCCCACTGACCAGACTGACGAGGAAAGATGAAAAGTTTGAATGGTCAAATGTCTGTTAGCAAAGCTTTGATGAATTGAAGAGAAGACTAACGTTAGCTCCTGTGCTTACATTGCCTACGAGGATAAGTGGTTTTACAGTATACAGTGATGCCTTAAGACAGAGTTTGGGGTGTGTTTTAATGCAGAATGATAGAGTTATTGCATATGCTTTCAGGCAGTTGAAGAAGCATGAACAAAATTACCCTACCCATGATCTGGAGCTGGTAACAATGGTATTTGCACTGAGGATTTAGAGGCATTACTTGTATTGTGTTCCCTATCGAATTTTCATGGATCACAAGAGTCTGTAGTATTTGTTCACTCAAAAAGAGTTGAATTTGAGGCAGAGGAGGTGATTGGAACTGATAAAAGATTACGACTATACAATATAATACCACCTCGAGAAAGCTAATGTGGTAGCTGATACTCTAAGCAGGAGCCTACGAGTACATTAACGCAGTTTAAGATGGTGTATCTTTCGCTTCTAGTAGAAATGAGGTCTTTGAGAGTAAAGTTAGAAATGGCTGATTCAAGGGCATTGTTAGCTACTTTTCATGTTTGCTCCATCTTAGTGGATCATATAAGGGAACAACAGAAATAGGATCCCCAGTTGAGGAAGCTGAGAAAGGAAATCGAGAGCGGGCAAAGATCTGATTTTGTAATTAGAGATGATGGTACAGTGATGATAGGTCAGTGTTTATGTGTATTGGATGTGGGGGAATTGAAAAAGGAGATTATGGAGGAAACTAACTGCTCAGCTTATGTCATGCATCTGGATAGTAGAAATAAAATAATTTTTAATACCTGGATGTGAAAATTGAATTTTAGTAGAACTCTAGATAGGACTGGAAATGATTTCATTTCTAAAGTAATATAATAATTCTTTTTGGTGCCCGTAGATGTTAATCAAGTTTTAATAAATTTTTGAAAGTATTAATTTAGTTCTCGTATAATTTCTAGATGGACTGGAAATGAATTCGGATATGGAAATGGAAAAACGTGAAAAGTAATGCATGAGAAGGTGGAATATAATGCATGCTTACTAAGTGTCATGCAAGCTTTTAAGGATAATGACAAATGTGTGGTGGATGGAGAGAATATGTGACAAGTGTAAAATCATTATTGGACATATATATATATATATATATATGAAGATGAAGAACAAACAAAGAAGTGAAGTCAAACAAACCAAAAAGCTACATTCAGTCTCAAAACCGAGAAGGAGAGAAAACAAACAAGAAGCAATGCATTCAGTCAAACTCTCTCTCACGATTCTCTCTAATCTCTCGGTCAAGTGAGCTCTCCCTCTCCCTCACTCTCACGATCTCAATTTCTCACTCTCTCGATCACTTGAAGGAAAATCAAACAAGCAAGGAGCATTCAGTTTACACAAACAAATTAGAAAGGAGAGCTTGGCCGAAGCTTAAACAAGAAGAACAAGAAATGAGTTGCTCGGTTTGAAGGGAGATGTGAAGACCGAATGTTACCCAAGGAAGTTTGAAACTATTTTTGAAGAGAATGGCTACATGCAAGGGTTGTAGCCCAACCTGGAAGCCATTTCCATTCTTCCCGAAAAGGTAAGCTTTCATTTCCATGAAATTTTGTTTAGTAATTGGAAGGATTTTTGTGAAATAATGTTTGGGTCTTAGGAATGGAAACCTCATTAGTATGGAAGTTGAAATGTGTGTGAACTGGATGTGGAATTAATTGAGAAAATGGTCATGCATGTTGATAAATATTCGGCCAATAGATGAAAAATTGGGATTGAATGAATTTTGAGTGTTTTCCATGAGTTTTGATGTGTTTTGAATGTGTGAAGTGCTTTGAAATATTGATTTTTGGTGTTGTATGTGTATTCGGTCAAGAGGGGAAAATTCAATACATTTTGAGTTCGAATCATTTGGTTGGTTTCCATGCTTGGTGATATGTTGAAATATTTGATTTTGATGTAGGAATGAAAAACCAAAAGTTGATACACTAGTATGGTGTATATTCGGTCAAAGGTGGGTTCAAATGATAGAAGTTTGTTTTTGATTTGTTTGTGTAATTTTATGAAGCATTTGAATGATGAAATTATCATGGAAATTGAAAAATGACTCATTGAACGTTAAATGACCATTTCGTGATTAAATATTTCGTAATTGCTCGAATGTGATATTTGGTGAAAATAAATTAAATTTACATTATCCTTTGATGTGTTTGAATGTGAATTTGATGGGAAAACACAATAAGAGTGATGATAGGACAAAATACAAAGTTCAATCAATATAGGAAATTATGGATTTGAAAATGTCATTTGATCCGTTCGTGTGAATTTAAACTTTATTCGATGTATTTTTCGTGCGTTGATATTTAAAATTTCGAACTGAAAGTAAACACGAATAATCAACGTTGAAATGACTTAAAAAGGGGTGTTTCGAAATACTAAAATTGACAAGCCCCTCTCCTTACTAGGCCTGCCGGCCGCCTCACGGTAGCCCTCCAGCGGATATCTTATCCAACTAGAAAGTTCCTGTAAAGGTACACCGTTTACTTTTCAACACTTTCTTTTAATGCGGAAATGCAGGGAAATTTTTCATTTTCTTTTTAATCGTTTATAAAACATATTTATAAAAATTCGAGCAGCATAACGGTTATTTTTCGAATATGTCACCCTGCAAATTTTAAAATTTACATTTCTATAACAAACAAATCTCCACTATTGGGCCTCAGGCCCTCAAATCATTTTTCATAATGCAACCACAAACAAGTTCTAATTTTGGAAACAATAAAATTATAATTTGTTTTCATTAACCAAAATTTAATTTCATTAACACAATATGTTATATACAATCCAAAAGATAATTTGCAAATATATTTACCAAAACCTACTTATGATGCATGACATACAATTTAAAATATAAACCTAAGTAGTGATTATCTTCGCGTCAGGCCACCTACGCGTCCGATAGAGCCTTTTCTAATTGACAGCTCACACCTGTACCTGGAGAGGATTTTTCAAAAATATATGAAAGGAATGATGAGTATAAAACTCAGTGAGCGGATAACTTTTAAACTAAATTTTCCTTTTCGAAAATATATATATTCCCCAAAATAAATTTATAAAACTAGAAATTTTCTTATAACTTTATTAAAGTTACAAAACTAATTTGATTCTTATAAACTTTTCTTTGTTTTTCGAAAATGGAAATAAATTTCTGATTTAATAAATTTCACGTCTATTGACGTGTTTTTCTCTTTTGATCTCATCAAAGGCAACCCGGGAAATCTTAGCTCTATAGTGATAGAATTTATCATCGCCACCTGAGCTCGAGATGCTACTATGTGTAGTCGTAGATGCGGGAAAACTTGAGGTTACGATCCTCCCCAACATCGGCAGATCTACACTACCATATGCGTGCAGAGGGCGACTTACAGACTTAGACTCAACCCCCAAGTTAATGACTGACTCTCCTAACCACTCTTGCCATACACGCATACGATACTTCGGCCGGTAATCTTTGGGGGTTAGAGTAAACCCAAGGCATCTAAAATTTCTTTCATATACTTGTAACTTACTTTTCTAATATAAACTTTATAATCGAACTACTTTCGAAACATCTTATCAATTCAATTTCATGCATGTATATCTATCAAAAGCTTACTATTTTACTTTGCTTAAAAATAAATACAATTACAATATAAATTCAAGAAATATACATGCATAATAAAACTTAAAAATATGCTAGAATTTGATTAAACTTAATAGCTTGAAATAATGTAAATAACATTTCATTAAAGTAACTAAATACTAAGATGTATGTTTGCAAACATGGGCAATCAACTTATAAATTCATAAAACTTTTAAAATAAAACCACTCACAACTTTTTCACCACAATTCACCACTCTTCCAAACCTTCCTTTGATGTTGAAATTTTCCTACACCTTGATCCAACCAAAACATGGTTTTAAAATTTACAGATATCACATTATCAACTTAATCAAGTTCCCACATACACCAAGCACAATTTGCCATATTCTTGACTAAACTTTCAACCAACTTCCTAACCAACATTTTTCATTTAAAATCAATTCAAAATCCAACAAATCACTCAATTAAATCTCTAACATACCAAGCACTAATGTATCACTTAGTCTAACTTAATATATATATATATATATGCTCAATACATTCACAACTCTAACATAATTCCAACCAAATAATCTTACATCCATCTTTAGTAATTTCCTTTGCACCAAGGCATTCAAACACATCATAAACATCACGAAAACACCTTAAAAAGATTGGATAACACTTTAGGAACCAATTCTTTACCTTAAACACATTAACACTCAAACTTTTCCAATTCCATTTTTCTTGCATTCTTTTAATTCCAAACAATTTAAATTCATCCCAAAAACCTTATACAACTCATTCAAACATTGAAATCAACCTAAACACATGTAAAAACACAAGTGGTCCACACACTAGTATATTGGTTCATCAATTCATTCACTCGATTTTTCTTTCCAAAATTCATCTCAATCCACTTCAAATGTCACATAATTTCATCCAACCATCAAAATAATTTCTTTATATAAACTTTTTCTAATTTAATCACATACTAGAATATAAATTAACTAAGCTTTTCTCTTCATTTCCAAACACAAAATCACACCCAAATGCTTCAAACAATCATCAAATATCCAACTGAAACCCTAAACTCAAAATCAATTAAATTTCCATTAAAATCATCACACAAACCCTAACTATTACCTTTCAAAAATCTTAATCCAAGAATCCTTGATTCTTTCCTTCACTTCCAAGACCAATATGGTGATGATCAACCTCCAATGATACCATAAATTCCATCAAACTCATTTAAATTAACAAACTTAAAGATTTCATGAATCAAAGTCACTTACCTTCACTTTCTTCCTATTTTTCTTGAGAAAATCATGAGGGGTTTGATGGAGGAACACTCTAAGGACCTCATCTTCTCCTCCTCCTTCTTCTTCCTCCTATTCACGACCTGCAGATCTTTTTCTTCTTCTGGACAGCTCACGGTCTCCAACTCTCTCTCACGTTCTACTCTCCCCTCTTTCTCACAGTTTCAATTTGTTTCAGCCAAATGCCTCTAGTTTCTTCATCCATTCATGCTCTCACTTTATATACTAACACTTATCAATGTCAAAATTGCCCTTGAACTAACTTTAAAATCACCCAATTGCCATTAGTTATAAATAAATTCATTTGATTGGTCACTTAATCCCATCCATTTAACCACTAACCAATCACTCAATTTCTTTGTTCAACCTTAACTAATTACTCTTACTTTTTGACTTAAAAATGTCACAACATCATTGGTTAATCAAACTTCACATGGATTGTGCTTCTTTGATGATTATCTTTTCATTCATTTATTTAATAACCCTTAAACTTAAAATTTAATTCTCATTTAACACTAATAAATTCTAAAAATATTTCATTGACCATGCCATACTCTAATTTGGTGTCTTAACCTTCAATCTCATGCTTCGAAAAAAATTCAATTGGGTTTAAACTCACTAAATTCTTAACGTTTCCGACGAAGGTATTTTTATCGATAAATCTTCGGAACCCTTAAAATCCACTTAAACAGACTCATTTCTGCTCCGTTTTAGTTTCTAATAACTCTAATTCCTATTCCGGGATTTATGATGTTTGCGATCCATTGTCCGAAAATTACTATTCATACGAACACTATTCATCCGGAAATATTATTCATCGAAAAAATTTTATCTCACGAAACTTGAGGAAATTTTTCGTTTCTCAAAAATCACTATTCACTCAAAAATATTATTCACATGAAAATACTATTCATCTGGAATACTATTCATCTAAAAATATTATTCATCCGGAAAATATTATTTTTCCTAAGGAAATGAAATTCTGGATTCTACAAAAATAACTAGATTTTTGTGTGGATTGATAAGTGGTTATGAAATATGTATGCGAATTACATTGGTTGCGACGTAACCTAAAAATAGAATACGAAAATGTGTAGGTTACGCGAAGGCAAGGAAACTTTCCCACTAATTTTGAATTTGATAGCGAGTTAGGGAATAAAGTGAGTGTCCTAACGAAAATAATTTGACATGTTTATATTTCTATTAGCATTGATTTTATATGTTAAACTTAAATTCATGTTGTTATTGATTGAAAGTTAAATTTTATGATAAATGAATTTTCCTACGATAATCTATTTGCATGAATTTCTAAAGTTTTGCATGAAATGTGAGCTATATGATGAAAAACAAATGTTTGAAAATGTTTTTATAGCCTATGGTATGTCTTATAGTTATTTCCGGTATTGGTAGAGTTACCATAAGCGATATAGGATTTCGCTCTCCACATACAGGGTATATTATAAGCTAGCTAACTACCTGAGCGATGTAAGATTCTGCTCCGTAGCAATGTAGGATTCTGCTACGTAATTACCGGACATATGGCATGTGCGATGTAGGATTCCGCACCGAGCGATGTAGGATTCCGCTCTGCCATGTATCTTAGCCTAGAATACCATATGGAATAAAATGACGGTGATTGGCTCATTTTACCTAAAGACTTTTCGAAAATATAAATTGTCATCATTGATATGTTTTATAGTAGAAAAATGAAAGTATGTCAAAATGTTGTGTTATTCACATTTCATTGTTTGAAAATCATTTCATCATAATTGTTGATATCAAAGAGTTGCCTTTCAATATATTACTTCAAATTTAGCTTATGATGCATATGTTGATTATAAATGATTATTTATGCTTTAAATTATGTATGGTTCTCAGAATGCCTATTTTAAATTCTGCAGCATGGTATCAATTATGAAATGTGTTTTCTAAAAGTTTTTAAAGAGAAATCTTTTGAAAACAGTTTGAATAGAAATATGTGACACTCACTGAGCTTATTTAGCTCACCCCTAATTTTATTGTTTTATAAATAAAAATCTCCCAAGATCAGGTACATGTACAGACACTTTAGCAGCAAGGACTTTGAATATGGAATAGTTAGATATCGTTGGGTGCAGCTATGAATTTTGCATTTGTACATGTATGATGTTTATATTTTGAAACCTATGAAGTATTTTGTATATAAATATATGCTACTTTTGAAATGTTTATTTATGCATGACTTTTTGAAGTTATTTTTAAAGATAATGTATGTTTGATGATGTTTGTGAATTGTGGAAAGAGAACTTAAGGCCCGGTAGTTGAGAAATGATTTGAAATAGAAGTGTACAAGTCTATAGATGTGATTTTACAGGGTGGAATTTTCAGAAAAACAGTCGTTGTGCTGCCAAATTTTTTTTTTTTTTATAAAATTCTGTTTGTAAATGTAAATTTTAAAATGAAAAAGCTCTCACCCATTTCCACTAGAAAATAAATTTAAGAAGGGTTTCGAAAAGAGGTTTTTAGTTTATGTAAGAAAAGGCTTAGCTTTATAGGAACCTTTCAGTCGGAGGGGATTTCGACTGAAAGGTCATCGTAGGGTTGTCGGGTGGGTCGTTTTAAGAGTAAGAGTTGGGGCCCGTCTGGGTGGACCACCAGGCTTTGTGATTAGGGTGCCATGTGGTGTTCAGAGACGGGTGGCTGGCTTAATTTCATAAAGAAACGAAATTTTCAAAAAATTTATGTTGCCACCACCAGTTATGATTTTATAGTAAAAATGTAAAAAGTACAGACTCCTATTTTATACTTTAGTTTTGAAAAACGTTTCAGATTTTTTTCTATAATAAGAAAATTCTGTTTTCAACATCTCATTATATTTCAGTTTCATTGAGTATGAATTTTATTTATAAGCAATGCTTTTTGAAATGTTTTGGGAGGTATATTTAAAAGAAATGGTTTAAATAGAAAAACCCTAACACTCACCGAGCTCCGTTAGCTCACTTTTTTGGTTTTATGTTTTGAAAAACCTCCCCAGGTGCGAGTAACAAGAATCATGGCGCTCGCTCTCCTACTCCAGATGTGATGGGCCGACCATAGACAATGTTTACGTTAAGTCACCAGTTGTATATTATAGATTAAATTGAGATTTAGTACATGTATATGGTTCTAGTGATAAAAGGTTGGGTTAGGTTTACCATGAGTGTGACGATGTGCTATGTTATTGTAAATGGAAGGATTTAATGTCTAGTGTGTATATACAATGTAAATAATTAGGCCATGCATAAATGTTTTTGACTGTATGCATGAAATCGTAATTACCAGTTGAATTGATTTTGTGGTAATAGATCTATTATGGCTAGGATTACTTATGAGATGGACCAGAGGTCCAAAAATGGTAGTGGAGAATATTGTTTGTAAAATTTGAGGTGTTACTGGATTGTTTTTCAAGTTAATTGAAATTATGGGAACCTCGAAAAACAGTCGTTATGCTGTCAAAATTTTTGTAAAGTCTAAACTATGGAAAAAGGAAAGTTTTATAACTTACAATTTATAAGTTTATGAAATAATTGAAAGTTAAGGGTTCGTTCTACGGAGTTTTTTTGGTTAGGAGAGGTTAGAGTCCATAAGGGTCCTGTGGGGTGCCTGACAGGATCAAGGCAGCTCCTACATGGGAAATTCGGGGCAAGTCTTGTCAATTTCTCCCTCATCAGACCTTTGTTTTGTGTGATTCAAAATTTTCACAAACTAGACATATAGACAAATCTGTAGAATTTTTAATAGTAAAATTTCGACGTAAAATGAGTGAAAACGAATCAAAACAAGTTTGGGGACAATATAGGGTTGAAATTTGATTTTTCGTCTAAGATCACTTTTGATTTTTGGTTTAATGGCAATCCCACTCTCGGAAATGGAGAGTGGCATAACCCTTAAGTAAAAATGCAAACTAAGGAAAAATTAGGAAGAAAATAAGATTTAGAAAAATCTGGTGTTGGTTTGGTTATTGGACAGAAGCGGCAAGTCGGTGCGTGTACTACATGCTCCAAGTTGTCGTATGACGTGCAAGGCTGTAAAGCCCTGATCACGTAAGACCCACATACGTGACATGCAATCGCCATGTGGTAGGCAAACCAGCTTCACATGGTTAACACGTGGATGATGTACATTGAAACATGTGGATGCTGCCTGTTCGACACGTGGATACTGCATGTGCAACACGTGGATAGCTTAGGTGATAGAACGTGAGCCAATTAGAGAGCAATTTGTGGCCACTTCAAACTACGACATATGCAACTGTCAGAAACGAGTATCACACGTAGAGGTCACCACATAGCTGCTAACATCACCGTGAGCTCAACCATGCGCGATGTGTGGCCAACTTTTGCTATGCTTGATTGACACATGCTGCCACCGACGGCTGTTGCTGATGAGTTTTTCCAACAAGAAAATTTTTCATTTTATTTTTTCCCATCTTTTCTTCACAGTTATTTATTAGCTCTAATTGTGAGTTGAATAACATTATTTGATTTATTTCACTTTATAGAGAGTTGAATTAAAATACCTTATTTTTTAAATTAAAATTTATTCGACCCAAAATTAAGACAAATGCATGTGTATATATATTTTAGGCTATGTCATGCATTTTTATGTGACTGGGTTAACTTATTTTGAGGATGAGTCATCTGATGACATGATTGAGTTCATTATCCTATCAGATGACAAAGAGATTATTTAAATCTCAAATATCAACCAGAACCTTGAGATTATAGAAATCTTAAATGACTAGCAAGACATTAAGATCATAGAATTCTCGGACAATAAAGTGTCAGAGATCATTGAGATCTTTGATGCTGAGATGTCCGAGGTCATAAAGAACTCAAATGATGCTATTCAAATTATGGGTATCCTAAACTCTTTTAGAGAATGATATTATGATTGTTTTGCACAAAATACTTATATATGTGGTTTAGTGAATATTTGGAAATTTGATGATAATTAGTAGCTTGACTACTTTTTCAATTCTTGTCTAAAGATTTTTTTATCATATTTATGAGTGCACAATTACTGCAATATTTTAGTAAAATGATAATAGATGTGCTAGTATAGACATACATAAATAAAGATTATAAGTCTCTAAGTTGAACAAATGTCATTTAGGGAAATGACATGTGCTTCAAAAATATTGTTGCCGAACTAAATAAGAGTAACAAATTGAATAATCATATCTATGATGTTTTTCACCACAAGATTTAGTATATCGTAAAGGAGCAAGAGGCCCTTCAAACCTTAACCAACATCATGGTCGAACCTGAATATTGTACTTCTATTCAGCATAAAAAAGATGTTAAAGCTTATTAAGTTTGAAAGATAAAGAATAGCATTTTTCGCATAACAATGCTGTCTATGATGGCTTATGACCACATGTGCGTGTATGAAGAATATGAGACAGTACAAGACATTTAACTGGCTTTGAAAGATAAATGTGGTGAGATATTAACCATAAAATTGAGGAGGCTTACAATCACGTTTGACACTCATAGGAAGAGTTAAGAGCACAATATAAGGAAACATCTGAGAGAGATGTCAAACATGATATATGAGTTGAAATCAGCTGGCCATGCCTTAACTGAAAAGTAGCAAGTACAAGCGATGATTTGGTCCCTCCAAAATAGTTGGAAAAACATGAAAATCAACATGACCCATAATGTTAACATCAAGACATTGGATGATATCTCACGTCATTTTAAGCCTGAAAATGAGTGCTTAAAGGCCGTTAAGGCTTTATAATGGGCCCTATTCCTATATCTCTATTTTCGTACTATCGGCAACCCGCCGACAACCCCATAGTAGCCTTTCAGAAGATATTTGATCCAACTGAAAAGTTCCTATGAAGCTAAACCATTTTCCTTTACTGTAAATCTTTATAAATTCTCTTTTGAAAAAGGAAACGTGTGGCAAATTTTTCTTTTTATCATACATTTACAAAATAGATTTAATAAAAATTTGGACAACATAACGACCGTTTTTCTTAAAATGCCACCCTACAAAAATTTATAAAAAGGTTTATACACTTCTAAATCCAATATTTTTTCAACTTCTAGGCCTTAGATTCTTCTTATTTCAAAACCACAACCAACCACAGACATGCATGTCAATTTCAGGAATAATTTGAAAACGAATTCCATGTCATACATATATATATACATACACAAACATTTATACATTTTTCAAAAAAATACAATTAATTATATACAATTTACAAAGCAATCAAATTTCCAAAAACATTTATAATCAGTTTACTCACAACAGCACTAAGACTTAGTCCCTCTGCTTCTGGCTCAGAGTCCTTGCTACGGATGCACCGGTACCTGTATTTATCCGTAGGGAGGTTTTATTTATAAAAACATAAAATGTGGATGAGTTAAACGAACTCAGTGAGTGTCATAAAACTCTGTTATGCTTTTGCTTTATAAAATTAAACCTCCCTAAAAATTCTTTAAAATGTATTTATAAACTTTTCTTTAAAATTGTAATTCATACTTTATAAAACTCATTTTGTAAAATCACTTTAAAATGTTTTTCTATGCTTTGCTATAAAATATAAACAGTGACGACAATAAAATTTTCAGAAAATCTCTGTATAAAAATAACCAGTCACTGTGTTCGTACCATACGGTACCCTAGGTACAAACAGAATGTACCATCGCTCAGGCCTTCATGGCCTCCTACCGGGAAGGCGCTAACTATCATATGCCCTAAATTGTGTATGGACGACATACTAAGTGAACTAACTTACTAAGTCCCTCCTGCTGTTAGTGACAGACTCTCCCTGACACTGTTATGCACGGATTCGAGTACTCTAACTGGAATCTCTATAACTTTAGCGGGACAACCTTTTTATGTAACGGGTTGATCCATCCCCACTCTTGGGCCCCGGCTTGAACCCTCATGGATTCGGATGTAACCGACCCCGGCTACCCTTTCTTTTAGGCCTTTCTTGGGCCTCGACCCTCAAGGATTCAGGTAGCAGGTATTGTATTCGATTTATCTTTAACTTTATCATGTTTAGAATACCTATCAGGCATACCATAGGTTTATAAAACATTTCTATATCAATTACTTTTCTTTATGTCACATTTCTTAAAACTTTAATACATTTTTAGGATGTTTCGATTACTTTATTTTCTTTAAATCATTTCTTAACATTTCAATTTACTTTAAAATCAATTTCAAATATTTCTATACCAAATATTTAAGTATAGAATATAAAATCACATGGATAGAAATAAAATCACTTTATAACATTTTCAAAGGGACACTCACCTATTTCTTTAACTCGTCTCATTATAGCGTGCAATTAAGAATTTCTTTCGTTTCTCGTTACCTATATATTTTCGCATTTTATATTTAGGCAACTTCACAATTTAATTCATTCATTTACAACATTTCCATAAAACATCAAACTTTTGTAATTATTGAAAATTTGGCCACAATATGACAATTTAACATTCTTATGACTTTGCTTTAAATTTCAAGCTATTTCTACCATCCATATAACTTATAAAATCATCCAAATCATTCAAAAACAATTATATAACACTTTAATATACTCCTAAACAATTCATGGCAGCTTGCACCCCTTATTTTTACTTCTCATTCCAACACCAAATTTCAACACTTTAACACATACAAACATTACCATTGAAATCAATTTTATCTATGCATTTAACTAATGCTTGAAACCATTTTCCACTCTTTTTGCCCAAATTCATTCCAACTTTTATACCATTAATCTAACTCAATTTTTCTCACCATAATCACATTCATATACATATATTATGATGCAAATTCAAGCTAAGTTCACCAAAACAATATACTTGAACAATAATGCTAGCTTTGGCCATGAACTTCATCCTTGCTTATCCAATTCATTTCTTTTCAATTTCATACAATAATTAACATCATAACAGTCCACAAACTAGCCCACAAATCATGCCAAAACAATTAAAACAAACATCCATCACATTAAGTCTTCTTATGGCTGAATACATGCAAGCTTATCCACCAAGTTTTTTATTTTCATTTTAACTTTTCCACTTGATATTCTAGTTCCATTCATGCATAAATTTTCATTCAAACACATCAACACAACTTGAATCATACAAACCCTTCCTTAGTCGTGCAATGTACCACATATACATCGGGCTCAATTCAAGTTTTTCACTTGGAAATCCAATCAAATTCATACTAACAGTCATAACAGCACATCATTAACATAAATAACTTTAATCTCACTTTAAATCATAAAATCCATTTAGCTAATTGCTTATCAAAGCTACCTTGAATCAATTTCTTTGTTTTCCCACAAGATTGAAGCTTCAAAACTTTAAATCCATGCACAGAAATTCCATTAGAAACACAAGCAGTAAGTGGACAGCTTTGATCACACTTTTTCACACAAATACACCATGAAAACTCAATCTTTTTCACTCAAAAATCACTTACCGTTGTTGGATTCCACTTCTATACTTGTTTACAACCTTTTGGGGGCTTGAAATCCACTCAAAAATGGCTTGAAAACCCTCCAAAATAGTTGTTGTAGAGGTTTCTTCTGCTTGGCCAAACCTGTAAGACCCGGAATTTCATTTCCTTGGAAGAAATAGTGTTTCCAAATGAATAGTGATGTCGTGTGAATAGTGTTTTTGAGTGAATAGTAATTTTCGGGAAAAGGAAGGTTTCCTTAAGTTTCGTGAAATAAAAATTTTTCGATGAATAGTGTTTTCGGTGAATAGTATTCACGTGAATAGTGATTTTCGGAAAATGGACCCTAGATATCAAAAGCTCCAGAATATGAATTGGAGTTATTAGAAGCTGAAACAGAGTAAAGATGAGTTCGTTTGAGTGGATTTTAAAGGTTCCGAATATTTATTGATAAAAATATCCTCGTAGGAAACGTTGTGAATTTTAATGAGTTTATAGCCGATTGAATTTTTTTCAAAGCATGGAATTGGAAGTTAAGACATCCAATTAGAGTATTGTATGGTTAATTTCATGATAGGATGATCATGAAATATTTTTGGGATTTATTGGTGTTAAGTAAGGATTAAAATTTAAAGTTAAATATATCATCAAATGTGTATGAAAGGATATGTATTAAAGAAGCACAATCCATGTGCTTGGATGAGAGCCAATGAGGTTAAGACATATTTAAGTCAAAAAGTAATTGATTAGTTGAGATCAAATTAATAAATAGCATGAGTTGTTAGTATTGAGTTGGATGAAATAAATTAACCAATCAAAGGTATTCATTTCAACTAGTGGCATTGAGGTGATTTTAGAGTTAATTAATGGCAATTTTGGCATGGAATAAGTGTGAATATTTAAGTAAAAGCATGATGTATGATTGGAGGATGAATAAGTCGGTTGGACAAGCTGAAATCGTCCAAAGCAAAGCTGAAACCGTGCCAGATCTGAACCGAGAGAAAGAGAGAGGGAAACCGTGAGAATAGAAGCAAAGCCGAGAGGGAGAGATAGAGGGCTGGAGCGTGAGCAGATCTGGAAGAAGAAGAAGAAGTCTGCAGCCGCAATGTTCCAAAACTCGCTACTCGCTACTCGACCGGCGAGGTAGCGAGCAGCGAGTACTCAGCAACTCGGTGAGTACTCGACGAGTACTCGGTTTGACCATTAGTCAACGGTCAACCCATTGACCTATGGTCAAACCCGGTCAAATCTATAAAAAATAAAATTTAAATTTTTTTGTATAATTAAAATATAATCATATGACCACAAAAACCCTTAAAATTTATCTTATGCAACCTCCAAAGTCATTTTAACATAATTACATAATTATAACATTTAAAAAAAAATTAAAAAAAAAATCTGAGACCGAGTTGGGCCGAGTCGGGCCGAGTTGGACCGAGTCGGGCCGAGTCAACCCGAGTCGATCCGAGTATTATGCCAAAACGACGTCGTTTTGGAGTGCCAAAACGACGTCGCTTTGGCAAAAGAAATTTCAAAAAAAAAAAAGCCGAGTTGGACCGAGGCCGAGTCAGACCGAGTCGGGCCGAGTTGGGCCGAGTTGACCGAGTTGGACCGAGTCGGCCCGAGTTGGGCCGAGTTTCTACAGAAACCGAGTTGAACCCCCCGATCTGGGGGTTCTCGGCTCGGGACTCGGCCGAGCGGCGAGTTCTCGGCGAGAACTCGGCCAACTCGGCCGAGTAGAAATCCCACCTCACCAAGTGTAGTATCATTAAAGTTTATTTAATGATTATTTATATTTATTAAGTTGTTGTAATTAAATTGCATATTTTTGTTCTATCAATATTCTATTATATGAGTTTTAAGTTAAGTATGTGTTTATGTGATGAATTATAGAGAATTAACGTTTTTAGGCGTATCGCCTTAAAAACGAGTTTACTTAAGAATATTGAGAAAAAGAATTTTTATACGCCGATGGTTTACCCTAGCCCTAGTTAAGTACCCAGTAGAATGCTTTATACGTGCATGGTAGATGTGAGAAAATACTAACTAAGAGAGAGAGAGTCGGTTGAGCGACCCTCTGCACGTATAGGGTAGTGTAGTTCAAACCGATTGCGTAGGGGTAACGCGTGCCCAGAGTCGCGCATCGGTGACTGCATCGGGTAGATTCCCTGATTCCTAGTGGCTAGCTAGAGATTTATGCGGCCACGATAGGAGTAGTTTTCCCTGGGTTACCATCAAGGCGAGAAATGAGAAAGTTTTCGAAAGAAATTCAAATTGAATTTCAGAAACAGTTGTATTTGAAAAACTAAAAAGTATTTCAGAAAAATACTTTAGTTTATGAAATGGTTTAAAGTTTACCTCACTGAGTTTTATACTCACCACCCTATTTCGTATTTTATGAAAATCCTCCCCAAGTGTAGGGACGAGCCGTCAACCGGAAGAGGCTCCATCAGACGCGTAAGTGGCCTGACGCAACAGCATCACTGCATAAGTTTAGTTTAAAAGTATATGTCATGCATTCCACGCACTCTTAATGAGTATTCGTAAATTATATTTTGAGTTGTATATAGTACTTTCTATTTATAAAATTAAGTTTTTGATAAATTAAATTATCTATTTGTCTTGAATAAAATAGAAATATATTTATGGATTTCACATTGAAATGTTTGTGGTTGGATTATGAAAATATATTTGAGGGCCTGAGGCCCAGTAGTAGAGAAATGTTTGTTATAGAAGTGTTAAATTTTGAAATTTACAGGGTGACATGTTTGAAAAACAGTCGTTATGCTGCCCAAATTTTTATAAATCCGTTTTATAAATATTCAAAATAAAAAGAAAAATTTTCTCACGTTTCCGCATTAACAGAAAGTTTCAAAAAGTAAACGGCGTAGCTTTACGAGAACCTTCCAGTTGGATCAGATATCCGCTGGAGGGCTATTGTAAGGCGGCCGGCAAGCCTAGTAAGGAGAGGGGCTTGTCAAAACCTGTAGCCCACTACGTTCAATTTTACGTTTTATAGTGTTAAAAGCTAAGTTATCGAATAAAAAGGGTAAAGTAGTCAACGCCACTCTTCGAATAATGTTAAAATACGAATAGATACTTTAAAAGTAGGAAAAGTTGAGAAAGGGCGAAATTGTCATTTCGAGAATAAGAGATAGGACTAGATGGTAAAGTTGTAAAACTTTGATTAAGTGAATTTAACAATTAAGTTATATGAAAATTTGACAATTTATTTAAAAACCAATTGACTTTTATTAGTAAATTAGATGACTGAGGGCAAGATGGTAATTAATGTAATTAAAAGCCCATAAAAATAGAAGGGTGGTGGTGATAGTCACCAACACTTAGACAAAAATCAAAACAAAAACCTAGAGAGAGCAAGGGGTGTTGGACAGCAACTTGAGGGAGAGAGGGACAAGTGACTTTTCAACCATTTTTCAAGCTTCCAATCTTGATTTTGAGTTCATCCAAGCTAAACAAACAAGATCTAAACAAGTTTAAGGTAAAATTCTATTATTTTACATAAATTTGATATTGATGGAATTGTAAAAAGTGGTTGGGTTGTGTGATAAGATGATGAAATTGATTGTTTTTCTAACATGTTATTGATAAGATTTAGATCCAAATCAAGATTTTATACATGTGTAACTAGGAAGAGATGTTATTTGAGGTGGAACCATGCATGAATTAGAAGTTAGGGTTTATGGATAGGAAACCCTAAGTATATGTAAAAACATATTTGAGCAATTATAGTAGTAGTTAAAGTGTTTGATTAAATGCCTAGGAGAATTGTCAAATCTAAATTCATGAAAGTTAAAAGAAACAACATGTTAAGGGTTCATGAGGAGGTTTGGTTATAAGGTGGATGGGCTGTATTCATTGGGTTTTGATGCCTATCAACTTGAACAACATGCATAATTACTACTAGAAATGTATATAGGAGTGTTAGAAATTAAAAAGGAAAACTAGATGACATTGTTTGTGCATTTTGATTTGATGAAGGACAGTAGCTTATGCATGAGTTTTGTTGATGTTTATGGTATATTTAGGGTCCTAAAAACCTGAATGAATGAGTAGGAATCAAGGTAATTAAGATGGACATGCATGAGTGCATGAATGACGTATCATCTAGTAAAGGGTGGAATAGTATTAGAAGAAAAGAATAGGCAAGTGAATGGGTTATAGAGACCTGCACTCTTTGAGATTAATTGGGACTTTTTTAGACCTCAAACCATGCATAAATGTCATAGTAAACTATAGAAATTTGAAGGGAAAGGTTTGGATAAAAATTGAGTAAGTTATGGCTTAAAATAGTGTATATATGTAGTCGTAAAGTGAGTTAAGAGTGAAAATGCATTATTTGATGCATGAAATGAATGTATTCGATCATAATTAAGTAAAAGAACCTTAGACACGAAAGAAATGACATCATTGCATGTGTGATGCAAAAATGTGTATACAAAAGTGTCGAAAAATAGATGTTTTTCATAGATTTCGCCCCTCGATACTTAAAATTTCTCGAAACCGTTTTACGGAGGGCCTAAGTGATGATCCAAGTGAAAACGGAAGCGAAACAGCCTGCGGAATGGGCTGTGAACAGTATTCTATTTTAGGGGGTCCGAAAATTTAGACTTTTCGTTCCGGGCCTCAGAAAATTATACGGACTGCATGGGGATGTTCCTAGAGGTATAAAAGTTAAACTTTTGCGAAGAAATCTTAATTAGAAAGCCTCGGTTGAGTTATAAATTAGAAAAGAAAAGTGTAGTAAAAAATGATATTGTAAGGGACTTTTAATCTTAAAAGCAATGTGTGTAATTTTAAGTAGCACATTATGACCTATTTTAAGTAACAATATGTAATGCAGGTGACGAGCAGGCCGGCGCAGCACGGGAGGCTCGTTGACGAGTATAGCTCGCTTGGTGAGGTAAGTGTTCTATCACTTACGTTATTTCAGTTCTTTATTTAAATATATATATTATTGTAGCTAAATGACTTCAAAAATTATTTTCAAAACTACGAGTTAAAGTGTTGAAAAATGATTTCTATGTCGGATCTAGAAAAGAGAATTTGAAAAATAAAATGTTTACGAGAAGAAATAAGTAAAGAGATTTGTAAACCATGTATACACCCCTAGTTTATATGAGATTTAGCATTACGCGATGATGCAGAAAATTTCATCTGTAGTTGCTCAATTTTCATAATATTTAGCGCTACGTTGCAATGCAGAAAATTCTGTACGTAGTTGATATAGGCACTTCATCGCGATGTAGAAAATTTTGCTCGCAGTCGCTTGGAGTTCTAGTTCATACATAGCACTATAATGATGATGCAGAAAATTCCATATTGTAGTTGCTCAGATTTGAGATTGTCTCGCACTATGTTGGCGATGCAGTAAATTCCGCTCGTAGTGGTCAAGATATCTCAATAGTTTCACAGTTGGTGTCAGTTGGAAATCGCCACGTGATGTGGTTAGAATACATTAGGGGTATACATGATGTTTTAGAAAGAAAGATTTTCTAAACCAAAGATTTAGTATTCAATGAAGTTTATGAATCACTATGTAATTGTACCTTATATTTCCTTATTTAATGAACTAACGTCTTTGCTTTTGTGTAGTGTGTATATTCTACTAAGTGCCTTAGTATGTGGTTTTTGCTTCAAGGGAATCGTCATTGAACAATTTAGGTGGGGAATTCAATGATTACATCAACGGAACAAGTAGATTTTGTGATTGTAAATAATATAACTAAGTAATTGCATGGTTGGAATAAGGATATTCGAATAATTGTAAACCAATGATATGATATGCATATACATATATTTTTGATACTTGCATATGATTTATATCTATCTCCAAATGTTTGATAATCTAGATTGCATTACGAAAATGATAGAAATGTTGGTTTATGAAATGAATAAGTATATACATGATTGTGAACAAAAAGAAGTTGGATGGTGATTGAAAATAGTTAAAAGTGTTTTCTTTTATACAGGTAAATTTTGGAAACCTTAAAAATGCAGTCGTTATGCTACCGAAATTTATTTTAAAATTGTGTTAGATTGAATTTTGAAAAATTTACACCCAAATTGTTTAAAAAAAGAAAAGAAGAATACATTTGATCTGAATTAAGGAATCGGGCAAGATTAAGGGGTTCGCTCCGCGGATCTCTCCAATTCCACAAATCGGGTTAAGAGAAGTCCATTGGAGTGCCCGACGGGACTCTCCAGATAAGAGATTAGAGAGAGTCTGGTTTGAGTCTTGTCAAAACCACTGTAGTTTTTTTCTCCTTTCTGCCATCCAACAACTTCTACTTCTTCTCTTTTATTTCTTCACTTGTTTCCACTTTTTAATAGTTTGAAACCACTTGAAATTGGTGTGAAAAAGGTCTGGATCAGCTACTATTCTGCTCTGTTATGTCGAATACACCCCTGCACTCTCTTTTTCCTTTGTTGTTTTTGTTCTGCTGACAGCCTCTTCTTTTCTCTCAAAATCTTATCACTTCTTCACTTTATATAGCTATCATTCGCTTTACAATTTGCCCTTTAACTTTGTCAATAAATTACAAGTTGTGCCATTCATTCTAATTAACTATTTTTCCCTCGAACTTCCTATATTTTGCACTCAAATTCTATCAATTATAAAAATATCCTTCTATAATCTCTAATTATTTAATGTAATCATGCCTTTTTTATAGAATTCCTTTATCACTAATTTCATCATATAATTTAAAAATCACCATATTATTTTTCAGATTGGAAATCGTTTCTGATCTATTCGGAAATTCCATTAGAATTTAATTATATATCCGAAAAATTTAAAAATTTTATTATTCCATCAATGAGAGCATTCTAGCACTTTATATTTATAAAGCTTATACATCTCATAGACAATATTGGATTTGGAAAAAGAGATATCACACTTTGAGTTAAGTTTATTTGGTTGAGTCCAGCATGCGCAAGAGTTTAGGCTTTAAGCATAAAAGAGGAGGAAAGAACAAGAGTTGGAAGAAAGGGAAAGAGAATCCCACATCCAATATAGGCGAGACCGGAAAAACTAAAAGGGATAAGCATGATGGTATAAGAAAGGACAAGAATATGTTGAAGTGTTCCAATTGTGGCTCACTTTACTTGTGAATGCATAGAGCAAAAGAAAAAGACTTAAAAGGCATATATCACATAACTAGAGATGAATGAGCATTTGTAGAGTATTGTCGGATTAGCCGACGAGCAAAATGTATCTACATGGGGAACAACTCAACAGTTAAAGTGAGAGAAATTGGCACCTGTATGTGATTCTGTGAGGTGGTCAAGCATTGTATCTCCGTGATGTTCTATATGCTTCAAAGATTCGACAGAATCATGTCTCAATGATTGTCCTTGTAGGTTTAGGATATAATTTAACTTTTCATGGCAATTGTTTAAGGATTTATTTGGATTAATTATGTTTGGGTACTGGAGATTTATCAAATGATTTCATTGTATTGGATATCAAATTTAACAATAGTATTAAGAATGAGTGTTTGTCACTTATTACTTCTATTGAAGTTGCCAATATTGATGTTAATATTTGACATGTTACACTAGAACATATCGGGTAGAATCAAATAAATAGATTGGCTAAAGAGGAATTTTTAGATCCTATCGATAAGATAGATTTGTCTGTATGTGAAAATTATCTAGCAAGAAAAACAACTAGAAAATCATTTGGAAAAGGAATTAGGGCTGAACATCCATTATAGTTAATTCATTCCGATAGCTGTGGACTAATGAATGTGAGAGTTAGAAATGGTGTCTTGCATTTTATAACATTTATAGATGATTGCACCCATTTTGATCATGTCTATCTAATTTTCTATAAATCTGAGGCATTAGATTACTTAGGATGTATCTAAACTTAGTGGAGAATCAGTTAGATAGAACTGTCAAAGTCTTGTTAACTGATTGAATACGAAATACCTCTCTAAATAATTTGAGACATTGTGTCAAAAGAAAGGTATTGATAAACAATTGACAATTTCTAGGACTCTAGGACAAAATGGTGTAGTGGAAAGAAAGAACAGAACTTTATTAGAGATGACACAATCTATGATGATACAAGTGAATCTCCTAGTATCTTACTAAGGAGATGTGCTATTAACAGCTACTTATATTCTGAATAGGGTTACTACTAAGTCAGTATCATCCACACCTTATGAATTATGGATAGGTAGAAAACTTGATCTCACATATATATGACTTTAAAGATGTGCAGGATATGTGCATGCCTTGTCCAACAAATATGGAAAGTAGGGTTCTAAAGGAAAGAAATGTATCTTTATTAGATACTTTGAGCACTTGAAAGGATATGTATGCATATTAGAAAACTCAGATGGAAGTATAAATGAATTAGAATCACGTGATGTGAATTTTTTAGAGAATGAATTTCCTAATAGAGGTGAGTAGAAAAGGATTTTCAATTTCACGAGTTGAGCGAATCATATGATGTTATGCATTCAAACACTTAACTAGAGGAAAATAAAGAGTTGTTTGAATACTCTATCCCTAATGGGAGTGATAGAGCTATTGAGAGAGCTCCTTTTATTTATTCCTAGTGGGAGCATAGGGACTAATGAATTAGTACTCTTAAAATCTTCAATTCATAGAAGCAACCGTAAGACTATTCCTTGTTGTCGATTTGAGATTAAGAGGAAGCTTTTATGCTTACTTCACATAAGAATAATGAGCCAAAGAATGTAAATTAGGCTCTCAATTCACCTATTAGAGATTTTTTAGCTTAAAGTCATGTAAGAAGAGATAGAGTCAATGAAAATTAACCATGCCTAGTGATAGGCCCTTCTTCCTATAAGACTTAGGTGACCTACCCGGTAACCCCATAGTGACCTTTTAGACGGGATTTGCACCGGCTATAAGGTTCTCGTGAAACTAAGCCTTTTTCGTAAAATCTAAAAACCTTCATAACTCCCAAAATACTTTTCTAACAGAAATGGACAGAAACTTTTTCTTTTTAGAAAACGTTTACAAATCAGATTCTATTGAAAATCTGGTAGTACAGCGGTTGTTTTTCTAAAAAATCCATCCTGTATAACATAAAAGAAAATCTGTGCACTTCAAAATATTTCTCATTCACAACTACTAGACCTCAGGCCCACATTAATTTCCATAAGAAATCCACAATTGTAACTCGGATTATAAAATCATTTGAAAATCATCAAATTATATAAAACGGTACACATGCATGCAAAAATCTTAAAACATAATAAGAAACATGAAGGTATGAATATCATCCATATATTATCCACAAAATGTGCATAAAATCATAAAAGTTATGCATGTACATGAAAATTTCCAAAATGTAGATTAGTGCAGTTGCGTCGCGTCTTCAATTAGCCTGCATGTCCGACAAAGTTCTTTCTGCTTGCTAACTCGTACTTGCACTTGGGAAAGATTTTTAATGAAGCAAGAAAAGATGTGGTGAGTAATAACTCAGTGAGTGGGCAAGCTTTTTATACTAAAAAAAATTCATTTTCAAAATATATCTATCATCTCAAAATAGTTTTGAAAACTAACAATTTTATAATACTATTTACTGGAAACTTTAAATTTAGCATAAAACTTTAGAATTTTATAAGCTAGAATCTCATAATAATTTCATAAACATACTTATCTTCTTTTCTAATTCTTACGTCAAATGACGTGTTTTTTTATCTCTTTATCTTACCTTAGCTGGTAACCCAGAGAAACTTCATTCTTTCGTGACGGTACCTATACATAATAGTAATAGAACTCGCACACGTCACTAGGATTGGAGAAATCTCTCTATGTAGTCACCGATAAGGGACCTCAGGGATAGCGATACCCACTCTAACATCAAGCAAATCTACACTACCGTATACGTGCAGAGGGCGACTGACTGACTTCGACTCAAACCCTCACAATTAGTGACTCTCCCAACCACTCTTACTATGCACGTGTATGGTACTTCGGCCAGTAATCTTTGGGGCTTAAGGTAAACCATAAGCATTTAAAAATCTTTCCAAAACTATTTAAAACTTTTTTTCTCTTTATCTCGGAAATACATTGATTTAGCTCGAAAAATATTCTCCGGCATATCTCTTATTGGCATGTACATAAACATAATTAAATTGCTTTGCTAATCAAATATATAAACATGGATAATATAAATTCAGAAACTTACATGCAATAATAATAAAATAAAGAATGCTAAAATAAATCATTTCAATATAATAACTTACATACTAAAAAAATAGACAAGTGTGTTATTTAAATTCAATTTGTGAACTTGTAAAAGCTTTTAAAATAAACCACACCCACTACTTGTTTTCCAATATATATAACCACTCTTCTGCGCTCTCCGCTGGCTCATTGTTTCACCTACATTTCAACATGAGCACGCTTTCTTAGTCATAACGATCCTAATTACATGCACATACATTCTATTCAGAAATCTTCAACATTTAAACATGCAAACTAATTGACTACAAGTTGCAATGGACTGAAGCACTGCCCAGCTCGCTCTCTTCGAACTATTGCATAGCTCGCTCTTTGGGAGCTGCTGCTCTAGCCCAGCTCGCTCTTCACGAGCTGCTTCTAGCTTAGCTTGAATAGGTTTACAACAAACTGTGGGCATAGCCCAACTCGTCCTTGCTAGCTGCTGCCTTAGCCAGCTTGACTTAAACTATGAATTCTACCGAGCTCACTAAGCTCGCCTTTTATGAGCTACTGCCTCTTACCCAATTCGGATAGGTGCTACAATGGACTACAACATCACCTTGCTCGTAGCCCCTAGCTCGCTGGCGAGTTGCTATCCTAGCCTAGATCCGCCCGAACTCACGCATACAACGCTCTAACATTTCCTTTTAGGTTTTACACTAGCAATTACATCCAGATATCATGACAAATCAACTAGGGTAACAACACCTACTTAAACTTTTGATTTATTTCCAACAGTATGTTTACCAATGGCTCTGGAACCACAAGCCTTGCTTTTCTACAACTTTGAGCTCTCATATCTCTAGATCCATAGACAAAAATCACAGACCACCCATTAGAAACCAAAGATCCAATCAAATTCACACACAACTCATGGAAACTTGATCCTTACCTATGGAATTCAAGTTGAAATAGATAGATCTTGCTCATAGGTTGTATACTTCCTTCATATGGCTTGAGAACACTCAAAAATGACTTCAAAACATCAAGAGTAGCAAGCTATCCTCCTTCCATCACTTGGCTGAAATCTTCCTCTCTCATTCCCTCTAATTTCTCTTGTGTATTTTTCTTCCCATTCCAAGACAAGTCACTCTTATATAAGCCTCCCATGTTAGTGGATTCCATGTGTCATTCTTTCATTGGTCCATTTTGTTTCACATGGATTGTGTTTCTTTATGAGATCTCATTCCATCTAATACTCATATATAATTCATAAGTGCTTAATTATGAAAAATGTCTCATTTGCCCTCTAATTAATTTAATTCACATTCTAGCCCAAATAAATTTTAAAAATATTCTATGGTCATTAAACCTTCAAATTGACTATAAAATACTTTAATTGGGTAATTTATCTCTCAATTTCATACCAAAAGAAATTCAATGGATGCAAATCATCAATATCCATTATTCTCCAAATCCTTCCTACGCTCATTCTCGTAGCTTTTCTGTCAATCTTGGGCGATTTTCAAGTTGTCTCGGATCTGTAGTCATTTGCACCAGCTCAGGACCTACTAATCTCCTCTCATCGACTTCATCCCAACACACCGGAGTCCTGGACTTTCTTCTATAAAGTGCCTCATATGGCGCCATACCGTTACTCGCTTGATAACTGTTGTTGTAGGCAAATTCAATCAGTGGCAGGTGAGTATCCCAACGACCTCTGAACTCCATCACGCAAGATCTAAATATATCCTCTAAAGTCTGAAAAGTACGCTTCAACTGTCCATCTGTCTACGGATGAAATGTTGTGCTAAAATGTAATCGAGTGCCCAAAGCTTACTGTAGACTTGGCCAAAACCTGGATGTGAATCTTGGATCTCTGTCAGATACAATTGATACAAGAGCCCTATATAGCCGTACAATCTCATCCACATATAACTTTGCTAGTCTGTCAAGGGAATACGTACTGCAAACGAGTAAGAAATGGATTGATTTTGTCAGTTGATCCACAATCATCCATATGCTAACATAACCACTCCAACTCCGAGGGAATCCTACCATAAAATCCATAGTAATACGTTTCCATTTTTATTCCGGGATAGGGAATGGCTGTAGAACCTCTGATGGTCTTTGGTGCTCGGCTTTCACCTGTTGACATGTCAAACACTTCGACACATACTCAGCTATCTCCCTCTTCATACCTTTCCACTAATAGTGTTCTTTTAAGGTATGATACATTTTTATGCTTTCCGGCTGCATAACATACACCGATGAGTGAGCTTCATCCAAAATCTCATTTTTAAGTTCTGCCACATCTAGTACACATAATCTTCGACCCATCATTAGTGTACCGTCGGCTCTCACTGAAAAATCCTCTCACTGGCTTGCCTTCACTTCCTATCTTAACTTAATTAATTAAGGATCTTGAACTTGAAATTCTCGGACCCTATCCACGAGTACTGGTCGAACTTAGAATGTAGCTAGTAGTGCACCTGTATCGATCGGTTCCAATCTAACTCCCAAAGATCTCATCTCCACTAATAATGGAAAATACCTTGGTCTTAAGTGTGCTACTGAGCTGGTGGGTCGTCTGCTCAATGCATCAGCTATGACATTCACCTTTCCTAAATGGTACTTGATGGTGCAATCATAGTCCTTGATAAACTCCAACCACCTCATCTACCTCATGTTCAGTTCCTTCTAAGTAAACAGATACTGAGGACTCTTATGATTCGTGAATATCTAACATCTAACTCCATATAAGTAATGTCTCCAGATCCTTAGTGCAAACACCATCGTTGCCAACTGTAAATCATGAGTTGGATAGTTCTGCTCATCCTTCTTTAATTGTTTAGAGGCATAAGCAATCACTTTTCCGTTTTGCATTAGAACACAACCCAAACCTTGTCTCGATGCATCACTGTATATTACGAAACCCTCGTTTCTTGAAGGAAGTGTGAGAACAGGAGTTGTAGTTAATTTCGTCTTCAATTCATCAAAACTTCTCTAACAAGCATCAGTCCACTCAAATTTAGTTTCTTTTCTTATGAGTTTCATCAATAGGATGACAATCTTAGAGAACCCTTCGACAAACTTTCTGTAATACCATGCCAACCCTAGGAAACTCCTCACCTTTGTCATAGTAGTTAGTGGTTTCCAATTCACAATTGCTTCTATTTTCTGAGGGTCAACACTAATACCATTGGCTGACACCACATGTCCCAAAAACATAACTTTATCCAACTAAAATTGACATTTGCTAAATTTGGCATAAAGTTGCTGCTCCCTCAACCTCTGCAAAATTATCCTCAGATGCTTAACATGCTCCTTTTTACTGCTTGAGTACCCCAAGATGTTATTTATGAATACTATTACAAACTTGTTTAGGAATTCATGGAATATTCTATTCATCAGACCATGAATGTTGCTGAAGTATTGGTTAGCCCTAAAGGCATAACCAAGAACTCATAGTGTCCATAGCGCGTCTTGAAAGCTGTTTTAGGAACATCATCAAGCTTAATCTTCAACTGGTGGTATCCGGACCTCAGGTCTATCTTGAAAGACACCCTTGCTCATGAAACTGATCAAACAAGTCGTCAATTCTTGGAAGTGGGTATTGGTTTCATACAGTCACTTTGTTCAACTCTCTATAATCAATACACAACCTCATACTGTCGTCCTTCTTCTTCACAAATAACACTGGTGCTCCCAAGGGAGATACACTCGGTCTGACGAAACCCTTATCTACCAACTCTTCTAACTAAACTTTCAACTCCTTCAGTTCGGTGGGTGCCATTTGGTAAGGCGCTCTGGATACTGATGCTATCTTCGAAATCAAATTGGTCTCAAATTCAATTTTTTGTCTGGAGGTAAATTATAAAGATCCTATAGGAACACATCTGAAAATTCTCCAACTACAGGGATATCCTCTATCCGCGCCTCACTCTTTGTTGTATCTATTACATAGGCCAAGTAACCTATATATTGCTTCTTTAACATCTTTCTGGTGGTTATGGCTAATAAGATACGAGATGGAAGCATTCTACACTCCTCGCATAATACTACCTCTTACTTCCCCTATGTACTGAACCTGACCTACTTCCGAAAACAGTCCACTGTGGCATGATGCATAGCCAACCATTCCATACCCGAAATAATATCAAAATCACATTTGCCTAACAAAATCAAACTAACTAAAAAGAATCTACCCCCAATCACTATGTCACAATCTCTTAAAACACTCTCTACAACTAATGTGTCTTCAGTAGGAGTAGTTACTACCATACCACACTCTTTTAGTTCTAACTTCACATTAGCCTACCTAGCAAAAATTTCAGAGAAAAAAGTGTGTAGCTCCGGGGTCTATTAAAGCATACGCATCAGTACCAAAAGCTATAACCGTACCTATCACCACCTCGGGTGTTGTCTCTGCATCCTGTGGTGTTATCGCGAACACCCTCTAGATGGGGCGCCTCTGCCAGAACCTTTACCAAGCTGAGTAGAAGTCTTTGGTCTTCTCATCTATGGACCTTTTCAATCCTGTGACTGACCTCCGCTGACTTGTCCTCGGGTGACCGATCTCGACCGGTGATTGTCCCTAACTGCTCTCTGTGGGCAATCCTTCATAAAGGGTCCCTGTTGACCACAATGATAGTAACTTGTGATATTCACCCAACACTCTCCTAGGTGGAATCTACCACATTTCTTATACAACCTTGGTCTACTCTAGGCACCACTCCTGCTCTGGGATCCTGATGGAGGTCTCACGAAACCCTGACTTGATGTTGCTTCGTGATTTTGCTACTTGCTGCTAGTCCATCTAAATTTACCTCTAGTCCTGGGGGACTTATTGGAACCCTCTGAATACCATCCTGATCCCTGGCTGTGCTTTGGCTTTTGTACCTGCTCTCTGTCACCAGCACTGTCCTTTCCACCTTCAAGGTTACCTCTACTAGTTGTTTGATGCGAACCCCGTATATAACGATACGACACCCACAATCAAATTGAAACACAACCCCAAGAAAGATTAAAACAGGTTTATAAAAAAAAAAAAAAAATTTGACCCATTGATTATATGTCAATCAAGAACCAAAGTTATAAAGAACTTTGACCCAATGATTAGAACTCAATCAAGAACCAAAATTATAATTGAATGATATTGACGCCACTCCCAAGACATAAATGAGAAGGTGAGAGATAAGTCATGGTTTGATCGCCACAAGCAAAACTTGATAAGATCACATGTTCAACAATGAACAAAAGAGAATTTACTCTCTCGGTAAAACATAATTGACTACATTTTTATTCATCTCATTCAACTTATTCAACTTTTAGGGTTACAAGCCGTTTTATAAGCAAAGAAATAAACTAATTTTGGAACATAATTAATTCTCTAACAAAATTGTCTAAATTGTAGAACTTAAAAAATCTAGGAAAATAAAACCAACATGGAAAGTAAATAATCCTAAAAAAATAAGCTATTAAATGAAAGATTGAGTGATATTAAATTTACAAGATTTTTTTGAATCTCCAAGATTTGCTAGATATGCATTAAATTCTCAAGATCTTCTATATCTTCAATTCAAAGCTTGCTAGATATTTTGAATAACACAAAGGTGGCCCATTGTAGTTTAAGCCCAATAGTCTTCAATTGCCTCATTGTCCAATTCTCTCGTAATCCTCCATACTTGCTATCTTGGTTTCCATCATTCCCGCTTTCCTCAAAACGATTTGTCCTCAAATCGTGTCTCATCTAGTTATCTGAAGTCTTGATTGAAAACCTGAAAAGAATATTAGAGAAAACCTCACACTCTCTCACGTGTTTCACTTCAATCACTCATGTGTTTATCACTCATCACTCTTGAAGTAATACATTGACTAATCTCAACAAGAAAGGTGCACATTTATGAAAGGAAATAATAGAATAAGAAAGACATTCAAGAAACAATGAAGACACAAAAATGAATTAATTGTGGTCAAAGTGAGAAATAAATGGAAACAAGATGACTTCAAGAAAATAAATTAGGAAGGAAATAAAGTTTGCCCCTTTATTTAAGTAAGACCAGAATGGAAAGGAAATAGATTTTACTTCTTTATTTAAGTAAGAACAAAATAGAAAAGAAATAAAAGTTGACTCCTTTTATTAACATAAAAACAAGGATATAAAATTTATTCCTCTAGTTTAAGCAAGGACGCAAAAGGAAGGAAATAAAATTTATTCCTCTAATTTATGCTAGCACACAAAAGGAAAGAAATGAAATTAATTCCTTTAAAAACTCTCCTTATATGTAAGATGTCCAACTAGAAAGGAAATAAAATTTTCATTTCCTCCAATTAAGATTTTCTTTCTTTTTTATTTCTACCTTTTTTTTGGTTTTTTTTTTTTTTTTTTTTTTGCTCTCTATTTTTTTTCCTTCTGTTTTTTTTTTCTCTTTTTTTTTCTTTTGTTTTTTTTTTCTCTTGTTTTTTTTTTCTACTATTAGAAATCACACACAATATTAGCAACTTGTGAAGAGATGAAAATCAAAACACAAAAAAAAAATAGTGACGTGAACACTAACGGAAAGAACAAGAAAAATATAACAACAGAAACATGATGTTATGCGGAAAAAAAATGAACAAATCTGAATTTTTTTTTTTGAAAAATAAATAAATAAACAAGTAAATTGGATAACCAAACCTGAATTAATTCTCAAAGCGCTGATACCAACTGATGCAAACCCCATATATAACGATACGACACCCACAGTCAAATTGAAACACAACCCCAAGAAAAATTAAAATAGGTTTATAAAAAAAAAAAAAAAGAATTTTGACTCATTGATTATATGTCAATCAAGAACCAAAGTTATAAAGAACTTTGACCCAATGATTATAACTCAATCAAGAACCAAAATTATAACTAAAGGATATTGACGTCACTCCCAAGACATAGATGAGAAGGTGGGAGATATGTCATGGTTTGATCGCCACAAGCAAAACTTGATAAAATCACATGTTCAACAATGAACAAAAGAGAATTTACTCTCTCGGTAAAACATAATTGACTGCATTTTTATTCATCTCATTCAACTTATTCAACTTTTAGGGTTACAAGTCGTTTTATAAGCAAAGAAATAAACTAATTTTGGAACATAATTAATTCCCTAACAAAATTGTCTAAATTGTAGAACTTAAAAATCTAGGAAAATAAAACCAACATAGAAAGTAAATAATTCTAAAAAAATAAGCTATTAAATGAAAGATTGAGTGATATTAAATTTACAAGATTTTTTGAATCTCCAAGATTTGCTAGATATGCATTAAATTCTCAAGATCTTCTGAATCTTCAATTTAAAGCTTGCTAGATATTTTGAATAACACAAAGGTGGCCCATTGTAGTTTAAGCCCAATAGTCTTCAATTGCCTCATTATACAATTCTCTCGTAATCCTCCATGTTTGCTATCTTGGTTTCCATCATTATCCATATTCTCTATGCTCAACGGCTACTACGTACGCCTTGATCTTCGGATTCAAGCCTTGCTCGAACTTACGACACTTATTCAATTTATTATCAACTATGAACTGTGCCACTTGGGATAGTTTGGTAAACGTCTTTTCATATTCTTCTATAGTTATATCTCCCTACACCAAGCGGTAAAATTCTTCAATCTTGGCATCCTTGTACACCCTAGGGTAGAACTTTTCATTAAAATCTTCCTAGAATGTTTCCCATGTAATCAGAACTGATGCTCTCCTTTTTACTGAATCCCACCAATCTCTAGCACATACTTTCAGAAGAAAAGAGGTGATGGATACTTTCGGTCTGTCGATACACTCCATCTATTCTAACACCCTTTCAGTGCTAACTAACCACCCACTCGGTCGCTGCTTCTAAGCCTCATGATCCGTCAAAGCGTTGGCACCAAGTTTTTGTACCCTCTCTACACTGGTGCCCAGTCTCAAACCCTGAATAACCTAAGCCAATCTCTCTATCAAGTTTATCTCAAGCTCTGCTACAAGTGGTTCTGATTGAGCTGCGGTTTGAGGATCATTTACTGATTCATTCACTTGCTTTTCTACCTTCGGTGGAGCGGGTGGAGCCTCAGTTACGGCTCTCCATGTGCGGGGATGGCCGACATGATGCATAGCTAAACTACATTAAATCATGCTAATGTCATGAAATGCAAGATGTCTAAAACAATTCGAGGAAAAATGCTTAAAACCATATAATGCACCAAAAACCAGGCTCTGATACCAAACTTGATAGGCCCCTCTTCATATAAGGTTTAGGTGACCTACCCAACAACCTCACGGTAGCCTTTCAGACGAGATCTGCACCGACTGGAAGGTTCCCGTGAAGCTAAGTCTTTTTCTTAAAATCTAAAAACTTTTATAACTCATCAAAATAATTTTCTAAAGGAAATGGGTGGAAACTTTTTCTTTTTAGAAAACGTTTACAAATTAGATTCTATTGAAAATCCAGTAACACAACGACTATTTTTCTGAAAAATTCACCTTGTCAAACATAAAAGAAAACCTATGTACTTCAAAATATTTCTTATTCATAACTATTAGGCCTTAGGCCCACATTAATTTCCACAAGCAATCCACAATTGTAAACTTAGCTTATAAAATCATTCAAAAATCATCAAATTATATAAAACGGTACACATGCATGCAAAAATCTTAAAACACAATAAGAAACATGAAGGTATGAATATCATCCGAATATTATCCACAAAACGTGCATAAAGTCACACAAGTCATGCATGTACATGAAAATCTCCAAAATGTAGATTAGTGCAGTTGCATCACGTCTTCAACAACCTACATGTCTGACGGAGTTCTTTCCGCTTGCTGGCTTGTACCTACATCTGGGGAGGATTTTTAATGAAACAAGAAAAGGTGTAGTGAGTGATAACTCAATGAGTGGGCAAGCTTTTTATACTAAAAAAATTCATTTTCAAAATATATCTATCCTTCTAAAATAGTTTTGAAAACTAACAATCTTATAGTACTATTTACTGGAAACTTTAAATCTAGCATAAAATTTTAGAATTTTATAAGCTAGAATGTCATAATAATTTCATAAACATACTTATCTTCTTTTCTAATTCTTACGTCAAATGACTTGGTTTTTATTTCTTTATCTTGCCATAGTTGGTAACCCAAGGAAACTTATCCTTTCATGACGGTACCTATACATAATAGTAACAGAACTCACACACGTCACTAAGATTAGGGAAATCTCTCTATATAGTCAACGATGAGGGACCTCAGGGATCACGATACCCACCTTAACATCAGGCAGATCTATACTACCGTATATGTGCAAAGGGTGACTGACTG
Source organism: Litchi chinensis (assembly GCA_019925255.1). Taxonomy (NCBI): domain Eukaryota; kingdom Viridiplantae; phylum Streptophyta; class Magnoliopsida; order Sapindales; family Sapindaceae; genus Litchi; species Litchi chinensis. Next base: position 28,483,753 of record CM034463.1, on the reverse strand, counting down.
ACTTCGACTCAAGCCCCCCATAGTTAGTGACTCTCCCAACCACTCTTGCCATGCATGCGTACGATACTTCAATCGGTAATCTTTGGGGCTTAGGGTAAACCATAGGCCTTTAAAAATCTTTCCAAAACTATTTAAAACATTTTTTTCTCTTTATCTCGGAAATACATTGATTTAGCTCGAAAAATATTCTCTGACATGTCTTTTATTGACATGTACATAAACATAATTAAATTGTTTTACTACTCAAGTATATAAACATTGATAATATAAATTCAGAAACTTATATGTGATAATAATCAAATAAAGACATGCTAAAATCAATCATTTCAATATAATAACTTATTCACTAAAAATAAACAAGTGTGTTATTTAAATTCGATTTGTGGACTTGTAAAAGCTTTGAAAATAAACCACACTCACTACTTGTTTTCCAATATAAATAACCACTCTTTTACACTCTCTGCAAGCTCGCCGCTTCACCTACATTTCAATATGTCGACGTTGGATTTCAGTCGATGAGTAATCAATATCCAATACGTGCAATAATGTGAGAAAACACAAATACCAAGAAAAGATGCAGACAAATACCGAGAATCAAACGAGGAACACGGAGTTTTTACGTGGTTCGGCAATAATTCCACCTTTTCAGTTGTGACACGTGGCGATCATGCAGATGGTAACTGAAACGACGCCTGCACGTCCTTTACACACGCATTTAATGCGCACGTCTTTCAACTGACGGCTGCATGATTTCCAAAGCCATGCTTCACGCTGCACCGTCAGATTTATGACGGTTACACTTTTCCAAGATCTGACGGTTGGAGCTCACACTTGCTTGTCTATATAAATCGATAGACCCTTTTCATTTTCTTCTTTCATCTGTCGTTTTCTTTTAAAGCAATCAAGTGTTCAATCTTTCAAGCAACCAGGACCTACTGCCTTTTTCACGAAATCATCATCCTCGCTCGCCGTTTTTCAGTCTCATCAACGATTCAAAGTAAGACAATCTTTCTGCTTTCAGTTTATTCAGTTTCACCACCATTGTTGTACCTTTATTATTCTGAGTTTTGAGTTTATTGGACATGGCATTTCTTCTTCTGACTCAATCTGGTTTTTTAACTTGTTCAGATGTCTTCAAGCGGAATTCGTAAGGGAAATGTTCCAAGTAGTGAAGCTCGTGAGCATGATGCAGCCCGAAAACATGCTATACAGGGAAGAGCAGCTCGGGATACGTTCGCTTGTCATCCTTCCTCGCTAAAACGTCCTGATGTGGAAGGACTTGTTGCCCAATTCCACATTCCTTTTGGTTGTCGCGCACTGTTGCCTGATTCAGGTAATCATGCATGTTATCCGCCCAGGGGATTCATCTCTGTCAGCACTCAGCACTTCGAGCAGGGGCTACGGTTCCCTATTCCGCCATACTTAATCGCATTTCTCAACAAGGTCAAGCTCGCGCCATTCCAGTTGACTCCAAACTCATATGCGCAGCTGACCTCGCTGGCCATGGTCTTTCTTAGGAACGGCCTTCGCCCCCCTACACCAAAAATTATACAGCAGTTATACTCCTTCAAGGCTCTGAGTACAACAGAAGGAGAGAAACCGGATGGCATCTACTACCTTACAGCCCGTCAGTCGCAATACAAAGATCTCTTGCCCAAAGGAGAAGCAAAGGGCAAATCCAACGTCGGGTCGTACAAGACAAGCTGGTTTTACGTCTCGTGCCCCTCTCTCGCAGATCTCCAAAATTTCAGTTTTGTCCTGAAACCAGGTATTTATAAAGGAAAATATAGCGAGCTGAGGTTATTTTGTATCTTTACTACCATCTTTTAATTATTTGCTGTGCAGTGTTGAAAATGGACGAGTCTCCTCTCAACGGCGAGGAGGAACGAGCTCTTGACAAGCTCGCAAGCTCAGAGGACGCAGGTACCAGCATCAAATTCGACGATGTGATCCTTAGAGCTTACGGCCTTGCTCCTCCTAAGGAATCCCTTCTTCTGCGATCTGAGGAGGAAATAGGCAAAATGGGTGATAGACCTAGACTTCGTTCTGTTTTTTAAGTTCCAGTTCGGGTTGGGAACACGTCTGCTTCCCAGGCTCCGCCACCAGTCTCTTCATCATCAGCGGGTACAACTCGCTCACCCTCTCCAGCTCGGGAGGCTTCTACCCGAGACACTCCTGCTCGCGCCTCCTCTAAGGCGAGATCGTCTTCAGCTCGTACTTCTTCAAAGGCGAAATCGTCCTCAGCTCGCACCCCATCAAAGGGTGCATCTCGAAAAACTACTTCTTCAGCTCCTGCCCCAGCTCGGGCAGGATCAGATCCAGTCCACACGGCCGCTGACTGTACAAGTTGATTCATCCTCTTCTCCACATCACACATCTACCCCAGGGGCTTCGCTGCCATTTCTAGCTCGCGCTCCAGCCCCCGTTTCTTCCTCTGGGCGAGTTCCAGCTAACAGGAAGAAACTCGTTCTTATGAAATCTCCTCCTTCTGAGCGACCTACTACATCTCCCGCCTCCTTGACTCTTTCAGCGAAACGGCCTGCTGAGGCCTCAGCCACTCCAGCGGCCCCTTCAAAACGTTCCAAGCCATCTGTCGAGGACCAGGCTCCTGTGGTCGCTGCTCCCAGTAAAGTGCTTGCTGTTGCTGAGAAACAGGCCGCTGCTCCTTCAACCGCTGCTCCCAGCGAAGTGCCTCCTGTTGCTGGTTCCTCTGGTCTTCAACCGACTCCAGCTTCTAGCTCGCTGCTTGGAAAAGGTGACGCTCCACCCCAGGTTGCTTCGTAGGAAGCCCAGGCTGGCCCCAGCAAAAGGGGAACTAAACGCACCGTTCACTTACCACCTACTGCTACTTGGGATGGCGAACGTGATATTCCAGAAGCTGAGAGGACCCCCTCGCCAACGAGACCAACCGTTGAGGTTGGGTCTGGGGGAAGATATTTGACCTCCTTCCTCGACAACTGGGACACAATCATGCTTGACCACACAAATGTCTTGGAAAATAAATATCTTAGGGGCGAGGATCTGGATGAATTCATAGCTCGTCATTCCATGCTGGTAAGTCATTTTCCCTTATTTGCGTACTTCTTTATTTTATAGAATGTTAACTTATAACATCTTCAGGGTGCTCTTGGCGCGATGAAGCGGAGAAGGCAGACAAGGGCTACAAACGACGCCATAAGGAAGCTGGAAGACGAGTTGGAGGAGGCCACTGATGATATAGCTCGCTTGACCACGGGCAGAATACAAGGTCAGGAAGCTCAGATCGCTGAAGCAAATGCTGCAAGGCAAGCAGCCGAGGAAGCTCTTCGTAAAATGTAGAATGAGCGCAACATGCTAAGGGATGAGCTACTCAAAATAGGGGAAGATCTAAAACGGTCTGAGCAGCGGGCCGAGCTGGCAGAGCAGAAGGCTTCAACTGTAGAGGAAAAAATTGAAGTGCTTCATCGCCAAGTTGAGGCTGCCTTAGCACGAGCTGAAGCTGCTGAAAAACAAGCTGAGGAAGCTAAAGAGCGAGCTCACGAAATGGGAGCTGCAACTAAAAGTGCTGAGGAGGTTGCAACCAAACGAGCTGAGAAGGCTGCAACCGCGGTTAATCGTGTCAAGGAGGCTGAGCATCGAGCTGAGGTGCTTAGGCGACAGGTGGCGGAGGCCATTCAGCAAGCTGAGGTTGAAAAGAAACGAGCAGAAGCCGTTCAGAAAAATGCTGAGGACGTTAACCAGCTTGCAGACAATGCCTTCGAGGAGCTAACAGTCTTTAGAGAGCAGGCTGCTCGAGAATTGGAAGTGCAAGTCGCAGATGCAAGGGACGAGGCCGAGGCAAGAACAGGTCGTGATTTTCTCTTCACATTGTGGACGTCCCACCCAGAAATTGATTTTTCTATCTTTGGGGACATAGGACTTGAAACTATTGAAGATTTTAAATCACGAGCTACCTCGTCCTCAGCTGGTCCAATCCCTTCAGAGCAAGCTCCTGGCACGACCTCCCAGGCTGAGCCCATTACTCCTTCACATAAAGTACCTTCAACGGACCCAGGCCCTTTAGCTCAAGATTGAAAACTTGCTTTCTCTTGTATTTTTTTTCAGCTTTTTACTTGTAATCAAATCTCATATTTAATGAAATTTCTTTCATTACTCTTTCTATGTTTGAATGCATTTAAGTTACTACGTATAACATATTTCATGCTTTTCATCTTTATAGCTACCATATTCCTTGCGAGCCGATCATCAACGAGCTTTAAATCTGATAATAATCAAAGCAATTACTTAATCCAACAATTAATCAAATTTGGTAAGTAAAAGTAATTGAACCGTTAGAATTTTGACAAGCTATGCAGAGGTACTTAGCCACTTGCTTTTTAGGCTCTTTGGCGAGCTATGCAAGGACACTTAGTCACTTGCTTTTTAGGCTCTTTGGCGAGCTATGCAAGGACACTTAGTCACTTGCTTTTTTGGCTCTTTCTTTTTAGCGAGCTATGCAAGGGTCATCACCTCGCCTGCTTTTTAGGCTCCTTGGCGAGCTATGCAAGGACACTTAGTCACTTGCTTTTTAGGCTCTTAGTTTTTAGCGAGCTATGCAGGGGTCGTCACCTCGCCTGCTTTTTAAGCTCTTTGGCGAGCTATGCAAGGACACTTAGTCACTTGCTTTTTAGGCTCTTTGTTTTTAGCGAGCTATGCAGGGGTCGTCACCTCGCCTGCTTTTTAGGCTCTTTGGCGAGCTATGCAAGGACACTTAGTCACTTGCTTTTTTGGCTCTTTATTTTTAACGAGCTATGCAGGGGTCGTCACCTCGCCTGCTTTTTAGGCTCCTTGGCGAGCTATGCAAGGACACTTAGTCACTTGCTTTTTAGGCTCTTTGTTTTTAGCGAGCTATGCAGGGGTCGTCACCTCGCCTGCTTTTTAGGCTCTTTGGCGAGCTATGCAAGGACACTTAGTCACTTGCTGTTTTGGCTCTTTCTTTTTTAGCGAGCTATGCAGGGGTCGTCACCTCGCCTGCTTTTTAGGCTCCTTGGCGAGCTATGCAAGGACACTTAGTCACTTGCTTTTTAGGCTCTTAGTTTTTAGCGAGCTATGCAGGGGTCGTCACCTCGCCTGCTTTTTAGGCTCTTTGGCGAGCTATGCAAGGACACTTAGTCACTTGCTTTTTTGGCTCTTTCTTTTTAGCGAGCTATGCAGGGGTCGTCACCTCGCCTGCTTTTTAGGCTCTTTGGCGAGCTATGCAAGGACACTTAGTCACTTGCTTTTTAGGCTCTTTGTTTTTAGCGAGCTATGCAGGGGTCATCACCTCGCCTGCTTTTTAGGCTCTTTGGCGAGCTATGCAAGGACACTTAGTCACTTGCTTTTTTGGCTCTTTATTTTTAGCGAGCTATGCAGGGGTCGTCACCTCGCCTGCTTTTTAGGCTCCTTGGCGAGCTATGCAAGGACACTTAGTCACTTGCTTTTTAGGCTCTTAGTTTTTAGTGAGCTATGCAGGGGTCGTCACCTCGCCTGCTTTTTAGGCTCTTTGGCGAGCTATTTAGCTCGCAGCCCATTTGCCATAGTGAGATGAATTGAGTCGCAAGTTGGGGAAATGGAGCTTTCATTATTTAAAATAATTTTGAATTACATATTACAAAGAGTTTCACTGATAATAAGGGCGGAGATGTTCGGCATTCCATGCTCGAGGGACCTCAGCTCCATTTTCATTGTTAGCTAAATGATAAGCCTCATTCCCCAAGCTTGCTGTGACAACATATGGTCCTTCCCAGTTCGGGCCTAAGGATCCATCACTCGGCTTGCGGGCTCCAGGCAGAATGAGACGCAATACTAAGTCTCCCACATTGAATCTGCGAATCCGAGTATACTTATTGTAGTACCTCGCTATTATTTGTTGATAGACAGCTACCCTTAGCCTGGCCGTTTCCCTGTGCTCTTCAAGCATGTCCAGGTTTGTGGCAAGTAGCTGATCGTTGTCGTTTGGATTGAAGGTTGCTCTTCTTTGCGAAGTAACTTCAAACTCAGCTGGGATCATAGCCTCAGATCCATATACCATTGAGAATGGGGTCTCGCCAATGGAGCTGCGAGCTGTCGTTCTGTAAGACCACAATACCTTTTGAAGCTCATCTACCCATGCTCCTTTCTTTGCTTCCAGTTTCATTTTCAGGGTCTGCTTGATGATCTTGTTCACTGCTTCAACTTGGCCATTGGCTTGTGGATGATCCACTGCTGAAAAGCTCTTAACAATCTTGAGGTCGTTGCAGAACCTGAGAAACTAGTCACTAGCGAACTGGGTCCCATTATCAGTCACGATCTGCTGTGGGACTTCGAATCTGCAAATAATATTGCTCCACACAAACTTCTCAATCTTTGTCGTGGAGATTTCAGCTAACTCCTTTGCTTTCGCCCACTTGGTGAAGTAATCTACTGCGACCACCGCATGTTTGCATCTTCCCCGAGCCATTGGTAGAGGTCCAATCAGGTCCATCCCCTAGATAGCAAAGGGCCATGGGCTCACCATCTGTTGGAGGTAAGCCGGTGGAGCTCGCGGAATATGAGCAAATCTCTGACACTTGTCGCATTTCTTCACTAAGTTGATGGCGTCCTGCCTCATGGTGGGCCAGTAGAAGCCTTGACGAAGTGCTTTTTGAGCTAGAGATAGCCCCCCAGCGTGGTTCCCGCAATGGCCTTCATGTATTTGCCTTAGTACTGTTTCACATTCAGGACCATCAATACATCTTAGCAGTAGAGCTGAGAACCCCTTCTTGTATAGCGCATCGTCATAGATGCAATATCTGGCTGCTCTAACTCGCAGACGCCGGGCTTCCAGCTTGTCACTTGGCAACTTTCCATCTTGCAAATAACTGAGAATCGGGCTCATCCAGGAGCTAGGCTGTACGGTTATGGCCATCGTCATACTCTTTTCCTTTGTACTTGGAGCTGGTAGAAACTCAACTGGGATCGCCCCAAGGAAATCTGTATCTCGTGTAGTTACGAGGCGGGCTAATGCATCAGCATGCGAGTTCTGAGCTCGTGGGATCTGTTTCATTTCGTACTTCTGGAATGCACCTAGCAGCTCGTGAACTTTCTGGAGGTAGAGGGCCATTTTTGGTCCCCTGGCTTGATATTCCCCCAATACGTGGCCGACAACGAGCTGCGAATCACTGAAGATTTTCAAACGCTCAGCTCGCATCTCCTTAGCCAAACGTAGTCCCGCGAGCAGAGCTTCATACTCAGCCTCATTATTCGTCGCTTGAAAGCCAAACCTTAGAGCACAGAGGATTTTGTGGCCTTCAGGACTGATCAGTAGAATTCCAGCTCCAGCCTTCTACTCGCTGGCTGATCCATCAACATAAAGCTCTCATGCTGGACCTTCAGAAGATTCAGCTTCATCATCCACAGGCCCTGTAAACTCCACAATGAAGTCTGCCAGAGCTTGAGCTTTGATAGCCGTCCTTGACCTGAACTGAATATCGAACTGTGCGAGCTCCACTGCCCATTTCAACAAACGACCTGAGGTGTCAGCTTTCTGCAGGACTTGTTTCAACGGATATTGGGTGAGGACTTCAATTGTATGAGCCTGAAAATAAGGTCGCAACTTCCTTGATGCAATCACCAGACAGTAAGCTAGTTTCTCCATCTGCGAATATCTGGTTTCAGCATCCTGTAACCGTTTGCTTACGTAATATACCGGAAGCTGCGTCTTTTCCTCTTCCCTCACCAGCGCGGCACTCAGAGCTTGCTTTGACACTCCTAAATATAAGATCAGCTTTTCATTTTCTTTGGGCTTGGAAAGAAGTGGAGCTCGCCCCATATATTCCTTCAACTGTTGGAAGGCTACTTCACACTGTTCAGTCCATTCGAAGCTCTTCGCTTTCTTCAGAATGTCAAAGAAAGGGACACACTTGTCTGTAGCTTTTGAAATGAACCTGCTCAGTGCTGCGACCTGGCCATTGAGGCTCTGTACGTCTTTCACCCTGGCTGGAGATCTCATGTCGATCAATGCCTTGATCTTCTCAGGGTTTGCTTCAATTCCTCTGCTGTTGACCATGAAGCCCAGAAACTTCCCAGAAGCTACTCCAAACGCACACTTGAGCGGGTTTAATTTCATCTGGTAGCTCCTCAGAATCTGAAACATCTCTCCCAGGTCGTGAACATGGTCACCTATCTGCTTGGATTTTACTAGCATGTCATCGACATAGACCTCCATGGTCTTTCCGATCTGCTCCTTGAACATCATGTTTACCAAGCGTTGATAGATTGCTCCAGCATTTTTTAACCCGAAGGGCATCACCTTGTAGCAATATAACCCTCGATCCGTCATGAAGGAGGTATGCTCTTCGTCTTCGGGTTTCATTGGGATCTGGTTATATCCCGAATATGCGTCCATGAAGCTTAGGAGCTCGTGGCCAGCAGTAGCATCCACGAGCTGGTCTATTCTTGGCAAGGGAAAACTATCCTTTGGGCACGCTTTGTTCAGGTCAGTGAAGTCGATGCAAGTCCTCCACTTTCCATTCTTTTTCTTTACTAGCACAGGGTTGGCGACCCAGGTCGGGTAGTAAGCTTCTCTGATGAACTTGTTAACCAGCAGCTTGTCTACTTCCTCTTTTAGTGCTAAGTAACGTTCCCCTATCATTGCCCTTCTCTTTTGGCGGACTGGTTTGTGATGAGGGTCAATATTCAATCTGTGAGACATCACCTTTGGATCTATCCCTACCATATCCTCATGATTCCATGCAAATACATCCAAGTTCGCCTTCAGGAATTCAGCGAGCTGGGTTCTTAGCTCTGGAGTTAAACCTCTTCCCAGCTTCAAACACCTTTCAGAATCTGCCTCGCTGACTTGTACATCTTCTAATTCTTCAACTGGACCTGTAGCTCGGTCTGCATCTACCTCGCGGGGGTCCAGGTCGAGACTGACTCCTTTCTCAGTCACAGCTCGTGGCTCGCCCCCTGAGACCACGTTCACCTTCTTTCCTCTTACACCCATTTTGACAGCATCTTCATAGCAGCGTCGAGCTAAGTGCTGTTCTCCTCGAATACATCCAATGCCATTAGGAGTTGGGAACTTAACTGTGAGAGTTCTGGTCGAAGTAACCACATCCAACTCGTTCATGGCAGGTCTCCCGAGGACCACATTATATGCTGATGGGCAATCAATGATCAGGAAGTCTGTCAGGGTCGTTGTCTGACGACCTGCCTCCCCAAGAGTCAATGGCAACTTAATCTGCCCTACTGGTACTACAGCGTCTCCAGTGAATCCGAATAAAGGCTCTGGGGACGGTGCCATTTGTTCTGCTCGCAGCCCCATCTGATCAAAACAACTCCGATACATCACATTCACCGAGCTTCCAGTATCAATCATGATACGTCTAACTTCCATATTGCTGATTTTAGCTCGCATGACCAACGCATCGTTATGAGGCCAGATCACTCCTCTTGCATCTTCATCTGTAAATACAATCTCGTCCGAGGTCGGCTTTGCCCTTTTTGTAGGTCCTTCTGACCCATTGAGCTAAAAAGAATGATTCGCCTCTCGGACATACCTCTCATGCGATCTGTTGGAGTCTCCTGCGATATGGGGGCCACCATAAATGGTAAAAATGGTTCTTACCGCAGGTTCGTGATCTGGCTCGGCAGCTCGTTGGGGCTGATGTTGATGTGTTGGCTGTTGATGGTGGGGTCGTTGTTGTGGAGGTCGCGAATCTGCGGGTCTTGCTACATAGTCTCCCAGGCGACCTCGCCTGATCAATTTCTCAATGGCATTCTTCGACGCCCAGCAATCTGAAGTACTGTGCCCGACCTCATTATGATAGGCACAGAACTTGTTTTGATCCCTTTGATGAACGGGAGCCCTTATAGGATTGGGCCTCCCAAAATCCTCTTTATTTCTCTCCGCAGCGTAAATCCTGTCCGATGATGCCGTCAGGACGCTGTATCCTTCATGGCGACCTTGACGCTGAGGTCGCTCATACCTTGGCTCTCTTTTTGTTCTCTTAGTGATCTGGTTACTCAAGCCATTATTTCTTCCTTCTTCGTTCCTGTCATTATTTCTCCTCTTTGGCTGGCTGGAACTGCCCGCTTCATTCTTCTGATTCTGTTTTTTCGGGCCGAAGGTCTCTTCCCACGTGGTCTCCTTCGCAGCTCGCTCATAGAATTCCCCCAGATCCTTCACTGGGGACTTATAAATGCTTTCGTATAACTTTCCATCCTTGCGCAGTCCAGCTGAGATCGTTGTCAGTATACTCTCATCTGACGGATGCTCAACATTAGCGACCTCACGTCTAAACCTGGTGATGTACTCCTTCAACGACTCACCTTGACGCTGAAAGATAGTGGCTAGATGGCAGGATGGAACGAGCTGCCTTCTCAGTGCCCTGTATTGACCAACGAACTTCTGTTGGCATTGCTCCCAACTTCCTATGCTGCGAGCTGGAAGATTCTTGAACCACGTTCTTGGAATATCCCCCAATGTAGCTAGTAATACTCGGCACTTCACCATCGGACTTCCTGTCTGCAGGTCCATCTGAACATTGAAGGCGTCGAGATGGTCATAGGGGTCACTGTCCCCATTATACTGCTGGATGCTTGGCATCTTGAACCTCGGGGGTAGAGGCTGTGTCTCAATCTCCCTCGTGAAGGGAGTCCTTCCCCCATAATACCCACGCTGCTCCGGGGCTCCAGGTCGTGCCTCCAACTGCTGGACCCTCTAAAGGAGCTCTTCTACCTGCGGATCTCGGAGCTCGTACCTCCGCCTGTGATCATGACTAGGGGCAGGGTGCTCCGGATCATACCTTTCGTCCTCTTCGAACAGACCGTCAGACTGATAGGATCTTCCCTGTCTGCGCTCATCATTAAGTCACCGAGCTGCAACTCTGGCTCTATCGTGTCCAACTTCTGCTTGCAGATTTCCACCCTGGCTCAGCCTTACCACCAGGCTATTTGGGCGCGCGACCTCCCTTTCTTCCCGAACAGGGTGTCTTCCAGCCTTGGAGCGCGCATTGAAGGAGCGAGCTGAGCCTGTAGGTCGTGGGACTTCCCTTGCCAGCCTATCAGGTACTTGCATTGCTTCATGTTGCTGGGGTACATGCCTTGGAACCTGAACATCAACCCTGGGCATGTTCTGTACCTGAGTTTGTACCAACATATTCACGGCCTCTGTGAGCTGTCTGACCGTATCTTCCAGTGCTTCTTGCCTCTGGATCAGCACATTCTGCCCTTCGGCTAATGGGGCAATTGGAACGGTCTGACGGGAAGGCAAAGGAGGGATGCCTGTCGCGGCGCCCAGTGCTTGTCCATGGGACGTTCCTGCACCATGCATAGCTGCGTCTTGCGCAGGCTGTATGTTCTGCTGTGATTGGTTCATGTGGCTCTCCGTTTGGTCATCATCTCCAAGGAACCTGTTTGATCTGGTCTTTGCCATATCGGAAATCGATGAGTTGAGACGAAAAAGATTGCAGTTTGGGCCCTCCTTCTAGCGCCAAAATGTCGACGTTGGATTTCAGTCGACGAGTAATCAATACCCAATACGTGCAATCAATGTGAGAAAACACAAATACCAAGAAAAGATGCAGACAAATACCGAGAATCAAACGAGGAACACTGAGCTTTTACGTGGTTCGGCAATAATTGGCCTACGTCCACGACTGTCTGTCTCTTAAATTCTGCAGAGTGACAGTGTATTATTGATTATTCTCTGATGATGTTACAATGATCTTAATCCCTATTTATAGGGAAAGAGGTGTTACAATTCTGGTTGTAGCAAATCAGGAAAAGAATTCTGAATTAATTACACTTTCCAAATAATTAGAAAAATAAGGAAAAGAATTATTCATTAATTATGCTTCCTAATATATTTGAATAATACCAGGAAACTACTGTAATTATCTCGAGATAAGGTTGATTTGAATTTGATTTTGAATAGACTTCCATATCTGATAAGGAAATCATGGTTTGACTGGGTAACTACCATATTCGGAGAGAGAATCATGGTTGAACTTGGTAATTGCCTGTTTCTGAAATATACTGTATTTATTATGCTTTTGGACGAGCTGACGTGTCTATGGCGGTCTTGAGCTCGAGCTCGCTGAGAGACGAGCTGTGCATGAGGTGAGCTGTGAAACGAGCTCGTTGCAGCGAACTGACAAGATACTGAGATGAGCTGTGCCTTCTGCTGGGCCTGGAGTTGATATTTGAGCCTCGTCTGATGGGCTTTGACTGGGTTGACCTTATTGGGCCTTCTTATTGGGTCTGAAATGGGCCTAATTTGGACTTTTACCAGCCCAATTAACGAGTCCGAAAAATACACATAACACAACACGAGCGCGCTTTTTTAGTCATAATGATCCTAATTACACATACATACATTCCATTAAGAAATCTTCAACATTTAAACATGCAAACTACTTAACTACAAGTTGCAATGGACCGAAGCACTGCCCAGCTCGCTCTCTGCAAACTACTAAACAGCTTGCTCTCTACAAGCTGCTACTCCAGCCCAATGCGCCTTTTTTGAGTTGCTTTTAGCTCAGGTCGGATAGGTTTGCAACGAACTGTGGGATAGCCCAACTCATCCTTGCGAGCTGCTGCCCTAGCCAGCTCGACCTGAACTACGAATTCTACCAAGCTCTCCCTTTGAAAGCTGTTATCTTGCGCAATTCGGATAGGCGCTACAATGGACTGCAGCATCACCTTACTCGCAGTCCCTAGCTCATTGGCAAGTTGCTATCCTAGCCTAGATCAGCCTGAACTCATCCATACAATGCTCTAACATTTCCTTCCTGGTTTTACACTAGCAATTACATCCAGATATCACGACAAAGCAACTAGGGTAACAACACCTACTCAAACTTAAATCAAAATTTATTTTCACCAGTATGCTTACCAATGGCTCTAGAACCACAAGTCTTACTTTTCTACAACTTTGAGCTCTCATATCTCTAGATCTATTGACAAAAATCACAGACCACCTATTAGAAACCAAAGATCAAATCAAACTCATACAACTCATGGAAACTTGATCCTTACCTATGAAATTCGAGTGGAAATAGATAGATCTTGCTCCTAGGTTGTATACTTCCTTCGTGTGGCTTTAGAACACTAAAAAATGACTTTAAAACATCAAGAGCAGCAAGCTATCCTCTTTCCCTCACTTGGTCGAAACCTTCCTCTCTCACTCTCTCTAATTTCTCTTGTGTATTTTTCTTCCTATTCCAAGACAAGTCACTCTTATATAGGCCTCCCATGTCAGTGGATTCCATGTGTCATTCTTTCATTAGTTCATTTTGTTTCATATGGATTGTGCTTCTTTATGAGATCTCATTCCATGTAATACTCACATATAATTCATGAGTGCTTGATTATGAAAATTGTCTCCTTTACCCTCTAATAAATTTAATTCATATTCTAGCCCCAATAAATTCCAAAAATATTCTATAGTCATTAAATCTTCAAATTGACTATAAAATACTTTAATTGGGTAATTTATCTCTCAATTTCATACTAAAAGAAATTCAATGGATGCAAATCATCAATATCTATTATTCTCCAAACCCTTCCTATGCTTATCTGCATAGCTTTTCTATCGATCTTGGGTGATTTTCAAGTTGTCTCGGATAATTTTGATCTTATCTGTAGTCATTTGCACCAGCTCGGGACCTATTAATCTCCTCTCACTGACTTCATCCCAACACATCGGAGTCCTGCACTTTCTTCTATAAAGTGTCTCATATGGCGCTATATTGATACTCGCTTGATAACTATTATTGTAGGCAAATTCGATTAGTGGTAGGTGAGTATCCCAACGACCTCTGAACTCCATCACGCAAGATCTCATCATATCCTCCAAAGTCTGAATAGTACGCTCCGACTATCCATCTGTCTGCGGATGAAATGCTGTGCTGAAATGTAATCGAGTGCTTAAAGCTCGCTGTAGACTTGGCCAAAACGGAGTGAAGTTAAGTCATTTCGAAAAGATTTTAAGTGATTCGAAGTTGTAATGCCCAGAAATTTTCTCTATTTAAGAGACACAAAAAATATCCGGATGAATAGTATTTTTGAAATGAATAGTATTTCTAGACAGAAAGAATTCTTTTGAATAGTAACTTTCGAAAAATGGATTTCGTATACTAAAAATTTTGAAAATTATATTAAAATTAATGGGAACTGAAACGGATTAAAAATGAGTCAGTTTGAGGAAAAATAGAACAGTTTCCGAATCCGAACAAAAATTTGAAAGGATTTTTGAAAAATCTTAAAAATTTAGAAAAGTGTCAAAATGAGTATTAAAATGCTCAAGAAGTATTTTAGAAACTCAAACGACACTTTCGAAGGAGATTCGGATTGAAATGGAATCTATCCGGAAATCGCTGGAGGCGTGAAATGACTTTTAAGAGTCATCAAGGTTACTAAGAATATATAGGAAATCTGAATATAGGCTCCGGTAAATTTCAAAAGGATTTCGAAAAGGTTCCGGAAAAGCCGAATTTGGGAGTTCCGTAAAAGTCAAATCAAAAGAAATAAGAAAGAAGGAATAATTGGATGTTTGACATGTAAAACCCAAAAATTTCATTTTCTTAGGAGAAATAGTATTTTTTGGATAAATAGTGGTTTCCGAGTGAATAGTGATGCATGAATCGTGACTTTTCGAGTTCAACTCTGAAAAATCGAAAATATCTAGAATAAGTAATAGAGCTTCATGAAACTAAAACAGAGTGAAAATGAGTCCGTTTAAATGGATTTTAAGGGTTCCGAAGATAAATCAATAAAAATACATTCGTTGGAAACGTTGCGAATTTAGTGAGTTCGAAACCTCTTAAATTTTTTTTCGAAGCTTGGGATTGAAGATTAAGATATCCAATTAGAATGCTGCATGGTCAATTTGATGATAGATGACCATGAAATATTTTTGGAATTTATTGTTATTAAATGAGGATTTAATTTTCAGTTTAATGAATTAATATAGGTTGCATGAAAAGATAAGAGTTCAAGAAGTACAATCCATGTGAAGTTTGATTAACCAATGATGTTGTGACACTTTTAAATCAAAAAGGAGATCAAACAGTTGAATTTGAACTAAAGATTTAATGCATTTAGTTGGAGGTTAATTGGAATTAAAGTGTTAACCAATCAAAATGCAATAGCTTTCAACTAATGGCATTTTTGGAGTTTTAAAGATAGTTGAAGGGTAAATTTGACAATTGGAGACTAGTATATATATAAGTGAATGCATGAAAGAGTGAAAGGGGATGGAAGTCGGCAAAAGAAAGAGATGGAGAGGGAGTATGTCGGCAAAAACAAGGGGACAGACCAGTTGCTGTTCTTCTTCAATTTTCAAGTCATTTTAAGTGAGTTTCAAGTCATCTAAGAGTGGTAAACAAGCTTAGGGAGAGAATTGCGCAAGAGCAATTGAATTTTGGGTGGTAAGATTTTTGTTTTGTAGACTTTTATATATGGTTTATATGTGTTTTGCATGTAAGTTGTTTGACTAAATTTCCAAGTGAGTTTTGTGTGATTTTTATGAGAAGTTTAAGTATGGATTTAAGAGATTTAAACCTTAAATTTATATTAGAGCAAGGTTAGGGTTTTATAAAGAATGATAGAGCCTACTAGCTTAGGTGAAATTCCAATTCAAATGTAATTAAATATAGTGCAGTAAATTAGTGTTGTTTTCATGGAAAATCATGTGATTTGAGTGTGGTTTTATATGGAAAACTTGAAGAAAACTTTGGTATTATGTTGGAGGAAGTTATGGTAAAGCTAGGATTTGTATAGTCAAGACTTAGTTTGAATTATTCAAGTGATTTCATATATATAAAACTAGTAAAATTATCAACTTTAAAGGTTGAAATTGAAAGCAAAATCGAATGAAGAGTTATGTTAAGTATTTAGCCTCATGACGTATGGAATGGTGGATGATAGTTTTAAATGTTTAAATGGTTAAATGAAAACTTGATAATGAAAAAAAAAAAAAAAACATGAAATTTGGGAAGAAATTTATTGAATAGCTTAGTTGTGTTATATATATTAGTAGGTGTTTAACTTGGAAAAATTTATGTAATTTGATGGATTTTAATGTTTGGATGAATTTATATGTGGTGTTGTATTTATTTGAGGTGATTATTGGAAAAAAAATGTAAGTGAATAAACTAAGGAATAATTATACTAGTGTAGGGACCAATTATGTTACCCATGTGTTGGTATTGGTTTTTGTTATGTTTGAATGAGTTATATGAGCTTTTGGAATGAATTGAAATTGAAGTGTGGTTGTGATGTCGTTGGTATACACATATTTTCACTATTTTATTTTATTAATGGCATAATAATGAAAATTTTATTTGAAAGTTAGTGATTTTTACTCTTTTGATGTGGTGAATTGATATAGATGATATTTATGGATCATTTAGGTGTTGATAGAATGGATTTTGTGATGAAAAACAAAGTAGAACATAAATTTTGAAAAATGCGTACCCTTGGCCAAATGCAATGGAGAGAATAACCAAGGGTATTTTTGTCATTTCACACTCATTTATGTGTTATTTACATGATATTTTGATGATATGTGTAAACCTCAATCCGAATTATTGCGTATTAGTATTAGTAGTTAAGTTATGAATTTAAGTTCCTAGTATAAGTAGTTAAATCATGATTTTATGCATGAATTTTATGTGAATAAATTTAAAGAGATATTAAAAGTTAGTAGAGAAATTTCCGAAGTTTATTGAACTTGATTAAAGATAAAAGCCAAAAGGAGGGGCATAGTTGTCATTTTTCTATTGGAGACTTTAGAGATTAATACAAATCCGAATAAGATATAGATGCCCCAAAATAATCAAAAGTTAATTAAATTCCACTTATAGGATTCAAATGAGTGTCATCAGAATCCGAAAATTCGGAGTGCCACATGGCGTAAAGTGATTTGTTAGAAAATTTAGTGATTGTGGAGATGACAAATAGACAATTAGGGATCTAAATGAGTCAAGTTTATCCAACTTGAGGTCAAAGTGGCTTTTAGTGAAGTCCAAGGGTGGAAATGAGATTGTCAAGGGACATGATGGTTATTTTTTATTTATTAAAAGCTTAGTTATATGTAAAAGAAGTGTGTTGCCGTGTAACACACCAAACAAATGCCAAACACTTAGAAAAAGAGAGAAGTGACCGTGAGAAAGGGAGAGTGACGAGAGGTGTGTGTTGTGAGCAACCAAGGAAGAAGAAGCAAGGGTTCCAACCATTTTTAAGGCTTTAGATCAAGAACTTAAGCTTTTCAAAGCTAGGTGATCAAGCTTAGAGCAAGAAATAAGTTAAAGGAGGTGAGTTTCTAAGCTTTTCATAAGTTATTCAAATGGGAGATTTTGTGAGTTATGGATATGTTAGTTATTATTTGATGTTATACTGATATGGGTTTTTGTTTGTGCTTTGATTTGAGTTATATGGAACCCAAAAGAAGCTTGATGGATGTGTTGTTATGTAGGTTTGATGAGCTAGGGTTTTGTAGTAAAACTCTAAAGATGAATGGATGATGATTGATATGAATTATGTTGTAGTTTAAGTGTTTGATGCATTGTCTCAATGAATTGTTAATTTAGTAGCTCAAAATTTGGTGAGACAAACTTGATGTGTGTGTGGGTGTGTGGTTCACGCCAAAGCAAGGGTGTGTGTAACCCTTGTATTTTGATGAGAATAAGCATGGATTTAGTGGTCATTAAGTGGTTGTTGTAATGTATTCAAAAAACCATCACTTAGATGACTTAAAAAGTGAAAGAAGTAAGAATTAGGGTGTTGTGTATATCTTACGGCAATAAGAGGATTATGTGACGTTATTGTGTTTTGATGTGTTTGAGCTTGAATTAGTACTTATTTGATATACAATAAACATAAGAAAATGCTAGAATTACAAAAGAACAAGGTTAGAAACAATTAACATTGTTATGGTCAGTTGAAGGGCAATCAAAGTTACTAAGTAAAGTCACCTATTCCATGCATTCTTAAGCTATGTATGACCATATTTAGACATATGTAAGCCAAAAGAATCAAGAGATAAAGTTAGATAATCAAAGTGTGCAAAAATGCTCATAAAAAGTGTGGAAAATAAGGGTATGTCATAGGTTTCACCCCTCTATAGTTGGAATTTTTCAAAACCGTTTTACGGGTGACCTAAATGAGAGATAGGGAGATGATTCAAGTGAAAACGGAAGCGAAAAAGCCCACGGAACGGGCTGTGAATAGTATTCGGTCAAAAGAGATCCGAAAATTTTGACTTTTCATTTCGGGCCTCCGAAAATTATACAGACTACATGAGGATGTCCCTATGGGTATATAAGTAAAACTTTTGCAAGGAAATCGGAATTTTAGAGCCTTGGTTAAGTAGAAAACCGCAAATCAAGTTTAAGTGTAAAAAGAGGCTCAATAAGGGATTTGAGTTAAAAGTTTTATTTTTGAGCTTTATATAATTAAATGTGGAGTAATTTTAAGTAAAAGTATGTTATGTAGGCGACAAAGAGGCCAGTGGAACAAGACAAGAAGATTAGAGCCTTTTGAGCAAGCTTTATGTTCAAAGGGTGAAAGCGAAAAATATCGGAAGGCGTTTGGTGAGTAGAAAGCTAGTTATTTAATGTATTATTTTATTTCTTGTTTATGTACGAATGAATGCATTTTATTTACTGTTCATATGAATTTATTAATTATGTAATTAAGTTGTTTATTGAAGTTATACTGAGATTCTAGCATGTGAGTTTTGAGTTGAGTATATATTTATACCGAGAACATGCTAGAAGTAAAGATTTTAGGCTTTCTGTCTTAAAAACGAGTTTATTCTAGAATATTAAGAAAAAGAGTTTTATTACGCCTATGGTTTACCCTAGCCCCAGATGAGTACCCTATGCGTGTATGGTAGATGTGAGAGGATCACTAACCAAGAGTGGAGTCTGGACAACTCCTAAGAGAGAGAGTCAGTTGAGTCACCCTTTGCACGTATAAGAGAAATATAGATCGGGCTGATTGCGAGAGGGTAACGCATGCCCAGAGTTTACACATTAGCGATTACACCGGGCAGATTCCTTAATTCCTAGTGGCGAGCGAGAGATTTTATGCTGCCACGACAGAAGTAGTTTCCCTAAGTTACCATTAAGGCGAGAAAATAAGAAAGTTTAAGAAAAAGATTAAGAACGAACTTGAAAAACAGTTTTCGGACGAGTTTCGATAAAGTATTTTAAAAAAGAATGAAACTATTTTTCTTTAGTTTCATTAAACTGTAATTCTCACTGAGTTTCACTCACAGTTTGTTTCCAATGTGTTCCTTAAAAATTCTCCCTCAGGTGCAAGAGCAAGTCGCATAGGAGTGAGTCGTCCGGCAGACGAGGATTAGACGGACGCGCAGATCGACTGACGAACGACCTCTACTACTTTGTATAGCTCATATTTTTGTCATATGCATATTTTGTATCAAAGCATGGTGTAAATTGTAAATGTAAATACAATTTTTTGGGTGCGTGTTCTTATAAAAATGTTTTGACAAGAAAATTTTAGTTTTTCAATCAATTTTCGTGATTGTGGTTTTTCATGTTGGAATTGATTTTGGGATAAGGGTCGGAGGCCCTAGTAGTTGAGATTGAATGCTATAGAAGTGTTTTTAAATTGTACTTGAACTTGCAGGGTGACATGGTTCAATAAACAGCCGACATGCTGCCAGATTTTTATTAGAAAAACAAAAAAAATTTACCCTTACCACTTATTAAACGAGCTATAAAACAAGTTAAAGTAAGTTTCAGTACTTCGATGAGATTTCTTCGGGCTAAAGTTAGGGTTCATTGGAGTTCTTTCAGGATGCTACGAGGTCTTTCTCGAGTTCAAAGGAAGGATTCAGGAAGGGTCCCGTCAATATGTATGTTAAATTAAAGTTTGAAAAAGAAAAAAAAAGTTTGACAATTTTCTCTTTTGGCCGAATAAGAGCTAGAGCAAGATTGGTGATGTTTTGTTAAGTTTTGACATTAAAATTAGGGACAAAATGGTTATTTGGAAATGACCAAGAATAAAGCTTCGAAAGATTTCGAAAAATAGATACAAAAGTGTGATTTAATATTTACGCGATAAAAAAATTATATTTGAATTGATAATTTTATAATTATTGAAAAATATCAAGGGCCCAAGTAAACCTGAACATTAATAGGTCGGGATTGGAAATTGGCATACAAATAGAGAAATATTAGCAGTACTGCGTCGCATTGTTGATACAAAGATTGTGAATTTTGGACCTTGAGAGACACCGAATGTCCGGTCCTATAATTCATGTGTTATGTGAAAATAATCCGGCGAGTAGTCACTGAGTGTCCGATGTCGAAAAACTTGGCATGCCAATAGGGTGATTATAGCAGTACTGCACCGATATGATTATAGACGTTGATACTGAATTCATGGACCTTGCGAGGCACCGAGTGTCCGATCCCAGAATTTGTGTATTATGTGAAATATGATCCGACGGGTAGTCACCGAGTATCCGATGCTGGAGAAACCCATTTTTCAATCTATGGTATCGTGTCAGTGTTTACAAAGGGCGTTGAATAATATTAAAGAAAATTATGTTGATATGCTTGAAAATGAAAATATTTGTGTTTATGCATGCAGTGAATGGAAATTTGAATTCCTTGCAAATTTATCTGTAAAAGTTCAAAATTTATGAAATAATGATTTACCATTTGTATCTGAGAAAATTATAGATGTGAGTATGAAAAAGTGGCATAGTACAAATGTTTGTAGGTATTTGTTAGTTATTAAATTTTATTGTGTTTTATTACAAAAATTTGAAAATGGTGAAATTTGATTTATAAAGTTGTACTTGAAAAATGACTGTTATGCATCTTATGTGTGTGTGGTTACTAGTAAATCGATTTCTTATTGAGTGATTATGAAAATCTGATAACTGTGAAATCTTGCTTTAAAATCCTGTATTTTTGGAAAGGGTGGAATTTAAATTTGGTGTACACCCACTAAGTAGAAATACTCAACGCATTGGATTTACCACGCGTAGGTTGAGATTTAAGCACTGTAAATAAAGATTGACGAGAAGACTTCTGCCGCGCTTTCTGCGAGTCACATCTCTCCACATTTTGGGTAGTCATTCGTTTGGTATCATATAATTATGTTTAAATACTTCGACGTGGAGGAAATGCATATGTATTTGTTTATATGAGATTTTCAAAAATTAATAATGTATATAAATCGTAGAAAACATTTTTGGTTTGTAAAGTGATTTTGTAAAAGAAATTCTTATTTACCTTCTAATTAGCATTTAATTCGATTAATAGGCTTTTTACTAAATGTTGTATTTATAAATGTTTATGTGGTGAAGTGATTTTGAGTCGGACGGAGGGTCCGTAATGATAGTTGAGATCCTAAAGGTGTTTTAGAAGTGTTTTTCCTTTGAAATTTGCAGGGTTTTTATAATTTTGGGTTTTTCAGAAAAATAGAGGAAACTCTACCGATTTTCGAAAAAAAAAAATTTAATGCATATATGTAAATTAATAACGAATAAACCGATTAAGGTAGCATCCTTCTACTCTGGTTCCCATCCGAATGGGAATTGGGTGAAAGGTGTTGCAGAAGTATATTAGACGAAAATATTCTATTCGATTAGTGTCCCGTATATAGTATTTGTAGAGAAATAAAAAAATTTTCAGTACCCGAATATGAAAATTTAGTTTTAGTAGAATTTCGAATAGGATCGAAAATGATTTCATTTTCGAAGTAATATAATAATTGTTTTTGGTGTCGGTAGGTATTAATCAAATTTTAATAAATTTCCAAAAGTGATAATTTAGTTTTTGTATAATTTCCAGATTGATTCGAAATGATTTCGAATACGAAAATAATATTTTAAAGATTGAAAATTTACAAAAGAAGACAAGTTAGTGGAATTCCTAATGGCAAGTTAGTGGAGAAGTAACAAATAAATGGAAGACAAGTGTATGGTGATTAAGGCAAAAGAGTGACAAGTGGCAAGTGATTGTTATGCTTATATAAAGTAAAAGAAAAGCAAACAAACAAGAAGCATTTTCATTTGGTGCATTCGGCTAACATCAAAAATAAGTGAGAGGGAGAGAAATGAGCTTGGCCAAGAGAGGAGCAAGGAAGATGGCTTCGGTTTAGGCAAGTTTGAAGGTGATTTTGAAGAGTTTCATCATGCAAGAGTGATAATCAAAGCTAGAAGCCATTTCCAACTTTTCCAAGAGGTAAACTTTGATTTCCATAAAATTTTGTTGAGTAAATGGTTGGATTTTTGTGAAATATGTTTGGGTTTTAGGATTTACAACCTCATTAGCATGGAGGTTGCTTTGCATGAAGAATTAGTGTAGAAAGTGACATGCATGTTGATATAGCTCACGACATTAAAGTGAGTGTCCTAATAAAAATGTTTCAAAATGATTATATTTCTATTCATGATGATTTTATATGATGAATTTAAATTCATGTTGTTTACGAATGAAAGTTTATTTTATAATTGATTTAATGCTATACGAGAACCATTTTGCATGAATTATTGAATATTTTGCATGAAATGTGAATGATTTAATGAAAAGCAAAATGAATGGAAATGATTTGTGAGCCTATAGTATGCCTTA